>OZ021716.1:2651366-3251366 GCA_963978555.1 Galerucella nymphaeae | reverse complement strand
AATACAATAAGTATTTCTTTGTAAAAAATAGTCATACATTCTATTGGTAATTAATTGTAATTCATTGGAATAAAAACATTATTTGTATTCGTACTAGGCTGTTGAAAATTTTTATGATAGCAATATTGGCATGCAAATGTGTTATGATCAATAAAATTAAATTTGCATTGGAGCTTATAATAAACATCAATTTACTGTTAACGTACACGAAGATTATGAGAAATTTGTAGGTATGTCCATTAATAAATTGAGATATCATGTTTTACTACAATAATTATATACAGGGTGTCCCGCGACGAGTGAAAACTATCTGTATATGGCAAAATACTTATAGTAAAATCATGAAAATTTCTACGTTTGGGTTTTCGGATACGATCTTTTCAAGTAAAATATTTTCAAAGATGGCCGACTTCCGGTTCTACCGGAAGTCGACTGTAACTTTGTTATTTTAAATGGAACACCCTGTATATCAATACATTTTTGAAATCTACGGAATATTTTAGCATACTTTTGTCTAAAATTGTGGTCTAAATTTTGATACAAGCACTAAGAAATAAAAATTATTATGTGAATTTACATGGTAAATATGACAAAGTTTTAACAAGAACATGTGCTTTATTTGCAGTAAGATATCCAGATTGACTGCGATCGAAATCGCACATTGTTAAAAGAATACTTAACAATTTGAAGCTATTCGGTTCATTTTAAGCAAAAGTTAATCGAGTTAAACCATTTGTTAGAATAATAAGATATGATACAAAATTTTATGGAAAATTAAAAGCCAAAGAAAAATAGTCTGATGTTTTAAAGTAAATGTTCAAAATTGCTCGCTTGAACTTCAATGCATTTTTCAACCCTTCTCAGTATACCTTCATTCGTCGCACGGCTAATCATCATCTCAGAAAGGGAATTGAAGGAATTTCGAACTCTTAGCTCACAATCTTCTCTAGATGTTAACTAATGTCAGTTAAATAAGTGGCATTTATTACAAAGCCTACTAAAAGTATACATGAAAAATTTAAACTTGTTAAAAATATAATAACAATTTAAAACCTCAAATATCTCGGAGACGACTAAAAGTTGGAATAGGATTAATAAAAACAATTTGTTTCGATTTTTTTTAGACAGATGAAGAAAAAGACTTTTTTATTTCTAAGTGCTTGTATCAAAATTTAGACCACACCTGCATCTCTAAAAATTTATAGAAAACATTTAATATCTGGATAACGGTAAGGTTTAGGTATAGGAAAGTATATAGTATATAATAACAAAGTTACAGTCGACTTCCGGTAGAACCGGAAGTTGGCCATCTTTGAAAATATTTTAGTTGAAAAGATCGTATCCGAAAACCCAAACGTAGAAATTTTCATGATTTTACTTTAAGTATTTTGCCATATACAGATAGTTTTCACTCGTCGTGGGACACCCTGTATTTGCACTTTATTCTTATAAAGTATCATTTTATAGATCTGAAAAAACAGAAGTCAATTTGTTACTTTTGCCTCCGATTGTATCGGTTCCAGCTTGCTGCTAATATTAATTAGTAGTTGGGCATCGCGTATCTCTTTTCCAACTTTCCGTTTCTTTTTCTCGACTTCGTGCGGAATTTCGAGTGTATTGGCTCTTCATTTCCAAATCTATTCATAAGAAACTAACCTATGGAATTTATACAATAAATAATGATTCTATAAAACAAACAGTTGTTAAAAAGAATTAATTGTAAAATAGCTTGATAACACTAGTACTACTTGTAATTAAATTTATAACATTTAATTGTTGACTCTGCAGGCTGGTGTCTTGCGTCATCCATTAAATTATAAGTATTTGTCGGTAAATAGCACGGCATTAAACTATACAATTTCTATATTCTAAAGACTTGAATTTTAATGCAAGAATGTTAAAGAATAATTTAATAATTTCTTAACACAACGAAGTCAATGCTGCCACTTTTTATGTATAATTTTTTAAATAGAAAATTAAACAACATTCTTTATCTACTATAAACAGTTCTTGAGATATGACTAATAGTACTTAATTTTTATTGGGACATCCAGTACATAGCCAAGTCTTCAATATTTAAGAGTGATTCGAATACATTTTGAGACTAATATTGTTTGATATGGCATCAACTTTTATGAGTTTTTAACTAGGGAGACAATAAAATATGGATATAGAAAATTCAAAGGTTTTGAAAATTCTTGATTTTCACTTTCATTTTTAAAAATATACTATTCAGCTTGGGTATTGCTTTGTGTCTTTTTCTTACTGTATCATGCAAAGGACATCGTAAAATTTATAGTCCGATTGGATGTTTTATGACAAATTTCTTGTAATTATTGATCAACTACTTGGCTATTTCTGGAAATAATGTTCCATCAGAGAGCCATTTTTAAGGTCGTGATGATGTCGACCTTGAAGCGCTTTCTGGGACAACTCCGACAACTGCAGCCCTAAAACTAAACATCACAAATCATGGTCTGTTTAAGGAACACGTATATTTTTGCCTAGTTGACTATTTGAGTGGTACCAAATTTGAACTTTGCTTAAAATTGATTGGATTTCTGGATCACTTCAGTAGGAATTTCCTTTAATGATTCATCGAATTTTGACTGAAGAATTTCGAATTCCAATCATTCTACAAAATCTGTTTCATCTCGATCTCTCACATTTTCCTCATTCATTTGTCTTTTACCATACTTCCTCATATATCCTTCATTTTTCTTATACAATATATGTCAAATACAGAAGAAGTTCAAATGTTGATAAAAGAATTTTTGGACGTCTTTCTAATGAAACGATAAACCTTGATTCTTCCAGTATGAATTTCAAGAAGTAATACTTTGTTTTTGTTTTAGTTGATGTTCTCGAGCCCTCCATACTTTCAGGAATCCCAGGTTCCTACATATACTCCCTCAATGTTTTATAGAGAGGGAGATATGCTTACACCGCAACAACATAACCAAACCCTTCATTATCTATCGTAAGTAAGAATTACATATATTGGATTTTTGTGATAAAATGACGATGATGTTATTTTAAGTTACTTTTCTGCTTATCAGAATAAATATCAATTTACCAACCGTAAATACAATGTATCCTCAACAGCCAGAGGGCAATTTACAGCTAACGGGTTGGCAAAGCTTCAAGACGTTGTCAAATCAACGTAAAATTCCCCAGTTTGTTTTGACGTTTATAGACCTTCGATCATCGTCTAATATTCACAAGTTTTTTGGTGTTATTTTCATAACTAATTATATAGACAAATCTACAGTGTGTTGTTAATAAAATGCCGAAGCAACTGAACAGTAAATGTCAAGAGATGGTAAAGCTTCAAGACGTTGTCAAATCAACGTAAAATTCCCCAGTTTGTTTTGACGTTTATAGACCTTCGATCATCGTCTAATATTCACAAGTTTTTTGGTGTTATTTTCATAACTAATTATATAGACAAATCTACAGTGTGTTGTTAATAAAATGCCGAAGCAACTGAACAGTAAATGTCAAGAGATGGTAACATCTTTGTTAAGCTATTTTGAACAAGAATGCCGAAATGGGGTCCCGCAGCTATTTCCCATATACGGTTAAGAGTATTTGAAAGTGGTATGAAAATAGATCTCGACCTTTTGAAACATAAATATCCATTTTTTTATGGAACCAAAGCGAATTTAAGAAAATTAATAGTATATTATTGAACGAGCAATTTATGATAACCATAATTCACGATGGGTGACGTTTGCGTCACGAGCCGCAGGCGAGAGGCGCAAGTCACCCAAGTGAATTATGGCCATAAATTTCGAGTAGAATACTATACTTTGTCCACAACACTTGATTTCTTTATTAAATAAAAGTCAGTACGATTTGGTATTATACTAACCTCAAAATGTTCTGACAGCTACATAAAAATATAATTTGACATATATAGAGATGGGCGATACTGTAGAAAGTATCAATACAACGTACCGTTATAAATAGTATATTGTTTTAAAATACTTAATATTAGAAAATATCGCTATGAAAAGTATCAATAGGTACTAAAAATTACAATATTTTATCGATACGATATATGTCAGAAACAAATTTCCTGAACAAAATACACAGATTTAATAGTTTATTCCATATTGTAGGTACCCCCATCTCTGGTTCATAATACACTGTAGTGTATTATGGTTCATAATTCACGACAGTTGATATATGGGTACCATATATCTTTTGTTAGGAGGTAAAATATCGGCTTATTATTAGGTGGTCGTGGACAAAAGTCCATTCGAACTTATTTTTCAACGACCTTTCCAAATCTAATATTTTTTTTATGGACGCTATTTGGTAAAAAAGTTATTTCGCGTTTGACAGTTTTCGCATCTTATAAATAACACAGTACATATACCGATTGAAAACATGCGTTTCCTTAAGGTGTAGTGTGATCGGTGAGTATACCCGTCACTCTCCATCTGGCCCATGCTGAGGTTTAGTAATTTGTTAGTCAGCTTTTCCGAGGGTTTTTTGACCAGGAGTTTGCTGTGTTCCTATTTTTGCACGTGTCTCCAGTACGACTGACTTTGCATCTCGCGAAAGATTAAAAGCATATCAGCATATTCTTCATGGGAATACTTAGCGTCTAATAAAAAATTGGAATTTCTTCACCTTTTTAACTTCAAATCAATTTGACGTATTGTCCATCTATGTCAAAATAAAGCTAAGGTGGAGTTTATTGTAAAATTTATCCGTTGTCCCTCTAACGTTGAACGCTTGTGATGGCAATAAAAAACGCTGTTTTGTTGTGAAAAATATGTAATTGCAGGGTGTGTGTGATACGCTCAAAAACTGACTCAACAGCGTCTTCTCCAAAGGACTACCTTATAAGGAACTTTTGGATGGAGATAAATTAGGTTAGATAAGTATAAAATCACATCTAATACTCTTATTAGATGTTTGCGTTTAGTAGTCTCCCTGATTTATTGTTATTTTCATTTCGATTTTACAAACAATAAACCACCTTGAAAAGTCACTTTTTTTCCAGACAAGCTCGTATTAGAATAGTGGAACAACCCGCCTCGAAACAGCTAAGGTTTCGATATGAGTCCGAGATTAGATCGGTGGGCTGCATTCGAGGAGCTAAAAGCACCCCAAAAAACAAAACTTTCCCAACGATTAGTGTAGAAGGTTATCAAGGCAGAGCTATGGTAGTAGTATCGTGTGTAACAAAAGATAGGCCGTACAGGTAAGCATTACTGGTTATTTGAATTGTTTATTTTTCACTAGTTAATCAATAATTTGTGGATTTATTGTGGTTTTGATATTTTTTGTGAATATATGTATATGAGTTAAATCTCTGTTTATTCGCAAATTTATCATAATTAATTTTCAAATTTTTAAAAATTCAATTGCATTAACGTCTTGTGTATTGGAATATATTTATTATATTAACACCCCCAACCGACAGATCTCTGCAGCTATTTGGGAGTGTGATAGTCGGAAGATCTCAAATTGATTTTTGAATGTCAGATTCAATTCATTATACCTTTACATATTGGAATTTTTTCTTTACGCACTAATGCGTAAAATAAAGTGTGTCTCATAGTATATTCTTTAACGAGTGCAGAATGATGGCTATCATTCAGTTTAAACGAACGAGCGCAGGGAGTCAGTTTTGGAATCATCCAAGTGAATATTAGCTATTCTACACAAGTAAAAGACTATACTTTCTACTAAAAATAAGCAAGCTTCCAGTGAGGATCGAACCCCAATCGTCCGCGTCAGAGTCAACTATTTTTACCACTAGGCTATAATAGATAGAGGATGTTTATTTTCAAAAAGAGATACGTAACAAACAGTTTTAATCGAAACCCCTACATTTATGAATGATAATTGGGAGTTATAACTGAATATAACTACTGTTGTGCATTTTTTCCCTAAATAATACGTAAAATTATGATTCTATCATTATTTTGACGTTTCAAACGACGTTCTGTCAGAATCGATTTGCATTATTTGGTATTTGACGTTTTAAAAGAGACGATTTGATTTATTCATTTTAATTCATTTAAGCGTGAATTCTGTTAATATTAGAATGTGATTGGCTAACGAGAGTGAACTCTTTTTCATTATTCACTGGTGTGAAGAATATATAGCATTATGTAGCTAAATATGTAAAAATAATTTGTGCGTCATTATTTAGTCGTGGAGAAAGTACATTCTTCAGACACACTCTTGTTTTGATTGCCTTAATATGGGCCAAATCTTTAGAGCTACTGTTGTATAATAATATAATTGATTCAATTGGGGTAATTTGAGTTGACATTTCGATAGGAGTTTCCAAATTATGTTCTGTATTGTGACATGTCACATTTGGCTATTATAGCAGGAACATTTCTTCAGGCATCTTTACCATGAAACGGCGAAAAAAAAAGCGGTTAATAAAATTTTTGAGAATTACTTCAATGTACATGGGAAATTTGAAGGCTGTTTGCTAGACAATGATACGTATTTCAGGAGTCATCAATCTCTAGGATGGCTTGAAACATAAAACATTCTAAATTTTTTAAATAACACACCCACATAAGGAACAAAATTGACTCTTGAATACTGTTTAAAGGAACAGAACCAGAACGTTCATGGAAGCAGGATTTGGAATATGAACAGTTGATACAATCGCCAAGGAAAAATTAACGAAGGAAGGCTGAGAAGTATAAAGAGAAACTATTGAAGGAAAACAGAAATATAAAAAATTTTAACAAAGGTGACTTGGTATTATTAAAATCATTGAGGTTTCAAAACAAAAGTACAACATTTGTGCGAAATTGGAATCACTTTTTGAGGGACCATTTTTGATAGATACGGAAAATGGCATTAATAGCTATAAACTGGAATATCCAGATTCGGGAAACCCACATGGAGAATTTCACATCAGTCAGCTAAAAAAATATATCCAGTTTCATGAATAATGAAATAAGTACCTAATGTTCACTAGTCACAGTATTTTTTTCAATTGTTGCGTTGTCATTTTGATATTAATATGTACTGCTAAAATATTTGTTACGAAGGACTAAGGTTTTTGTGATGTGTCGAGGTGACACACTTTGTTGAAATATCTGGTGTTGATATAAAATAAATTTGTCTTGTGTTAATCGAGTGGAACATTTTATTTTACAAACTTTTCATCTGACTATCAACACCATGACAATTGAGAAAGTGCAACGAATGGATGCTGGCCACGTCTCTATAAGTATAAGTAGAAATACCTACCGAGTTTCATGTTGAACCATCTGATATTACTTCATCTAATCTATTTATTATCAAATTCATCTGAGTAGTCGAAGTGTTCAATTAAAACTTCCGTTTTAGAACAAAGTTCTCACTCCGCGTGAGCTAGTCCGGTTCATATTACGTTTTTAAAATCAATTTGTATCGCGCCAATCCATAGAGTCACCTATTAACTTTGACCGAACCTTATCGACCCTTGGCGAAAAATATCCGAAACTGCTAATATAACCACCGCCATAGAGTAATAATTAATAATTTATTACTCTATGACCACCGCCCGCTACCCGAAATCTCCCTCTCTCAAATTGTTCTAGTTGCAGTCAACATGCTTGTTATCGCTAATGCCGCTAATTTCTTTTATTCTAAGTATATAAACTAAAATTATTATAATGTGCAACAATTTATCATTAACTTCAGTGATCCAGTATTTTATACCATCTTCATGGGTACCTAAGATCAACTCTTTTATAAATAATTTGATGGATTGGAAACATAATGGACTCGCCTCCATTCAGATTCCGCTTTTCGACATTTTGACTTGCCAGAACTTATAGTTTTTCTCAGCTCTCACGGGACGTTTTAAATTAAGGTATTTACATTATTATTCAGAAACTATTATAATTTGTTGATTTTCGCATCTGCGGTTGGTGACGGGAGTGAACGATCAAATAAACGAGGTATTTGTTATTTTTGAACTTTATTTTCAACCTACCTTTGCATTTATTATTTCCGAACAAAATTTCGGTGGTCCTTCGTTAGCTTCTTTCCCGAGAATATGTATAAACCTGAGCTTAGTTAAAACCAGCTGATACAGACAATTTTTACAGTTCCATTGTCCAATTTTTCTTATACACGAATACAACCCAACAATTTGTTTCTTTTCTCCAGAACACATATGGAATGAATTCGATAACGAATAAATGAGGGCGTATTGAGAAAAACGCTTGGACACGTCGATTTGTATTTTTAGATGCGCATTTTTTTCAAAAAAAAAATAAATATAATATAGGGTGTGTATTATAAAAATTAACATTGAAAAAAGAAAATTAATTTCAATGTAAGAGATGTTCAAAATGTTCTCCGCGAACGCTTGGCAACATGCTCACTGAAACAAGTCTAATTGGCGACATCGCGGCCATACCTAGTTAAAGGTCCAAGGTCATTGAAATCGGATTTGAAAATCCTTCGATGTTTTGCCGGCATTCGTATCTTTTCTCTTCTACAATCTGTGTCCTGATGCTGA
The DNA here is from genome assembly GCA_963978555.1 of Galerucella nymphaeae. Classification (NCBI taxonomy): domain Eukaryota; kingdom Metazoa; phylum Arthropoda; class Insecta; order Coleoptera; family Chrysomelidae; genus Galerucella; species Galerucella nymphaeae. The sequence continues at coordinate 3,242,863 of OZ021716.1, read as the reverse complement.
TAGTTGAGTGGACTGTATACTATTTTTGGTTTAAAACATTTATTTTTTATTTTAAATTAAATACAGACATAATTATATCTATCGAAATTATTATTAATGACAGTTGTTGACAATAGTTGTTTGTTTAACTAGGCAGCAAAATAGTAGATTGACTGCCGAGGCTGAATTCATAGCCGAGCGTAGCAAGGCTAGGAATTCAACTAAGGCAGTCAATCTACTACTTTGCTGCCGAGTTGAACATATAATTTTTTCTCCGATTTTCATTTTCTCCGAGGATATTGTATTTGCAAATTATTACTATTCTTACATATCAGTCAGCAAAATTAATATTTGCTGCCAATCGGAGAAAAATTCATTTTTTTTTATATTATTTTCTCCGCTTCGTCGTCAGGATACGTAACACCTGAGCTGGCATCATTTTATAGGGATGCAATTCACTTTCCTTTAATAGTCGGAAAATTTATGTGTGGCTAATGTTGAACAGTGAGGCTGGTTTTCGACCTGAATTATGTGGGTTTTCTTGAAACTCAAGCATAACATCCAATTTTATTTTCTCACTATTAAGAGCTAAATTAGAAATAAGTATTGAGTGTAATGTAGCGAATTTCTGAAATAAAATAGTCTTCTTTTTTTATGTTAATTTTTGTAATACATCTGAGAAGATAGGTATGGGACATTGTACATGAATTATGTCTAGAATTTTCTGAAGGATCCAAAAAACTAATAATATACAGGGGAATGTATTTAAAATAATAAAGTTGGTATCGGCCACTGTCACATGACACACCCTATATGTAATTATATTTTTTTGAAAAAAATGCGCATCTAAAAATACAAATCCAAGCGTTTTTCCCAAAACGCTCTCATTCATTCGTTATCGAATTTATTCCATTTGGCTGTATAATAATAATCAATCTCACACACACGGAATCAATCTCCCAATAGCAATAAAAAAAGATAGACTCAGTATATAACGGAAATCTAGATCGATCACGTCTTTTTAACATATTATGTATGTTTATCAGCTATAATATACCAAGAACATTGATAGTTTGCAATAATTTTGTCATAGATTTCTGAAGCGTGCTGCTTGGTTGTTAACTCGGAACATCATTTCAATATCTTTATTCAGGATAGTACCGGAAACTCAGTCTATCTAATTTGGCTAAAAAGAGTTTATTCAATCGTTTAGCTTGTGATTAACAGCCTGATTCTTTGTTTGCAATGAAATGTATGATTTAAACCAATGGGCTTGTTCAAGAAGAAAATTTTATTTTAGAAATAGAAACTAGAACCCATTTTAAATGGAATCCCAAAATTTTAGATTTTTCCGCAAACGCTTAAGCCCTCAAATTAATTAAAGAAATTGGATTGAACGAAAACGGGGCGTGGTTACCTGTGACGTCATATTGCATGTGCAATAACGTTTGAAACGCCGCGAGTCGAGAGCTATGTGGAAGTGTACTATTTGTTTATTGCATTATATATTTTGTAAGAAACAAAACGCTGGACTGTTGATTGAGCTGGTCTTTATTTTATTATATAATGAGCGAGAAAAAAGTGGTAAATAAGTTCTGTTGAGTTTCCGGCTGTCCTAGCACATCCAAGAATGCACCAGAAAAATATATGTACATTAAAATAATGAGCAGTGGAAAAGTTAAACTAAAGCCTGGAGTAGTAGCGAGATTTTTTGACTGTCAAAAAATAGAGTTACAGCGCATATTTAAATGTCATGTCACAGCAATTTTTCATTAAGAACAGAAAATAGAACCCCTCAAGAAAATCAAGTAGAAGAGGAAATCAAATGGATATCACACCCTGTATATAGCTTATATAATATAAAATGGAATGATTTATTATGCTGTTTCTCTGTTTTTCTTATTTCATCAATATGCGCCTATAATGCTACTTCATCCAAAAGCAAGGCACATACACAAACTTAAATCTGACGAAGTAAATGTAAAAGAAGAACCTCTAGCTAGTGGATATTGAAAACTCTTCGTTGATGGGTTTTCGTCTTTTTTCAAACGCGATTTCTCTTTTTAGCCATTTTTCGCCTCCGCATTGAATCGCCTTGTAACGTGCATAAGCCTTGATGCAAGTTTGAACCCTTTCCCAAAATACCTATAGGTTCCATTCGTGCATTGGATGCCCCTATCTGGAGTTAAGACCTTCATATTCCCTTCAGAGGGAGAAGTGAAAATGTACAATGTATTTTAGATTGTTATGAAATTTCAATTCAAAAACCAAGTGTAAATTCTTTGTTTCTATTAAAGTAGTCCATCACCTTAGAGATATCGATTTCAGGTGAATTTCCAAAATCTGCTTTAATAAATCCGGTATCTACTGAATAGCAAAAACCACTAACTTTTTTGAAATTTGAGGATATTGCAGCTGGAACAAATTTTCTTATGTAAAACGCAGCAGTGTAATGCTGAATATTAGTACCCGACATGCAATGTGACGCTCTGTCGCTTTTTAAGGGAGCTTCATTTTTAACCTTTAATATCTAAAGTAGTGGAGAAAGTTTAAGAGCTGAAAATTTTACCTGTTATTTTTTGTATATTTTAAGGCCTCATCCTTTCAAATTGGTCTCGAAAGGAACTGAAGATAATGGAAATGGAATAATTTCACTGAACGATGTATCAATCAATGGAACCGATTCAATAATTACTTTTCAAAACGTGGGCATCAAATGTGTGAAAAGAGCGAATATGGCAGAATCACTAAGTCATAGAGAATCGTTGGGCGTTGATCCTTTTTCGAGTAAGTTTACTTCAATTTATTCAACATCATTATACAGGTGCGACAGATGAAGTATAGATTAAAAAGTTTTTTAAATAGTGAGATTTGTTATGCTCGAGTTCTAGGGGTGAACTGAACAATGTATAAATACTCCTTATAATCCAGTCGGTTCAGCCCAAAAACTATCAAAACATGGATATGGAAGCGTGTGTGTGTGTGTGGAAGCAGTGGGCAAGATTTTTAATAGAATTCCTTAAAGATATGGTTAATGATAATCCGTTGCCTCCACCGGTTTTTAGGCTGTTCTAATTGTACAATAACAGTTTATAGTCAAAACAACCAAAAATATTCCCATTTTTCGACATGTTTTCGAATTTCACTTGGAAAGTATTGAATTTATCGTACATATGAATACGGAAAATGTTATAAAACGTAAAATCTGATATAAAACTCCGTGGTTCGAAATGTTAAAATTCCCATCCTTGCAGTCACAGCGGATGAATAAGTGAAATTTTTTTTGAAAAAACAGCTTTTTTTCAGAAACAAAATACTAGTGCAATTTATGAAGCAACAGTAAAATTCGAAAATATGTCGAAAAATGGGTACATTTTTGGTTGTTTTCACTATAAACCGTTATTGTACAATCAGCACAGACTAAAAACTGGCGGAGGCAACGGACTTGTTTAAAAAAATCCAACCACTAAACTTTGTTACGTAACGTATAGGACATTTTTAACACGAAGTTTGATTTGTCCTTTGGTGAAATTAAAATCATTGAATTCTGGAAGATATGTTGATAGAAGAAATTCGTAAATTAACGATAGATAATAAACGTGAGCCACAGAAGTTCTATGATTTTAATGGCTACTCGCAAACTACATAATGTTTCATTGCCTAACGTGACAACGAATTATGTGAACTATAATTATGTGAACTATCCGAGACATTTTCGTTATTCTTCTAGATAAAATTAACATTGACATATTTTTAAATTCACTTCTCCACAATGGTGATGTTTGGACATTCCCTGTTTTTTCAGTTTTTTTTTCTGTATTGAGAATTCTTTTTTATTTTTTTTTGTGATTTTCAAAGTTTTGACTAATATGTCCAAATTCTAATATACTTTTTCCTTAATGCTTTGCTTGTTAAATAATATACCTACTGTTATCACATAGCTGTGGATTTCATAAACCGAAAATTTTTTTGGTGGTTTACTGTTTCAATTCAGATAATAGTATATTATTCAACAAGCATATAATAATGGCTATAATTCACGAAGGTGGGTTACCTTAAACCTGAGTGAGTAATAGCCATTATAAGCGAGTAGAAAACTATACTTAGTCCACGACTATGAATTACCTGCTTAGGTATGCATTTTTTGTCAAACTAATATGTAGTTTATTATGTTCGCTGAGAAATCTCAACTTAGAATTATCACCTCTACGGCCCTGGTAGCGGTCCATCTAATATCAAGTTCTATTTACCGCTCATATTTGAACTATTTCTTCTACTATACGCGAAGCGCACTCTTCCCATAACCAATTAGGTATCATCCTGCCTTTCCTACTCCTAATAACTGACCCCTCTACATAGAATACCTCAGTTAAAAGTTGGTTAATGGTTGTTGATTGTTAACCTTTGAAGTGGTATCATCATAATAATATTATGTACCTAAAAAGTAATTTGTGATTTTTAATCTAATGTAATATTGGCGCAATGCCGGTTTGGTTTTGGTTTAACAAATTGTATCAAAAGTGTGTGTTATCATGGAATCTGTAAGTAAGGCTACCTGTTTAATCGAATAAATATCATCGCCTTATGCATTTACGAAAATTGAAAGAGCCGTTGCCAGATGTAGTAATTAGCAGCAAGGAATTTATTCAACCAAACTCTCCAGAAATTAAATGGATTTATTTTAGGTAGCGTTTCATTCCACACTTCTCTGACGTTGATGTACAATGATATAAATCTCACCTATGAATGGTATGTGACCAATTGTCTAAAAATTCTACCAAACCAACTCAACCAACGACCTATCAATTTCCTGTCACATTTCCAAACATATTACATTTTTTATTACTTCTTACGTTAATAAACAAATTATATATTGAATAAGTATTCAATTTATTGTCTTTTTCACTTTCCACATTAAATTTTCTGGTAAAATCAATCAAACACCAGTATATACCTAGTTATTTAAATTCTTGCAATTTGCAATAAATTAATACTTAAAACGTTACTTCTGCTTGTGACATACATCATACACATTATATAAAATAATACGATCTACTCCCATATATACAAAACCTTGATACGATTTTTATAGCCCGATGGTTTGCAGAGGTGGGTAAAATAGGTTTAAAAACAATATTTAAAATAAAAGATACAAAATAGGTGACCAAAAGATATTTAAAATATTAAATAGAAAATAGATTTTCTATTTAAAATAGAAGATAGAAAATAGGTATTTCAGATAGATATTAAAATAGTGAATAGGTCTGTGTAAAGGTATGAATATAAAACGAAGTAGTACCTATCGTCGTCTGAGATATCTAACTTTTTGAGTCGACAAAGTCTGAGTATCTATTGAAAATTAAAACCGGCAAAAGTTCTTAAATCGCTGACAACTCAGTCAACTGTCAATGTCTCTATCATCTAGTGCTGCCAGAATGAAAAAGCAAATTGTACTAAAAACTGACAAAAAACCAAGAAATAAATTGGAACCCTTTGAAATCCTAATCGACCCTTCTCGCACATCCTGGATCGGAATCAATGACATAGGGATTGTCCAAAACCTATTTGAAATAAAAAATAGGTCAAAACAGTTTTTTAAAATGATAAATATAAAATAGGTTTTACGCATCTATTTAAAATAAAGATACAAAATAGGTATTTCTATTTTAGATAGGTATTTGAAATAAAAATATTTCAAATAGCTACCCACCTCTGATGGTTTGGTGCTCTGACTTAGGGTTTGATCCAACAACCAGCTTCTGATTAGTACGTGAACGATCGTGAACTTATATATGTACGAATCAAAACGTTCGAGAACGTGTACGTGAATTAATTCATGAACATCATTCTCTATGCTTTGCATTATTGGAACGATTCTTATAATTTCACGTTTTATTTATGTTTATTTACCATTACCTAACCTTAAAACACAATTTGGACGTACGGTTCTACATCCAAATCTCTGATGAAAATGACCGTTCGCCGATACGTTCATGAACGTGTTTTTGTTGGAACACATTTTTATCAGTCCGTGAAATTGTCAGAACTTGCTGGAACAGAAATTTTGTTATGCGCATGATCGTGACGTTCATGTACGCATCATTTTGCTTAGTTGGAACAAATCTTTAGAAAAGCGAGAAATTGTGGTCGCAGGTTCGAATCCTGCTCTTGATGGAAATTTTTATTTAATATATTGTTTCGTTTGTAGGAATAATCTTCAATATTATTATATTATGTCTTGTGACCTTTTCATTATCCACACCTATTATCCACAGGTGAATTATGTACGTCACTGTACTTGAAGAAGCACACGTAAAACGTTAAAATTATCAAATAGTCGTGGACAAATACACTTATAAATCAGCAAAAAATGTTACTTAAGCTTTCAGTATTTTAAGAAATGAAGATATTTAAAAATTATATGAGATTATTTAAAAACTATTCTATTGCTCATTTGATTTCCATATTTTTGGAATTTGAAAGGACCAATTCTAAATACATTTGCTCACTTTTAGCTGGTTTTAGTCACAAATATCGACCTAATTCCATAGACTTAAATGTCGTTAGGCTGTGCTTCGAAGTTTTTTTAGAAGGAGATGTTCCGGGGAAATTTGTAGTGAAAATACCTCCCATGGTCAGTAATCCTATTTTCAACTTGAAGGAGACGTCTACTTTGTCTATAGTTCAATTGTCAGATTGTACCAGTTCAGTAGAAGGTGGGAAGAAAATTATTCTGTTGTGTGAAAAGGTTTGTATTATTGTCTTAAATATTCATGGAAAATGATTGTCCATGGTCAAAATTTTGTGTTTAGCAAAAAAATTGGGTTCTTAGGTGGCTTTGGTCAAAACTACCAACCTAAAAATGTTTGCCCTTTGCCCGCTGAAAAAGGAATTGATTGGTTCGCACTTCAGCCTTTAGGCTTTTTGTGCTCTTGATTGTGCCTTGATTGTGAAGAGACCAGTAGCCCTTATCAAGCTCAAAAGTCTTTTCCATAGGTCGTTCGAGAAATTCTACCTCGGATGTTCTAGTCCTAGGAATTTATAACTCCAATAAAATAGTGATTTACAATAGCAGATAATGAAAGGGGCAATTTCCTTCTTTTCATGCACAATCCACAAAAAGGTTCCTCCTATATATGCCGATTGTAAACATGTGCTTCCTTTGGGTACAGTGTGATCGGTGAGTAAACCCGTCACTCTTCTTATCTGGCTCATGCTAAGGTTTAATATTTCATTAGTCAGCTTCTCCGAGGGTTTCTTGACCAGGAGTTTGCTGGGTTCCTGTTGATATTTAGTTTGAATCCATCGAGATGTGCAGCAACCACGTGCAGCAGTTTTTGATTTCCCAACAAAAAAAAAGGAAATTTCAGAACTAATTGGTCATGTTCGCGTTGCTATTAAATATCTGCTAACTCAGCATCGGCTTGTAAAGACATTGCCAAATTGATATTTATATAGGTAACACTGATACTTTAAATTATCACAATTGTGTACTTAAATAGGTATAGTTTCCGGAAAGGAAAGAGAGAAAATTTGGCTTGTGATATCACAGACTCGATTTATAGATATGTTGTTCAGTTTTAGACTAGTACCTTCTTAAACTTCCCTTTTAGGTTATGAAAGAAGACATCCAAGTACGATTTTTCGAAAAAGACAGTGGTTGGGAGGCCTTCGCAGATATCCAACCAACTCAAATCCACAAACAGGTAGCAATATGGTCTTTCACCCCCCGATATAAAGCAATAGATGTCACCAATGCTGTCAAAGTTTTCATTCAACTACTCAGGCCCTCTGACGGCGCAACTGGTGAACCATTACCTTTCGAATTCTTACCAAAACAACCAGGTAATCAATTCAATATTAAAACTAGTTTTAAATCTAATAATACGTTGAGATCTATACTAACAAAAGACTTTTAGAATCGCTGGAAACTCAATACATATCCTCCTTTTTCCCGTGCATAAGTCTGTCTCAATCATCTTACGAATTTTATTTGGAAGTTATAATTGAACGCAATAAAAGAAAACAAAAACTGTGAGTCTTTGTTGAATCATATGACCCGCATGATAAGACTGCATTTGACTATAGCACTATTTTACTCTGACTTAGGCCTTCATTTGATCTAAGCAGGCTGTAATAACCCAGAAGAATCTAATATTTTCTAAGCCCCATTAGATCTTTCCAATGGTCAGATCTATTTTTCACGGCTTTGTCTATTTTTTCATCATTGAATTGGAGCTAATGTCGCAAAAGGATTTTTTATTCCGCTCTGATTGATGATATGTATTGCTCAATACATTGTTTATTTTTTTTAGATCGTCTTCCAAGGTCAAAACGTAAAATTGAGAATGCTGATGAGTTTATGAGGCGATTCCAAAGATGTGGTAAGATTAAATTTTTATCTCTGTTAAAATACTAGAGGTATTAGAATCATACCTTTTTGTTACGAAATTCAAGCAAGGTATATCCTGGGGTCTCCGACATTTTCTAAAACCTCGAATTATCATTTTTTTATAGGTACATAGATACTAAGCCTTGTATAGACTAAGTATTAGACGTTTTCGCTTTCGCTCGCATCGAACCACTGAGTATTGGTGAACCAAATAAACTAGAAACATTTGAGGCGATTTCGTCCCGTTTTGGTTGGTAGGGACTTTGGTTAACCAATTGGTAGGTCCTACGTCACCGCTATGACGTAAACTACCAATAACAGGCGAAATCGTTTGGTTCCCAGCATAACCCAGCTGGTACAGCTGATTGATGAAATTGACATAGAACAATATACCTACAAATAAAAAGAAAGACAGAAACTACTTTAGACAAGGATAGAAAGCTACCAATTTCAGTAACCGTGCTGCAGATCTCGTTATGTGATTTGACAGACCAAAAAGGTACCAAAGTTAGATTGACGTCATCGTTTTTCGGAACGAAATCGATTGGAAATCGATTGGTATGTAATTGACAGACCAAAGTGGGGTACCAAAGCGGGACGAAATCGCCTTTGATTCTTAAAAGTCATAAATTTGAGTGACAACTGAGAATAATATAAAGTGTAGCGTACAAAACACCTTAACGTTAAATTGGTACGCTTCAAGGTTCGGAGATAGTTTTGAAGTTGATGATATCCTAGGAAAATTTACATTGTTTTATGAATATGGACCAACTTTGTACTCCAAGGACTTTCTTCGTCTCCGTAACGAAGGAAATTATTAAGTTTGGATCATTTATCGTTGAGAGAGAAGCAAAGTTCATAAGTTTACAAGTAAAATCTTATTTTAAATAATATTAGAGAGTTTTCGAAGCCGCTTAAAAAGCACTCCGATTAACGCTATTTGACAACTTTGACATACGGTATGTCACTTAACGTATACCGTTCCCGTACACCACCGGTATCTTACGGACAGTAGACATAGCGGTTGCATTAACGAAAAGACCACGGAATGACGAAAAATCTAATCTCAATTCAATGAGTGATCTCTGTATTCTGTATGTTGTCTCTGGTATCTGTTTTTTTGCGAATTGCGATAGCACATACTATCCATAATTATCATGCTATCAAATAATAGTAGTAACTTGAACAATTTAAAAAGAAGTAGGACTCAGGGTCGTTTGCACCGATCCACCTTAAATGTTCATCTCATCTAAGGTTTACTTAAAGTTAAGGTGAACCTTAAACTTTAAATGATTTGCTACTTAACGAAATCTTAGATAAGTGGCGAGAAGCTATGGCAACACCGAAAAAGCTACTTTTTGATTTGTACCCAGATGATGACATGACAATTATTGACAGACATTCAAGAAGTAATTTGTGTTATTGAGTTTGATTTCACGAAGTTTGATTGTTGATTTTGTTTGTGACTGTTGGTTTGATAAAAATGAATATTAATAATTGTGATGATAATAATATTAGAAAAAAGAGGACTCCAAATTTTACTGGACGAGAGAAGACAGCTCTTTTAAACCTAATATATAGTCATAAAACAATTATAGAAAATAAAAGGACCGATGCTGTTACTTGGCGTGGGAAGGAAAACGCGTGGATTGATATAACTTCTCTATTTAATAGCCAATCTCCGGAAGGAATACCACGAACAAAAGAGTCGTTCGTTTTCTGCCTCAATTAGGTTCAAAATGTTTAGGCGGGAAGGTTTTGTCACCCCAAATCGCGAAAAGAATGTCAAATCATCCCAGCTAATAGAATATTTATTTCTATGATAAATCCTCCTGGGGATTCATGAAAGATCAAGTTAAGATCGTCTAAATCGTCATGAACAAAATTATTTTTCCAATGAACAATGAAGACAAGCCACAGCTAAAAAAAAGCAAATACCACAAAAACAACACGCATGTCAAATAGTAAACTTATTGACAGATTGAAGTTTAGATGACATTAAGGAGAACTTTAAGCGGCACAATTCTTAGGCTTAACTAAGTCATACATAAGGTACACCTTAAAACTCAGTTGATCACCCGTGCAAACCAAATTGTGATATAAAGGTTACCTTAAAGTTAAGCTTCACTTATCTTTCGCTAAGTATAACCGGTGCAAATGGCCCCAATAAACTAGAAACATTTGTAAAAGTCATAAATTTGAGTGACAACTGAGAATAATATAAAGTGTAGCGTACAAAACACCTAAACGTTAAATTGATACGCTTCAAGGTTCGGAGATAGTTTTGAAGTTGATGATATCCTAGGAGAATTTACATTGTTTTATGAATATGGACTAACTTTGTACTCCAAGGACTTTCTTCGTCTCCGTAACGAAGGAAATTATTAAGTTTGGGTCATTTATCGTTGAGAGAGAAGCAAAGTTCATAAGTTTACAAGTAAAATCTTATTTTAAATAATATTAGAGAGTAATCGAAGCCGCTTAAAAAGCACTCCGATTAACGCTTTTTGACAACTTTGACATACGGTATGTCACTTAACGTATACCGTTCCCGTACACCACCGGTATCTTACGGACGGTAGACATAGCGGTTGCATTAACGAAAAGACCACGGAATTACGAAAAATCTAATCTCAATTCAATGAGTGATGTCTGTATTCTGTATGTTGTCTCTGGTATCTGTTTTCTTGCGAATTGCGATAGCACATACTATTCATAATTATCATGCTATCAATTAATAGTAGTAACTTGAACAATTTAAAAAGAAGTAGGATTCTGTTCTCTGAGGAAGACAATCAGATTTTGCTAACTGAAATTTTGGCAAACAACCCTTTACAGATCCCTCAAAATGGATCATAATTCACTCAAATTTCTACAAATTCACGCCTTTTGCTAGTAGAATAGTATATTATTAAATGAGCAATTTATGATAGCCATAATTCACACGATGGGTGACGTTTTCGTCACGAGCCGCAGGCGAGGGGCGCAAATCACCCAAGTGAATTATGGTCATAAATTGCGAGTAGATTACTATATTTTGTCCACGACACTTAATTTATTTATTAATAAATAATAGTCAGTAACGATTTGGCATATTACTAACCTCAAAATGTTCTGGCAGCTACATCAAATAATTTGACATATATAGAGATGGGAGATACTGTAGAAAGTATCAATACAACGTACCGTTATAAATATTATATTGTTTTAAAATACTTAATATTAGAAAATATCGTTATGAAAAGTATCAATACTATAAATTACAATATTTTATCGATACGATATATGTCAGAAACAAATTTCCTGAACAAAATACACATATTTAATAGTTTATTTCATATTGTAGGTACCCCCATCTCTAGTTCATAATACACTGTAGTGTATTATGGTTCATAATTCACGACAGTTGATATATGGGTACCATATACCTTTTGTTAGGAGGTAAAATATTGACTTATTATTAGGTGGTCGTGGACAAACAAATCTAATAATATTGTAACTAACAAAAGCTTTTCTTACAGTTACCGTTGGGGCGCAGAAGGTTCGAAAACTATATGTTTATCTGTCAAAATAGTCGGGCGGTTAGATTGATGTTAACCGCTACCGTCTCAGTATATGTACGTTTTCGAAAACTCTCTATTTTTACATTAAGTAACTACAATATTATCTTATTTTTCTATATCAAAGCTTACATACATACAGTGTGTAAAAGCCAAATGGAATAAATTCATTATTTCGGTTACTGTACATATTTATAAAAAATCCCGAAACACGTCAAATTTAAATTATAACTTGACATTCTTTAACGTGAAAATGCAACCCCTACCTTCAACCCCCTTAGAATGACAGGTACAACCCCCAATTTTTTAAATGGGAAGTATAGGCTTGTGATATATCATTTGAAAGGTCTCTTCATTCTCTATTCAAAAATGTTATTGTTTTTAAATTTAATGCAAAAATTAACATAAAAAAAATCACGCCTGATATGTTAAATAATGTTAGAAGACAGTTTTATTTGAGATTAGGATGTTGCCAAGACGTTCGCGGAGAACATTTTGAACATCTACTTCATTAACATTCATAGTTCTTTTTCGTGTTCTACATTTTATTACGTTTTGCATTACATTTTAGTTTTTGATTGTATTGTAGCGAATTTCGGTAACAACATGATATTAATTTTTTTTATGTTAATTTTTGCATTGAATTTATAAACAATAACATTTTTGAATAGAGAATGAAGAGACCGTTCAAATGATATATCACAAGCCTATACTTCCCATTTAAAAAATTGGGGGTTGTACCTGTCATTCTAAGGGGGTTGAAGGTAGGGGTTGCATTTTCACGTTAAAGAATGTCAAGTTATAATTTAAATTTGACGTGTTTCGGGATTTTTTATAAATATGTACAGTAACCGAAATAATGAATTTATTCCATTTGGCTTTTACACACTGTATAAACATTCAATTGCACTAATTTATACTCAAATTGTTAAATGATCATTGGGGCCATTTATAATACTCGTATTTAACATAATATAACTACAATAATCTCACAATAATGAAACATTTGCATTTGCACAAAATGGCAAAAAATATACATACATGGTAAACACTAGAGTTTGTTCAACCAGTTGTATCAAACGCCTCAACTTGGTTTAATGTTGACTGATGATTAGACTGATGTAATTGTTGATAATAAATACATCAATTAGACACAGTCTAAACATCAGTTATCATTAAATCGTTAAGGTGTTTGATACAACTCGCCCTAATTGAGAAATACGTGTATGATGTCAAAATTCCGTCTCATCCATTTCATGAATGAGAGATCAAGATGGACAATGTATGACGTAACGGCAAAGAAAAGAACTCTACCATTTCCCAGTACAAAATGAACGGATATATCTGTTAGTTAATCCATTATATTTTATATGTTGTAGTTGGTGGCAGCAACAATTTCAATATATCAGGAGAGGCAGTCAAAGTTGATGCAGCAGGTGAGTCAATGATAAATATCTGCGTAACTGCAATAGGTAGTTGAATAATCTACAAAATAGTGTCTCAATTAATATACAGGGTCCGGCAAACCTCTGTCGTAGTTATTGTATAAGTATAACCATGGACGTATAAATAAAGATGGACCTAGCGTGTCAATACACACTACATGCAGACCTATGAAGCCAAATAAACGATGCTTTGTTATTGTTTTCTAGCAGTCGAAGTGGGAATTCTCATACTGTGGACAGTGGCGTTTCATTGGAATGGATATATTCATGATTGTAGGAATATAAAAAATACATCACATTTCAAACTTCAAAATTGAATATGAACTTTCTTATTATAATAATAAATTAATGAAAGGGTAAGGGTAATGTTGATTTTAAAACTAAAACAAGAAAAGCTACAGACAAAATTATACCACAATAGTTTTAGATGTTTTATTTAGATCATTAGAGGTAACATAAATAAAAAAAATAGAGGTTCGTAAAAAATAATACAGATAATACAAAAATTACTGATTTTTGAATAAAATTGCTTTTGTGAGATGTTGGCGAATAGTGTTTTCTCTGTTTTTGTGGCAGCTTCATGGTGGATTCGAATTTTAAAATACTTTTTCAATATCAATTCCACCATTTGAATCCTATGATTTTCTATAGGGTCATCATCATACAGATGGTCCTTAAAATCATCTTAAATGGAGTTTAGCAAATTGGCAATTTTACCAGAAATTAAGAATAACTCCAAATTTTTAATATTTCCAATAAAAATATTTATGACTAACTGTGACGCATTGGTTAACCAACTACATCTGAAACATAAGTTCCATGTACTTGAAACTGAATAATCAAACTCTTTAACAAGCTCTTCAATTGAGGTTCCAAATTCTGTATATTCTACAATAACACCATTTTCACTTTCTGTATTACCTGCTTCAACATCTTGGTGGATTAGAAGTCTCTTATAAGCATGTTCAAACTGTCGTGTTGTTGGGTTGTTATACTGAAGCATAGCACGAAAAAATAATTCTAAGTGATCCTGTGATAATTCAAAGGTTAAAATATATTTAATTTGGTTTGAGTGAACATAATTATTGTACAGAACCAAAAGGCTCTCTATACACTCTAAAAATCTTAAAAATCCAGCTTTTCTACCTAAATCAAAAATGGGATGGTTACCGCATACTTGAGTGACATGATATAATTTTTAATTTCATTCAATCTTGTAAAAAAAGTAAAAAATATTCAATATAATAAGTATATTTTATTGAAAGTTTGAATAATTGAGATATAATAACAATTCATACCGCTAATATCTGATACTTTTTACTAGAAGATAGTCCATTAATTGTTTTATCTGTATTATCAGAATTTTCTGAAAAATATGGTAGATGTACCACGTTTCTTTTCAGCAAAAAATTTTCTCTGGATTACCTTTTCACTAAAAATCTTCTGTTTTGAAATGTGCACAACAAATATGAGCCAGTTTTGGCATATCTTCTTCCAGAATTTCAAGTACAGGATAGCCACTTTCTTCTCTGTTCCATATTTGTACGAAGCCTGCTATTACACAATTTAAATTTTTATTTATTATAATTTTCAAATTCATAAACACAACTTTGCATGTTTATGAACGCCACTGATACTCACCTATAAAATGAGAGGTTAGAATTCAAATAATCAAGTTTTTCACAAACGAAACATTGTCATACCATTACTGTACAGTTAGTTGAGTCACTATCACAATATCCAAGCTTTTATAATAAATTAACTGGGTTAAATATAACAAATCACGCACCGAAAATTCAATAAACAAAGGCAGCCATCTTCTCACAAACACCAGAGGGAAACAAACAGTGTTGCTTAGTTTACATTTGTTTCGCCATGTTACAGGCTAGGGACATCGTGTACATCACTTTAAAATTATAGTAGTAGATAAATGCTGTACATTTTTACATTTAAAACAGATGAAAAGTCTCAAAATTGAAAGTCTTTTTGGATTTTGATGAAATTAAGTTGTTTAAAACAAACCATTTAAACTAAAACTTGGCCTGATATAACAAAAATTTAAAACGAAATATGACAACAGCGATGTTTACTTTTATATTGGCTTCAAATAAATTCTAGCATGCTAAGTCCATCTTCATTTATACGTCCATGAGTATAACTTACATATTTATTTAAAAGATATATGGAAAGGGTAACTTGAATCAAATATTTTGAAAATATGTTCATGAATACAAGGTGGCCCATTAGTGAAATGGACAAATTAAGTAATTTTTTTCATATGAAATGCCATACTTTCTTACATTTTAGGGAACGAAACAGTTGGTACTGTACACTTCCACATATTTTTTTTTTGTAAAACTCCCAGCCATCTAGGAAAAAACCGCCTTTTTACAAAAAATTTCAAAAAAACCCAATTTTATAATATAATATAATAACCAATATACGAAAGGACTGAAGATTTTTTAAGACTCAGTTTGAATTTTGTATTTAAATTAGGATGGTCTTTAATGAATTTTACATTCCAGAAACTCGAATGGAAGTTATTTCAGTTTTTTCAAATGTGAAACCCTGTGTAAATATTCATAAATGGATACTAAATTTTATCCTTTTTAACTTCACGATTAACTTTCAGTACCTAATTTCCGTCGTGTTTAAGAGTTATTTGAAAAAAACACATTTTTGGTAGAAATGTGAGTAGATAACGGATCAATAGACTTAATGAACAATGTTTATGTTTTCAAGATACTAATTTCACAGTTTTTTAATATTAATAGAAAGCCATTATTAACAGCAATTCCAGTTTATTTAAAAATTCTCGAGTTTCATTTCATAAAAGGTGCTCGAAATCGATAGAAAAATACTTATAGATGGGAAAGTGACCCGTGGCGCCCTCTATTCATACGGGTAGCGCTACCTTGAGAGTCCCGTCAGTACCTCTGGCACAAATCAGGTTGTGAACTTCGCTAACAGCCGAAAAAGAAGGTTCCTGTAATTTTACAGTTTCTTGCGGTATATTCAAAATTACTGTAATTTTATTTTTATTGCAAAATGACATTTACGATCCATTTTTTGATATTTCATTTAAAATTATTCAACATTAGATTGATATCACAATAGTAACAATGGAAAGTCAAGTAAAATTAAATGAAATGTCAAAAAATGGATCATATCATAATAATGTCTGAAAAATAAAGCAATAATCATCAAGTTAATATATTTTTTCTACATTCATGCAAAAAACAACACTTTTGTGAACCACATTTAATGGAAAAAGTGGTACTTTATTGCACTCATCTGTCATTCTTGTGTCAGTTTTGTGATGATTAATGACAAACATAAACATTTAAATTAAATAAAAATCCATAGCAAGTATCTGATTCTGCTTTAATACAACAATAATATATGTATATCTTACTACTTAGTCTCAACGAGTTACAATTATTGCAGAAATCTTTAATTATTTAAAATTTAAATGGTCAAGGCGAAAACCAGCTATGATTGAGTGCTGACAAGGTGGAGGCCATAAAGATACAAAAAAAGAAGAACGGGTTGACTTTGATTAGGTTAGGTTAGGCTCTTAACATATTTATATTCTAATTTTCCAGTTTTTGCATGAATTTAGAAGAAATATTGTATGCAACTCTTGCAAAACGTGTTTTTTGCACTTGACGTGTTGTCCAACTCGGCCTAAAGACCTCGTTGGACAATTTCACGTCGCGTGCACTCACTTTTTGCACTTGTTGCATAAATAACTATTATTGATTAAAAAAAGTATACAATAAATGAAACGTTTTTTTACATATTCAAATAACAAACATGAAGAAAAATAACTACCACTAACGGCGTTACAGTTTTCATTAAATTACAAATTTCAGTACTGACGGGACTTTTTATGTGGCAGCACCCACGCGCCTTCATAGATCCCCTACCCTGCTCGAAATGTCTGCCGTACATAGATCTACATTCATTTGTTAAATGATGCCGATACGTTTCTCAGCATCTGGGGTGTAATAGATCAGAATGTTTGTACTATTCGCTCTTTCATATCCTTAGGTGTCATAGGTGGCGTTTGATGAACAAGATTCTTAACATAACCTCACTTGTAAAAATCAGAATATGTTGAGTCCGGTAATTAATTGCCATGATGGGTATCACGTTTGGGGATTATTGATGGTTTATATGCAACATTTCCATTTCCATTAAATCGGGTAAGTACTTTTTTAAAACTCTGGAACGCGTCGTTGAAGTAAAATTCATTGTTACTTAACGCACAAAACTTGAATAACACAATAAACCAGCAAAAGGAGGAAATATTGAATATTCTAGCATTTCATTGATTAGCGATAACAGCCCATTTACAATTTTACCGAAAATGTGTTTTTTTCAAATAACACTTAAGCGACGGAAATTAGGTATAGTGGTCGCGAAGCTTATTGTGTAGCTATATAATTGTATATCCCTTTAAGTTAAGTTCCGAAGCTGAACTGAGAGGTATTAATATTATTTTTGTCTTCCTACCAAACATAATTCCATATTTTATTCTATGTACCTAATACCAGACGTAAACTGAACTCTTTTTGTATTCCACTAGATTTTCTATTGAAAACGAAATTTCAAAGCCAAGACCATACAAAAAATTTTATCTATGGTTCATACAACAGCCTTTTTGGTGTGCGTCATCGTTTGTGACGTATAATCGGGTTTTTGGTATGTCGTTTATTTTATTTGCTATTTTGACACATATTTAACCCTGAATTTGATAAATAAAATCATCAGGATCGCATTCAGCAAAATTCGACAAGGCTATGAAATTAATAGTTACCAGGTTCTTTTTGTAACTGAAAATACTTGAGAACTTTCAAAATGCTTATGTTTTTCCGTGTATCGAGGCATATTTTTGTATTATTTGAATAAATATGACAATAATATTCATATCAAATTTTCATAAATAATAATTGACCGTGAACAACAAAGTACAGACCTGACAAGAACTGTCAGTGGGACAGTAGAAAAAGATGTCAGACACATTGACAATACCAAAGGTATATCTGCATCCTATTTTATACAAAGAAATTTCTCCCGATTGATAGGTCGCGCTTGCGCTTAATCTAAACATCAACCAATCAAATTTTGGTAAGTCAGTGATTAGGGTTGACGTTTGTAATACATTTGAATGGCTCATTATTGTGATATTTTGATTGGGATTAATCACAGACCTGCCCTTTTTTCCATTTCTTTCGACGTAATGTGTTAGAAAGACATTAACAATCGATGACGCACACCAAAAAGGCTATTGTATGAACCATACAACTGTCATGTAACGAGTACGATTTGACACTATTTTTAGTGTCATAATGACGTATATTACCGCACTAGTGCAGTAATGAGAATCATATTAATACCAGAATTAAATATTTAAAATAACACTGGAAGCTGCATTTTCAATTTCTGAAAGGAGATTGCCTTCGCTTGAACTCATTTTTATAGATTTTTGTTCATTCAAATTTGAAAATTTGATGACATAACTAATTTATTTTATTTCCACATCCTTGTTTGTCTTTGATGATATGGTCACAAAATATGATACACAGTTATGTTTGCAGTCAATATTATTAAAAATACGTTGGATTGGAATTTTTTTTAATTTCATAATATAGGTACTGTTGATAATATACTAATAAACAGTTGTAGATAAAATTTTGTACGTAACACGTGTGATAGGAATTATAAACGCACTTAGATGATTACATGACTCGGCCTACAGCCTCGTCTTGCAAACTTCACATGCGTGCGTTAATAATGTCCATATCCCACTAATTACGTAAATAACTATTATTCTATTGAAAAATAACAGAAAAACACGACACTCCTTCTTGAAGGAACTAACGACTAAAGAGTCAACAGGTGGTCAACTTTGTGTAAAATAACCCCCTCTGAAAGATAGTTATAGTTCAGTCAAAGATGTGAAAGATAATAAAATATTGAAAATTTCCATTCTTTCTTAATAATAAACGTTTTTCGCAATCTGTATAAGGTAGTGTTAATCGTTTGGTATTATGTTCAAGATGTTTTCAATTATGAAAATGGTTTAATATTGTTTAAAGCTGAATGTTTTATATTCGAGTTTTTGATAGCAGAGGAAAAAACAAATATATTTTAGATTGAAAGAAATCATATGAAAGGAAAACCCGACCCGTTGATCAGGTGAAGATTTATTAAAACATGCATTTTGATCTACATACATTAACTAAAGTATCTTAAAAAGTAGGATTAACCTCTATACCTGCGGTTTAAAAATAATAGTTAGACAGTCGATACAGCTATTTAATAATTAAAAATTATTTAGAACATTTTAACCATTATTGGTTGAAATTATAATATTAAATTGATTTTTCGTCAAATAAATATAAATTGAAATATTGACTGGGCTGTGACAGTATTGATCCACAATAAGCACAAATTACATAATTTCACTTTCCCACACTAGTGGGTTAAAACGCACGGTTGTAGAAAAGTTATTTTCCTAACAAGTGCGGAAAGTGATACTTTCCCACACGCGACTGCAGTTGACCCGAACGACGCGGAACGGAGTTCGGGCCAGCGGTCAATTGCGGGAAAGACACTATACGCATGAGTTAGAAACATTATTCTTTCTACGACCGTATACACAAAAATTCAGACAATTTCACCGAGAACCATTCTACCTATAAGAAATGCGGGGTATTTTTCAAAAAATAGTAATTTTTCTCCGATCGTGGGAAAAGTGTTTTGACCTGTTTTCTATGCGAAAAGCTCAACATTCCAGAATAATTGTGGGCTGTTGTTAAGCAATTAGAAAATAACAGTGCGGTAATGTTACAAATAGATTATTACAATAAAATGAAACAAAGTCTGGTTTCAATTTTTATATTTGTTACGGTTAAAGTATTTACTTGGCTAGTATATAAACTAGTTGGATAGTATACAAACTATCCAACTGCCTGGTTACTTTGATGAAAAATCATATTTTCACTAAAATAGCTACGAGTAATGGTTGGTTTGTATACTATCCAGCTGGTTTATAAACTTTATCGCTAAAGCTCAAACCACAAGGAAAGTACACAAATTAGCTAGCATTTTTGAATAGTTTGTAAACTATCCACATTCGTTGGATAATGTGTGAACCTGATATTGGTGGTAATACATAATAACCAACGAGTTGGTTATTATGTATTACTCAACAAACTAATCAATTTTCTTGGGTTAATTCACTATAATCGCTATCATTCATTAATTTTGAATTTTGCGACTTTTGGTCGTGAACGTCTGATAATAGGTTTTCAAATTGTTGCTGTTGATTCATTTTCAATAACCCGATACCTATTCTTAAAGAAATTTCATGAGACAAAACTGTACACCGTCACACAACACTTGACGCATAACCCCACTAAATTTCCCAAAGAGAATTGGCTGGTTTACATAATAACCAACTCGCGTTGGTTGGTTTACATGTTAACCAACTTGTTGGTTATTATGTATTACTACCAATATCAGGTTCACACTTTATACAACGAATGTGGATAGTTTACAAACTAGCCAAAAATGCTAGCTAATTTGTGTACTTTCCTTGTGGTTTGAGCTTTAGCGATAAATTTTGTATAGTTTATAAACTAGCTGGATAGTACCTATACAAACCAACCATTACTCGTAGCTATTTTAGTGAAAATATGATTTTTCATCAAAATAACCAGGCAGTTGGATAGTTTGTATACTATCCAACTAGTTTATATACTAGCCAAGTAAATACTTTAACCGTAACATATGTATGAAGTTGTTTTACTTAACTTTATTATTTTAATTCCTTATAAAATACAACGAATCAAACAAAACCGGCTTGAAAATTATTTTACTTTTGTCAAAGTAATTACCACTATATTTCAAATGATTATAGAAAAACCTATTTAAACTTACTCGATTACATCTTGAATGAAAAATATTTTTTAATTAATTTTTTTAATGTAAATCAACGATCGAAGAAAAAATAGTATGTATAATTCGTGGAAAAAGCATTTTCCCAAACTCCGTAACAGTAGTTTGGGAATATCATGCTTTTACAACTAATTTTAAAATATACTATTTCCTAACAAGTGCGGGAAGTGCAGTTGACCCGCCACTGCAGTTGACCCTCGGGCAAGCAGACTAGGGCGGGAAAGACACTTCACGCATGAGTTAGGGACATTATTTTTTCTGCGACCGTATATACAAAAAAGTATACCAACCCATTTTTCAAAAATCATTAGGTAGGCATAAATATGCAGCAATCTCTGCTGACATCATGCAAAAAGTGTTTATGCCAACGCATTGAACTGAGCATTTTCATTTCTTATTATTGAACCTGTTGTAACAATATGAAATGCGTGCGGGAAAATGGGTTAAAACACACGATCATAGAAAAATGAAATATTTGCCCTAAAATATAATTTTATGGATAATCACAGCACAGCAATAAATCCGTTGAGCCGAAAGTACTCTAAAACATTTGAAGCATTGGCTAAAACAATATAAGCAGTAGTATTTATATTCATATGGTATGGAGAACTAAACGTTAACTAGGCTGAATAAATTTTAAAAAATAATCCAAAAATACAGATTCATTGCGATTAAGTCCAGTATCTTGCGAATTCCTAATCATATTTAAATGAAATTTTGACAGGTTGTGGTTAGCCTAAGCGATCATATTTTAAAATTACTCTCAAGCGTATTTCAGAACGCCGTTACAGATAAAAGGTACTTTTTTATTAATGCATTTCACTTGAACTCTGCTAGAATTTGCTGAAGCAATAATACATGAGATTGTTATTATAGGTTTTCTTATTACTTGTTCCGGCGAAAATTCATGAATGCATAGCTTCGTATACTTCATTCTGATATCATCAACTGAGTTATAAAAACCCCTTAACACCTAGGCAACACTAGTACCTTTGTGCGTTCTCCTGGAAATTCCTCTGAATACTCTAACAGGTTACGGTAGGTAAATGATAATGTTCCCTCTTATCAAGGATGATTGAACCAAGCATCGAAAAAGGATTTATTTCATTTATATATTCACAGCCTAATGGGGATAGTGTCGGGTCGAAGCCACTGTTATAAAACATAAGTTCCGCCCTGTTAACGTCTAGAATATTTTTGCTGCTGCACTGTCAGGATAGTACAGTATTTTCTTAGATAGTTTGCAGTATTTCGTTCCATCCCACTATTTTTTGAACTTTGAATTGAGATTATGTTTGCACAATCTGGTTGTTACTACTAAAACTTCTAAATTGGAAGAGCAGGCAGGCTCAAAAAATTACTAGCCTGGGCATTAGCTGTGCGTTTGCCTTCATACTCACTATGAACTTTGGACCACGACAATGTGACTACATTGTTGGTGAACACAATCTAAATCAATGCAGGCTTGTAGACGGTCTTCAACATATTCACTTGAATCTCTAAGCTTGTCCATTAACATTTTTAAAAAAGTGCCTTATTCTATCTTCCATATCGTCTGATGCAGTACCAGATACTTTTTACACCTGAGATTCAATATAATCCTGGGAGAAAAAATCGACTCTGGTTAATATGGTGTCTATAAAGAGCCAGTCCTGCACCCGCCAATCCACCTTTCAGGAAACAATTATTCAATTGACTGAATGAGCACATCATAGCAAGCAGAAGCTTCGTCTTGTAGATACCAGATTTTTTAACAAACAAATTTGAAATGTTTGTTGATATTTCAGAAGCGAAATAACAATAATTTATCAATTTTTTTTTTATAGTTACAGGCAGCAACAATTTAAATATATCAGGAGGAACAGTTAAAGAGGATCCTGCAGGTTAGTGATTTTTTTTTAAATTAAATATTTGCCTTTGAAGAAAATTCAAAAATAATCGTACCAGCAATAAACGATCTATGTATAAAGTATTTTTGCCTAAAACAATATAGTGGTATGCAGTGTTTTCACATTAAACAGTAAACAAAATGTTAATCAGGAACTCAATAACGATGACTGTACAGCTGAGATGAAAATGAATTTTTTATATGGATTAGCCAATGGTGATGCTTTAGAGGCCAGACGTACGTTATCCAAATTACCGATAATAACAACACCCTGAAACGTTTAATAAATTACATATTTGTTCACAAAAAAGTAAAATTTTCGCAGAATCAGGTGATATTATTGCACAATATAGAACTGGGAGAACTCCACAACTCGAGAATTAGGCTCTTAAAATTATTGACGAGTATCCAGAAACGAGCTCCTTACAAATTTTTAAACAAGCGAATGCTAGCCAATAAAATTTTAAAGAGAAAATTTATTGTAGCCTTATAATATCATGTTAAGCGTGTTCAATATTTGATACCCAGTGACTATCCGTTCGGTATGCAGTATTGGCAATGAAATTAAATAAACATTCCAAGCAATCCCAATTTTATTAATTATAATAATACATAATTAATTAACACATTAATCAAATTTCTCGAGAAAGCGCATTATGAACTTTCATGATAACCACACATTTGCTGATGTGAATCCACATGTCGCATTTGTAGCACGGATCCAACACTTTCATGTCAATGTTTGTATTGGTATTATTTATTTGGATACATTTTTCAGTTCTCGACGATAAAACGGTAATACTTCATGTTCTATAAAATGGGATCCTCAGTTATTTCGGAAGATGTACCCACCTTTCATAATTAGAAGACGTATGCATAACTTGAAAGGGGATATTTATTGTCACTTGTTCATTCAAACTCGATCTTAAATTAACAGGAACTTCAAAATCGCATCCTTCGAGGCTGTAATGATATTCGCATTACTCCTAGCTTCTTCGAACTCCTTCGGCAATCCATTAGATATGACTACATTTTGAACTTTTGCTCTGAAATGTTAATGTTTATCACCATGTTATTGAAAAACAAAGCTGGCCTGCACGGGACGCCGGCAGATATAAAACATAATAATAATAATAACGGCGAGCTTTCATTTATTAAATTTTTTTTCAGCTTCATTTCCACAGTGTGCAGGAATTGGTGCCTATAAAGCGGTGACAGATATCTATTGTCCCAATATTTGGAATCCCCCACTGGAGGTAACGAGATTTCTAATATTAATTTTATTTTTCTCCGATCGTGGGAAAAGTTACACTGTTTTGACCTTCATGCGCAAAGTTCAACATTCCAGAATAGTGGGCAGTTGCTAAGCAATTAGAAAATAACAGTGCGGTAATATACTTACCGCACTGTTGTAGCGTGTTGGAATATTACAATAAATTGAAACAGAGTATGGTTTTAATTTTTATATTCATAAATTTGTTATGAAATAAATAAAAGAAACATCCAATTTATAACGATATTCTTGAACACAAACTAATTGTTATTAATATTTACATTCATTGCACAGTTTGTACAATTTGTAAATTGTACTGGAGGGCATAGAGAATTTATAGACGTTGAAGCATGGTTAATTGTTTGGTTTATCTCCTTACCACTTCTATATTTCAATATGAACATAGAGGAACCTATCTAAACTTACTTAATAATTACATTTTGAATGGAATATTTTTTAAATGTAAAGCAACGATCGAAGAAAAAATAGTATGTATAATTCGTAGGAAAAGCATATTCCCAAACTCCTGTGTTACCAGACTCGTCGCTACGTTCCTTGTCTGGTAATCATCATAGTCGTTTGGGAATATGATGCTTTTCCCACCAATTATACAATATACTATTATGCAATGAATTGATTGAACAGCTAGGTAATATTTTTTAGAAAAGATGATAAGTGAAAATATGTATTCAGGTTGGGAATGTACTCGTATATCTCAAATGGAGATTTATATTAGATTAGATTCAACAAAGCTTATCAGCATATTCCACTGCGTTCTTTTTCGATCCATTGCGGTACTCTGAATGTAGATTACATTCTCCAGCTCAACTATTTTTAAGTAGTCATCGAGACTGAAGCTTTAATGTACCTAATTTCTTGTCGGGGATTTAGAAAAGTATGCAATATCCAAAAAAAAATCAAAATCTTAGATCTTTCAAGCTGTAGTGAAATTCATCAAATTTTCTAGCTTAAAAACTATTGATGTGATTTATCAAGTGAAAACTTCTTAAGCTATCTTGAGCGTTTTTTTTGGTAGAGGCGTTTCTTATAATGCTCGTACCTATAGTCAAGACTTGAGGTTGGTCTCGAGTTTGAGTACTACTTGAGAGAGGGTATGTATTCTATAAACAAATCCTAACGGGACATTGTCTCCTGAATGGGCACCCGAAAAAGCTCTAAATAATGGAGAAAGAAGAATGCACATATTGTGGTATGGAAGAAGAAACCTCCATCCACATAATTTCCAATTGCACAGCACTCCATAAGTCCAGAATCCTAGAGCACAGTACCTGGGAGATTACTGGATAGAGAAGAAACAAAGTTGAAACCTGCAGATATCTTTACATTCTTCCGGGAAATGGGACTAAAGGAGCAGTTTCAGAGACTCTCCTCAAAAACTAAGTAGAAGTAATAGATATTTCAGGTCTCAGTGAATGTTACCCCAAAAATACATACATATATGGTTTATTTACGATAAAAAGACGATGATGTTGCAAAACAAAATATTGTGATGTTGCCAAGCTGTAGTTTTTTTATTTTTTAACCTAACATTAAAAACATTCAATTACTTACATTTAAATATGTGAGAATGATATTAATAATAATGAATAAAAATAGCGAACACTATCAAGTACTGACGTCTCTGACAGTAGTAAGTGGGAGAAGCGGGCCCCCATCACCTGTTCAGCTGCTTCGGAATTTTATTAACTACACTCTGCAGATTTGCTTAAGTAATTAGACATGGACGTATAAATAAAGATGGACCCAGCGTACCAATACACACTACATGCAGACCTATGAAGCCAAATAAACGATACTTTGTTATTGTTTTCTAGCAGTCGGAGTGGGAATTCTCATACTGCGGACAGTGGCGTTTCATTGGGATGGATACATTCATGATTGTAGGAATATAAATACATCACATTTCAAGCTTTAAAATTGAAAATGAACTTTTTTATTATAATAATAAATTAATGAAAGGGTAAGGGTAGGTAATGTTAATTTTAAAACTAAAACAAGAAAAGCTACAGACAAAATTATACCACAAAAGTTTTAGATGTTTTATTTAGATCATTAGAGGTAACATAAATAAAAAAAATAGTAGTTCGTAAAAAATAATACAGATGATTCAAAAATTACTGATTTTTGAATAAAATTGCTTTTGTGAGATGTTGGCGAATAGTGTTTACTGTTTTCTCTGTTTTTGTGGCAGCTTCATGGTGGATTCGAATTTTAAAATACTTTTTCAATATCAATTCCACCATTTGAATCCCATGATTTTCTATAGGGTCATCATCATACAGATGGTCCTTGAAATCATCTTAAATGGAGTTTAGCAAATTGGCAATTATACCAGAAATTAAGGATAACTCCAAATTTTTAATATTTCCTATAAAAATAGTTTTTGGCTTGTTAAAAAATCTGAAATATTTTTCAGCAGATTCACACACTGTAATGACTAACTGTGACGCATTGGTTAACCAACTACATCTAAAACATAAGTTCCATGTACTTGAAACTGAATAATCAAACTCTTTACAAGCTCTTCAATTGAGGTTACAAATTCTGTATTTTCTACAATAACACCATTTTCAATAT
This sequence comes from Galerucella nymphaeae, assembly GCA_963978555.1. Classification (NCBI taxonomy): domain Eukaryota; kingdom Metazoa; phylum Arthropoda; class Insecta; order Coleoptera; family Chrysomelidae; genus Galerucella; species Galerucella nymphaeae. Next base: position 3,215,760 of record OZ021716.1, on the reverse strand, counting down.
TACTAGGTACTCTGCTACTACAGAGTAATATTCCAGTAGAATCAAGCCTAATAACACTTTCTGTATTACCTGCTTCAACGTCTTGGTGGATTAGAAGACTCTTATAAGCATGTTCAAACTGTCGTGTTGTTGGGTTGTTACTGAAGCATAGCACGAAAAAATAATTCTAAGTGATCCTGTGATAATTCAAAGGTTAAAATATTTTTAATTTGGTTTGAGTGAACATAATTATTGTACAAAACCAAAAGGCTCTCTATACACTCTAAGAATTCAGCTTTTCTACCTAACTCAAAAATGGGATGGTTACCGCATACGTAAGTAACATGATATAATTTTTAATTTCATTCAATCTTGTAAAAAAAAGTACGAAATATTCAATATAATAAGTATATGTTATTGAAATAATGAGGATATAATAACAATTCATACAGCTAAAATCTGATACTTTTTACTAGAAGATAGTCCATTAACTGTTTTATCTGTATTATCAGGTACCTACCACTTTTCTTTTCAGAAAAATTTTCTCTGGATTACCTTTTCAATAAAAATCTTCTGGTTTGAAATGTGCACAACAAATATGAGCCAGTTTTGGCATATCTTCTTCCAGAATTTCAAGTACAGGATAGCCACTTTCTTCTCTGTCCCATATTTGTACGAAGCCTGCTATTTCACAATTTAAATTTTTATTTATTATAATTTCCAAATTCATAAACACAACTTTGCATGTTTATGAACGCCACTGATACTCACCTATGAAATGAGAGGTTAGAATTCAAAAAATAAAGTTTTTAACAAACTAAACATTGTCGCACCATTACTGTAGTGTTAGTTGAGTCACTATCACAATATCCAAGCTTTTATAATAAGTTAAATGATTTAAATATAACAAACCAAGCACCGAAAATTTAATAAACAAAGGCAGCCATCTTCTCACAAACACAGAGGGAAATAAACAGTGTTGCTTAGTTCACATTTGTTTCGCCATATTACAGGCTAGGGACATCGTGTACATCACTTTAAAATTATAGTAGTAGGTAAATGCTGTACATTTTTACATTTAAAACAGATAAAAAGTCTTAAAATTGAAAGTCTTTTTGGATTTTGATAAAATTAAGTGGTTTGAATGAAACTATTTAAACTAAAACTTGGCCTGATATAACAAAAATTCAAAACGAAATGTGACAACAGCGATGTTTACTTTTATATTGGCTTCAAATAAATTCTAGCATGCTAAGTCCATCTTCATTTATACGTCCATGTAATTAGATATGAGAATCATTGCTTTTAAATCTTAAAGAAACAATGAGTTTAAAAACACCGAAAAAACTCAAAAACAAAAACAATCAAAACAAACTGGGAAATTTTACTAGTTGATCTGACAACGTCTTGAAATTTTGCCAACCAGTTAGCTGTAAATTGCACTGGCTGCTGAGGATAAATTGTATTTACGGTTGGTAAATTAATATTTATTCTGATAAGCGGGAAAGTAACTAAAAATGACATCATCGTCATTTCATCGTAAAAATCCTATACATACATACATTCTATAAACAAATCTCGGACAGGAACCAGGATTACAGCGCTTGCGTGACTTTGACATGCCTGGACTAGGTAGTAGGTAGGTAGAGACCTTTGAAAGGTAGAGACCAGCCTTGAGCACGACTTGCATGTCTTCGGTTTTTATCGACAACAATCGTTTGAGAAATTCGTCTCAACTGTCATCTTTTATGAACATTTGAAAGAGGGTTAGGGAGATATTGAAAATCTTGAAGAGTTTTTACAGTTTTTTTTATTAATATCCGCATCGACCTGCAAGGTCATTAGCGGTTACACGGTAAAACATATTACATTATTAAGAAAAAAAAATTAAATCTACAAACAAATGTTACGATTATACAGGGTGTCCCACGAGGTTTTGGCCAGTATATATCTCGAAAACTGTTTGAACTAAAATATTGAAATTTGGCAGGTTTAAACCGTAGGTAGTACTACACATTTCAAATATCCAGCTACTTTGCTACAATGTCACATTTCCAGTAACGAGGTATTATTTTTAAAAATTTTAATAGGGCAACCTGTATAATGTTATACTGCTCTAAAGGTCTTTCTTATACTAATTCGGTATAAGACAACAGCTCCTCATTCTGCTCACCGAGTAACGTCACATCTGAATGTGTATTTCCAAAAATTCCAAGACAGATGGATTGGGAGAAATGGTACAATACGTTGGCCGGTTCATTCACCAGATATAGCCCCGCTAGATTTTTTTGGAGAAAGGTTATGTTACAGCTCCCAATGATGCTGATGAGTTAAAAAAAAAGAATTAGAGCAGTTTGCCAATTTGTTACACCAAAAAGTATTGAAGCAGCATGTACAAGTACTCAGTAGATTTGAATGCTGCATTGATGAAGGTGGACATCAATTTGATCATCAACTGTAGTGAGAGTGTATTGGTATTTCGATTATTTTTGTTTTTCAGCTCTAGCTCTTTGTCTTTCATATAAAATACTTTATAAAAATTAGTTTTCCAAGTACCTAATACAAAAACTAGGTATTGCCGATTTAGTAAAACAGAGACCTTCATAGTAGTGGAACAATATACAGGTTGTCTCATTAACATTTCTGAAACTGATACCACGTGACCCGAAATGTGGCATTGTAGCAATGTAGCTGAATGCTTTAAATGTGTAGTGCCAAATTTCAATATTGTAGTTCAAATAGTTTTCGAGATATATACTGGCCAAAACCTCGTGGGACACCCTGTATGATGCATGAATTATTTTTTAATATTATACAGGGTGTTTCATTGGGAAATGGGCATACGCTAAGGGTAGGTAGAGGTCGCCTAGGTGGTTCTAAAAAACCCCCATATGATGGGTCTAGCGCTCTTTATAACCGAGATACAGGGTGTTTTATAAATTTATCCTATTTCTTTCGAACCTCATAACTTCCGAGTTACCCTGTATATTATTTTGAGATTTGGTACACGTAATAACCATTACCTAGAGACTCCATCAAAAGCATCTCCAAAAAGATAGTGCAGGTCCGGCTTAATAAAAAATTTCAAAACTCGTCTTTCCTAAAAACAACACCCTGTATATGGATTTTTTTTAAATTGCTCTTTATAATTGGAAAGGGTATAAAAAATCGAATATACTTATTTCGTTTTTATTTTTCCGCAGACAATTTTACTACCAAAAATTTACCGTCAAAGTTATGATTTATGCACGTTTTGGGGGTTTACAATGGTATCGGAGAGGTTTTTTTTATTTTTTAGCTTGAAATGAAATCCATTTGATGCATCTAGAGAAGCATCCTAGAAATTCAATTGAGTTTGTATGTTTACGAGTACAGACCACTAAAAAATGTGATTACAGGGCCGTACTTAGAACATACTCACTCAGTATGTTTCGAATATTTCGAACACCCTGTATAAGAATATGTATCTGGAAACTATGCACTTCTTCATTTAAATAACAAGAGTAAAATACGAGAAATGAATTTATACTTCAAAAAATGTTAAAAGTACTCGTTTGGACAATGTTGTTAAAATTTCTTGTTTTCTGTTCATGTCAATTAATAAAATTAATAAAAATCTCTTCGTTTTTTTAAGTATAAATTCATTTCTCGTATTTTACTCTTGTTATTTAAATGAAGAAGTGCATAGTTTCCAGATACATATTCTTATACAGGGTGTTCGAAATATTCGAAACATACTGAGTGAGTATGTTCTAAGTACGGCCCTGTAATCACATTTTTTAGTGGTCTGTACTCGTAAACATACAAACTCAATTGAATTTCTAGGATGCTTCTCTAGATGCATTAAATGGATTTCATTTCAAGCTAAAAAATAAAAAAAAACCTCTCCGATACCATTGTAAACCCCCAAAACGTGCATAAATCATAACTTTGACGGTAAATTTTTGGTAGTAAAATTGTCTGCGGAAAAATAAAAACGAAATAAGTATATTCGATTTTTTATACCCTTTCCAATTATAAAGAGCAATTTAAAAAAAATCCATATACAGGGTGTTGTTTTTAGGAAAGACGAGTTTTGAAATTTTTTATTAAGCCGGACCTGCACTATGTTTTTGGAGATGCTTTTGATGGAGTCTCTAGGTAATGGTTATTACGTGTACCAAATCTCAAAATAATATACAGGGTAACTCGGAAGTTATGAGGTACGAAAGAAATAGGATAAATGTATAAAACACCCTGTATCTCGGTTATAAAGAGCGCTAGACCCATCATATGGGGGTTTTTTAGAACCACCTAGGCGACCTCTACCTACCCTTACCGTATGCCCATTTCCCAATGAAACACCCTGTATATAGGTACAGTTTAGATTTTGTATAGTGTATTGAAACTTTTCAAAAAAGCAATAACTCTTGATAGATTCGATGCACTTCTATCTCACCTTTCTCCTCCCAGTTTCTCGCCATTGGCATTTGAGGCTATTTTTATTTTATTTTGTATTCCTCGATGGTTTTCACATAAAAAATTCATAATCTACACATATCAAAAAATTTGTAGTTCTCAAGATATTTAATAATTTCATGAATTCCGCAAAATCACTTTTAAATGAAAGAAATAGTTATTTGTTTAACTAAGCAGCAAAGTAGTAGATTGACTGCCGAGGCTGAATTCCTAGCCGGGCGTAGCGAGGTTAGGAATTCAGCTAAGGCAGTCAGTCTACTTATTTGCTGCCGAGCTGAACATATAATTTTTTCTCCGATTGGCAGCAAATTTTAATTTTGCTGACTGATGTCAATCAGCAAAGTATTACTTTTCCTGCCTAGACAGCAAAGTGGTTACTGCAAATGATTACTTTGCTGCCTGTGATTATACATTTCCATAGCAACCAGCCAAAATAAAGAGATTGTGGGAATTGTAATAATTTGCAAATACAATATCTTCATTATAAACAATCGGAGAAAAAATTATATGTTCAACTCGGCAGCAAAGTAGATTGACTGCCTTAGCTGAATTCCTAGCCTCGCTACGCTCAGGTATGAATTCAGCTTCGGCTGTCAATCTACTACTTTGCTGTCTAGTTAAACAAATAACTATTTTCTCCGATTGTTCATAATGATATAGGAGGATATTGTATTTACAAATTATTACAATTCCCACAATCTCTTTATTTTTCCTGTAGTTTCAATTGAAATAAAATTTGATAGAAATCGCAGTTGTTGGAACGGTTGGTTGCTATGAAAATGTCCATAATAATTATAGTTTGACAATTCATGAAAGTTCTGACAGTTGTGCGAAAAAGTATCGGTATATTTAAATTATTATATAATGGATAGTGTAGTAATTTTACCATCAATGTTAATAACAACTAAACATATGTTTTTAAATTCTTGTTAAAAGTGTTATGTAATAGGTAATTGCTAATAAATGTTTACGTCAAATGTTTTATTCCAATTGAGTATAATCACGTTGCTGCCTATGCAGGAAAAGTAATACTTTGCTGATTGATATGTGTCAGCAAAATTAATATTTCTTGCCAATCGGAGAAAAAAATAAAAGTATTTTTTTCAATAACTACCAAACTACTTATGGTTAAAATATGTAACAGGAACTAATTCATGAAACAGCAATGCATCTGAAACATTCGGTGTACTTGTCCAGACTTGTGATTTTATTACAAGACATGTTCAAAATTTTGTCCATCCACATTTATATATAATTTGCAACGTTCTCTTATTGTAAATCGCATACCTTGGAAAGACTGGTGATTGCCGGAATTAATTGCTGTAATTATGCATAGTCTGCATCTTAATTATAATTCGATGAGATATTATTACTGAAAACAATTATTTTTCAGATGCCCACATTACTCGATAACCGATCAAACTACGTCAATAGTGATGAACTTGAGAACTTGGTGAAAGAATTGGATCAGGAATCTCCTCTTGTTGATTTGGACAATAGTTTATTTGTTTTGAATATTGATTCAACCACTGATATGCTTAATTTTAAATTAAATGATTTCACAGATCTTTAGCAGTAGATGTTTGTAGTGAAATTAATAATTTGGTGGTCACGAAAACGGCGAAGCTGTGATATACTTATGGGAGTTGTTGAGCTTCCAATGTACCGTCCAGCAGAAACTTATTGACAGTGGAGAAATTGTAAGACTGTTTGCCATAGTAGATAACCAGTGAAGTATTTATTGTTGAATTGTATTAGGTTTAATGAAACAGTTATCGAATGGTTCAATAAAAAGTTTGAATGTTAATTTTTCAACTATATGTGAAAATGTGTCAAGGTAACTCAAAAGTGCAAACTATTTCCAATAAATGATTGCTATTTTCAAAAAAAGGGTATTTTTTATCCTTCTTATGTTATTTTTGGTTATTTCCTAATACAATTATCTGTGTTCATATTACTGTGTACCACAGACCAAATACAGGGTGAATCACGAACAACTATGTTTTTTTTAACTCCAAGAGCTCATCCATATCTCTTAATGTGGTTTTTGAAAAAATAGGGTTCAATAAAACTCGAAGTCCAAACCACAATATTTAATCCAAATCCAAAAAAGGACAATTAAGCTGCTACTAGTTTCGGTAAATGGTTACCTTCATCAGACAACAAAAAGAAAAGGTACACTTAAAATAAAGATCTCATGGAAGTTGTCTACTATTTCTTACAGTATAAGGCCTTCTTTCGTACTCAAGAATTTGCACAATATTTTCGCACTCGTCGCTATCCAGAATATAATTATTCAGAAAATTCATATTTAAGTATCAACAACCAAAAATTCTTCATGAATGAAAAATAAAAACATAGACCTTTGGATAAATATTCACCAATAACCTAACAAAAATATCAATTGATGTGACACGACCTTGCTCTTGTAACAACCAATGGGATTGCTTACATTCATTCGTCAGCATTGCCAACTTTCATTATCTGTCAGTTAACAAACTAGAGAATAAAAACGAGTTGATAAACCTCTTCTAAACAAACTGGGACTTCATCTGCGGATACTTTGCTGATGGATAATACTCATTGGTTATTGATAAACTGTGCCTCAGTCATATAACTTGGAGCCTTCAGTATTCAGATATACGAAACAATTATGGAAGGAGTGTTTTATTTTTCAATGGCAATCAGAAAATGCAATAAAGTATAGGGTGTCCCATAAGAGAAAATATAACTTAGATATAAATTATTAAATAAGGACAGTATTACATATAAATCTGTAAATATAAATAAAATAATTGTAAATATAAATTAAAATAAACGTTACAATATGTAGTTTTGAGTAGCCCTGCATTTCCTGACTACAAATATAACATTGTGTAACATTAGTTTTGTTCTGTAATGACGTATAATCCATTCCGGTACAAGCACTGACAGCTAATGAAAAATTAATAGTATGGTTACAGATTATAAAAGAGAACAGATACGAGTCCCGGCAAAACATCAAAGGATTTTCAACTCCGATTTCAATGACCTTGGACCAGGGTAGGGGATCTCTGAAGGCGCATGGGTGCTGCCACATAAAAAGTCCCGTCAGTACTAAAATTTGTAATTTGATGAAAACTGTAACGCCATTAGTGGTGGTTGCTGATAAAATAAAGCTTACCGTATGCACCTCACATAACAGTCTTTCACAAAACATATTCTAGAAAATGTCTATTAAAGTAAAAGTCACACTATAAATAATAAAATCCAAATACGAATACTCAACACACACACAAATAATCAGTTGTCAGTGGTTGTCAGGCAGTTGTCAGGTTAGGATGTCAGCGCTAATATTATGTGGAAGAATCTGCAACCTATGCCTTGGAACTTTAACTCGGTATGGCCGCGATGGTCGCCAGTTTAAAATTTTTTTAGAATTTTTTACCAAATTGCAATGTTGACTTGGGAACAATAACAGTTTCCAGTGCCGGTTCTTTCTGAATAAAATTTATTTGGACAGTCTCTGTATGGACAATACACTCCCCCGTGATGTTTATTCATTTTATAAAAATAATATACTAATGTACACTATTTTCAGTTAATATTACCACAACCTACAATCGATTAGTCAAATAACACAAATAATATCGCGGATTGACAACCTTCAAATTGAAGTGTCAAAATGGCGTTTTGTATTTTGATTTTTGAGCCAAGCCGTCACGGTTATTGTACATGGTTGTCAAAGATGGTTTGTGAAAAAAAGTATATATTTATGGTATGATTTTTATACGTTTAGTCCAGGGTAGAAGCCTTTAAAAATAATGAAAAGTGAAAACAAATTATAATAGAATGAAACCCATTAGAAAAGGAGGGAAATATGATAAAAATGAAAGGAAAAATAATTTACGGGCGATCTGAGGTTGGGAAGGGGATGGGGGTGAGTTTTTAAGGGTAAAAAGCGGTTTTTCTCGATTTCCGGCAAAACTAAAAGTCCTATCGAAAAAAATCAAATGGAAAAGTTGTAGATAATAAAAAGAGCTAAAACTTTTGTATTCACACTTTTTTCACATAACCTCAAAATTTATGTGAAAAATTCAAAAAACCAAGTTTTTGGTTTTTTATTTTTATCTTTTACAAAAAAATTTTTTTTTAAACGAAATTTTGTGAAAACTTACCTTTTTATGTCCCAAATACGCTGTAATTTATTTAATTGAAAATATTTATTTTTTCACCTTATTTTGAATTAATATCGAAAAAACACCCTAATTTTCAATCGAAAATTCACCCGTCAAAATATCAGCTTTTTACAAAAAGTTGGTGTGGTTTCTGTTCGTTGAAATCTCTACTCTCTGATGGTATGAAAAAAAATATACATTACTATGGTAAATATTCTCAGAAAATGCAAATAATGAAAAAAAACTCGAATCCGTTTTTTGAATCATTGTGTATAATTTTGAGCAATTTATTAAAATTTACACTTTAATTACTAGAAAAATGTAAGATTTCATGTTATAATCTTTTCTATCGTTTTTCTAGTAATTAAAGTGTAAATTTTAATAAATTGCTCAAAATTATACACAATGATTCAAAAAACGGATTCGAGTTTTTTTTCATTATTTGCATTTTCTGAGAATATTTACCATAGTAATGTATATTTTTTTTCATACCATCAGAGAGTAGAGATTTCAACGAACAGAAACCACACCAACTTTTTGAAAAAAGCTAATATTTTGACGGGTGAATTTTCGATTGAAAATTAGGGTGTTTTTTCGATATTAATTCAAAATAAGGTGAAAAAATAAATATTTTTAATTAAATAAATTACAGCGTATTTGGGACATAAAAAGGTAAGTTTTCACAAAATTTCGTTAAAAAAAAAATTTTTTGTAAAAGATAAAAATAAAAAACCAAAAACTTGGTTTTTTGAATTTTTCACATAAATTTTGAGGTTATGTGAAAAAAGTGTGAATACAAAAGTTTTAGATCTTTTTATTATCTACAACTTTTCCATTTAACTTTTTTCGATAGGACTTTTAGTTTTGCCGGAAATCGAGAAAAACCGCTTTTTACCCTTAAAAACTCACCCCCATCCCCTTCCCAACCTCAGATCGCCCGTAAATTATTTTTCCTTTCATTTTTATCATATTCCCCTCCTTTTCTAATGGGTTTCATCCTATTATGATTTTTTTTGGTTTTAAAAATTATCGACCCTGGACTAGTTATAATCTTTTAAATTGTAGAATTCTTTGAATGTTAATGAAATTGATTTGAAACAAGTAATTGTCGAATATTTGTATGTGTATAACTATCACACTGAAAATAATGCTTATAACATATTCGACCTATGATCGTGAATTAAGGGAAATATTATGCAAATTGATAACCCTGTTGAAAAGTCTCGCGAGCAGCACGAACGGAGTCGACATACGACGATGGACCTTTAAATGGGTATGTCCACCCATCTCTCTCTTTTTTACTGTTCTCTGTCAAGCTTTCGCATCTGTTCTCTTTTATAATCTGTGGTATGGTGTGGTTTAGAGCGTTGTATCACTAGTATCATTATCATTTTTCGTGTATTATTAGTTGAAAAGTTTCATATTTTCCAGTTATTTTTGTGATTTTCAAGTGATTATTAAGTTCTTAAGTTCCATCACTGACATTAAATGAACTATTAACGGACAATCAAGTATTTTCGCCGAAATTTTGTTGGAAGAGTATGAGAATTATAAAATACACATTCCATATTTCCAGAAATCATATGAGAATCTAAGGAATACACTTAAGGGATCAATTAAATCAGTTTGATATGCCAAACAGGCAATTTAGACAAATGTTTCGGTTGGACAAAAATAGTGTTCAATTCTTAATTCATAATTCAAAACCTCATGTTATGGCGAATAATTAAGGAATTCTCTTTGTATTGAAAGTAATAATAATTTATTCGCAATCACAATGCATATAAATAATTGCGCCACTCACTCTCCCCACTTTTTTATCAAATATCTAAAGTATAGTAAAATGTAATCATGTTCCATAAATTGTAAGTATAACTCCTGCTCTGGAGAAGTATTTTTGGTCCTTTTCTTTTACACCTTGTGTTCTACAAAATACGTATATTGAAATAAATAAATAACATGTTGAATATATTAGTTCAGTAGTTTACTTATACCTCATTATAAATTGTAAAAATATCAATTATTTTAAAGGTTTACCAGGTCGGTATACGAAGAGCTTTTGAATACTTTCAATGGTTTTGAGGTTGACATTATATAAACAGAAGTGAAGTTGAAACCTATAAGGTGAAGATCTGTAACCATGACTCTTACAGATTTGGTTCCAGAATAGCCAATTTCACAAATCTGTAAAGATCCAAGTTAAGGATTCTGGGGCGCTATTCTTGACCGTTCGCAATGTGTTTTTGTTACGGAGTGGTATTCGACGTGGATCGGCCTCTCAACTGATGATGTTGCTGGTCACTCGGAAGGTCATCTTACAGGAATAAAACTACCTATAGCACTAGGATACGTTCAATTTATTACTTAAACTTACTACTATACATTATACTACTTATCACTTAACACTACGACGTTTTGACAGTCCAATTTCTCGAAAACTGTTCATATGACATGTATGAAATTTGGCAGATATAAACAGTCGAAACTGATACTTATATTCATTATAAAATGACTTACGTTTTTCCTGTCATTTCTGGTCACGTGACCCCAACATACCTTTTTTAAATGGGACAACCAGTATAATATTACAATTTTGGATATATCATTTAAAAACAAATTCAACGATACCACACTTGTCATCATTGTATTGTGCAGTAATGATAATAGGTGCAACTAAATGAACATCTGTATAAATTGTTTTATTAAAAAACGTAACATAGGATCTGCCAAATTTCATACATGACATATGAACAGTTTTCAAGAAATTGGACTGTTAAAACGTCGGGGGACACCTTGTATTAATGACTGTTGTTAGCCTATTTATACGACAAGTCAAGTTCATCATAAGTAAATATAAACAATACTATTTATGTTTATTTAAAGTTAACTTTGTGGAAAAACCAGGTTTCCGTGATTTAATAGTTGCTCTGTTCTGTCGGTTCTGTGAACAATTTGGCATTTATAATCTTCTTGATTGATTATACTGTGAATATAATATTCTAGACAGACATAACTAACTAGACCATAAAATCAAAGTCAAAATGCCAAAACACCAGGCCATAGAGAATACTTCTCTATGCTCCAGGCAGTCCTTTCAACATTTTTTCAAAAATAAACTACGTTACTAATGAAATCCTCGGAATATCCAAAAAAAGCAATTGTATGAACGTTACACTCACTGAACTAATTACCATATGCATTATAATTTTGGTAAAGTCATTTGACTTTTTAATTCTGTCATTACAACTGTCATTTAGCATTCTAATGAGTATAATTATTATTATAACATTCGCGTGGCTGGTTACTATATTTCTTGAAAAATGGACAATTCAAGAAGTCCAAGATCAAGATCATGTATGAAATGTTTGCGAAAAGTTTGGAAAATATTTAAGGAAATCTTAGAAAATTATTTATTGGTGACAAGCTTGCGAGACAATTGGAAAGAAACCGAACTTCACATTATAAAAATTGGGTCAGAAATAGAAATAACAATTACATAAAATTCTACTGTCTGCACTAATATATCCGTTATTTCAACTTTATCCTGAATTCAGTCCTAAATTATATTGGTTACTATATTGTAATTTGTTAAGTTTTTACGTTTGCAACTGAGGTAATTTATGGAACATAATTCCACTTTCTGAAAAAAAATATCAGTTCTATTATAATTAAGTAATATATAGTCCGGGGAAGTGGGAGTATACAATGGGAAAGATTTCCACTAGAGATTTTCCTTTTTTAAACGAAAGTATATGTGGTATAGACTACTTTCCTAGATTTGTGAAAAGATTCCGCTCGAGCTTGCGATACAGCTTGCAAGCAAAGCTTTGAGCACGTGAAATGCAAGTTTTACGTCCATAACTCATTTAGATTTGATCGTACAAAAAATTGTGAACATCAAAATTCTAGGGAATTTCATATCGCCGGTTTGTTTTCTTGGTGGTCAGCGCGGCACAAGCAGACACAATAGGGGGGAAATATACAGATTGCGAAAAAGCTTATCGAAACATGCGGATTACCCTCATTCTCTATGTCATATATATAAAATACTCCGCCACCCCCTGACTTCCGGCATGATATGTACATAGCACATCATCAAATTTGATCTATCTGATCAAACTGAGCATTACTATGGTTCATTCTGTAGAAATATTGAGTTCAAAATCCTTAATTCTCTCTTTAAGATACTATATTTCATATTTCAAGTTTATTTTTATCTATAACATTTTGTAAATACATTTTTCGACCTTTTAAAGATTTATGTTATAGTTTCCTAGAAGTAAGAATTGAAGTGCTAGATCTTCGAGTCACATAAACCAGATATAAATTTAAGCATAATATAGATAGACGATATATCTAGAATATAACCAGATGTTAAAAGTACATATTTATAGAGTAAAATACCATAGTTGTAAGTAGTAGTTAGTTCTCTCTGATTTTTGAAATAGAAAAGACTACTTCTGAATCTCTATTTTAAATAAATAAATCAATCTTCTAAAATAAATTTGTCAATTATTTAATAATACACCGTTACCCAAATCCATAATCCCAACAGGTTATGGGCCCAGGTTACGTTCTTAATTAATTGACATTATTAAAATACAAATTTTCGTGAAAGAAAGAAAATTAAATTTTAAAGTGCAATTAAAAATTAGTGAGTGCAAATTAAAAGTTAGTGATTAAGTGTTTATCAGTGACAGTAATAAACTATTCCCAATTATTAAAAATAAACTATCATTTAATAGACAATATGGAAAATTTAAAATCAAAAAGAAACATTCAACCTCTTAACTGTGAAAATTATAATATATGGAAGTTTAGAATCCGTAGTCTTTTAACTGAACTCGAAGTGATTTATGTGATCGATAAACCGGAACCGACGAATCCTGACAGCAAGTGGAAGAAATCGGAATTTACTGCGAAAAATATTTTAATTGAGTATTTGTCTGATTCGTATTTAAGTTATGTGAAACCGGAAAACAAATTTTCGCCGTATTAGACAATATCTTCGAGAAAAGTGTAGCGAAACAGCTCGGGGCTCGAAAAAAATTGTTCAGTTTGAAACTGGAAGGTGATACTGATTTATGTAAGCATTTTATGCAGTTTGATTCGTTGATATCAGAGTTAGCATCAGCCGGAGCAACTATCTCAGAAGTTGATAAAGTGGCCCAACTAATACTGACTTCAACAAGTTCTTACAATGGTGTCATAACAGCTATCGAGACTTTATCGGAAGACAATATGACGTTAAGTTTTGTAAAAACACGGTCATTAGATCATGAAATTAAACTTGTAAATGGAAATCTCGGCACAAGTAAAAAGGCTCTCCATGTGGAGCAGAGAATAAATGAAGTGAAACGACATTTCAAGGACTTTAGAAAATCGCCGAAAAATCATCGCAGAATCTTCAAGCCGAAGAGGAATAATGCAAATAATAAAAGGCATATTAAGTTTAATCATTGTGGTAGGAGAGGACATTACAAGAATGAGTGCCGTTACTACCTGAGAACTTTAAAGCCACAACCAAATGCAGAAAGACCTAGGACCATTCAGACCATCCAAGCTGCCCCACAAAACGAAGACGGATTTGCGTTTATGGTGCCTCTGACCATCTGATAAACCGAGAGGATTTAGCCGATACCTTTTCTGACCTGCGGACACCTATCAAAATTTCGATTGCGGAGAATGGAGCTTTCATCACCGCAACCAAAATGGGAACTATCATATATTGGAAAGCAACATTGGAGTTCATGGAAAAATTGAGAATGTAGAGAATGCAGCAAGCAGGGTACTCGGTAAACTTCAGTGATTCTGGAGTAACAGTAAGCCGTAATGGTGAGACGGTAATGACAGGTAAACCGAAGAACAATCTATTTACTCTCGAGTTTTCGGTAAGTAAAAGCTTTATCAATTATTTAAATAACACTTCGCATTCCGATTATAAATTATGGCATCAGGGACTAGGCCATATCGGAAAAAATAAGTTTAATGAAATTAGAGATAAGGAATTAGTAAATGACGTAGAAAAATTGAGCAAAGTAATACTTGATAATGATTTATGTGAAGCTTGCATCAACGGTAAACAAGCTCGACTATCATTTAATAAATTTAAAAATAAAGATTACATAGAAAGACTATTATACAGTGATGGGCAAATGTGTGGAACCAAGTAAATATCTCTGGAATTGTCAGAGATATCAAAATGAAATTTGGAAGGTGGATACTACAGTAGAATGCCTATTTGTTTCATTTTTTCAACAATTTTGAACTTCTGGTTTAACCGGAAGTAATGTCGATTTCAAAATTTGAAATGGAACACCCTGTATATTATTTCAGTTTCTGATCAAACATTTTATTACGAATACAAAAATATCGGGTTCGAGATTTTTTATTTCAATACCTACTGAGATATTAACAGAAAAGTAACTAAGGGTAGGAAAAATCTAATATCAATTTAAGAAATAATCATAAATATTAACTGAAGCCTTGACTGAAACTAATTGATTTTCAAAACATTGGAACTTAACTAAGATAAAATTAATGTATCAGATGTCCAAACTGAGCACTTCTTGACAATAGGCAAGTTGGTTTGTGAATTTTTATTCTTTCTCTTTCACTTAATTCGGCCATTCCACGATCAAATTAACAATGTAATCTTTTCACGTTCAAATACAAACACTAATAACTCATTTGGACAGTACTGTCACTTCACAACGAACTTTGTGGACTACTAGCTACCATCAAATTTTTCCTTTCCTTAGTTACTTTTCTGTTAATATCTCGGTAGGTATTGAAATAAAAAATATCGAACCCGATATTTTTGTATTCGTAATAAAATGTTTCATCAGAAACTAAAATAATATATAGGGTGTTCCATTGCAAATTTTAAGATCGACATTACTTCCGGTGAAACCGGAAATTCAAAATTGTTAAAAAATATGAAAAAAGTTAGCCAATCTACTGTAGTATCCACCTTCCAAATTTCATTTTGATATCTCTAATAATTCCAGAGATATTTACTTGGTTCCACACATTTGCCCATCACTGTATAATATACATTCAGATGTATGTGGTCCCATTACGCCTTCTGCAATAAATGATAGAAATTATTTTGTATTGTTTGTTGATGAATTCACTCATTATTGTGTAACTTATTTAATTAAAAATAAATCTGATGTTTTTGCAATGTTTAAAGATTATGTAGCAAAGAGTGAGTCCAGGCTTAATTTAAAAATAGTAAATTTATATTCAGATAATGG
This sequence comes from Galerucella nymphaeae, assembly GCA_963978555.1. Taxonomy (NCBI): domain Eukaryota; kingdom Metazoa; phylum Arthropoda; class Insecta; order Coleoptera; family Chrysomelidae; genus Galerucella; species Galerucella nymphaeae. Next base: position 3,199,907 of record OZ021716.1, on the reverse strand, counting down.
TAGAGAGTATTTATGAAGGATTATTGTGTAAAAAGGGGCAAAAGGAATAACAGAATCCACAAAACAGTCTAACCTATAGAAGTGAAAGTTTATAGGATGACCTTGAATACAAAAATGAGGTTTCAAACCCATCCACCTGAAGCGCTAGTTGCAATTGAGTTGTCTAAACAGGCCTGGCAGCTAAGGCCTTTAGCACGAGAAGAAAAGATTTTAAAATTAATCACAGCGGTCATATAGTTGTCACCATTTTTTATTCACATCAGTATTAAACATAAATGTTTGTTTTATTGAAAAATTAAGTTGATGTCATATGTTTCCTCAAGAAATTTTCTACTAATCATAGTATTGTATTATTGAAAAATGTGAAAACAAATTATAACAAAACTAGCATGAGAAAGTGGAAAAAACTTGATCAAAAAATGATTGGAAATACGTAATATTATCTCTCTTAGGTATTACTCAACACGGGGTAAAATGTAAATTGCATTTAGGGATTCCTAAATTCGCTTTAGGTGTTATCTAACTTTAGGAAATGGTTGGTGGAATCAGGCATTAGTAATTCAAATGAACAAACTTCCATTGAAAAAAATTGCTATGAAATAGTTCTGAACCATTTCTGAACTCATCCACTGCGAACGCTGAAATTCTTCTTCCCTTAGTATGTTTCTTGGCCTCAGCTGCCTTGCTTATTTCGACGATTCAATTGCGACTAGCGCTTCAGGTGGATGGGTTTGACATCTCATTTTTTCATTCTATATAATACTATTAGACTTTCACTTCTATAGGTTAGACTGTTTTGTGGACAGAATCGATTTCACGTTACGTTCTTGGTTCACATCATAGAGAAAAATAATATAACTTTTATTTTTTCTATGGGTCACATGAGCGCTTTCGATTATCGCATACTCCTTACTTGGGGAAGCAGCAAAGTAATTTTATTTTTTTATTTTTATTTTATTCAAAATAGTTTTTGGTCCGCTGGCAAATTATTCGTAAGTACAATAACACTTCAACGGGCCTCCATTCTTATGATGTAGGTCGAAAGACAGATTTCCGATAGTATTGACCCATTGCTGGCTGGATTGTAGGTATCCGATTATAATATGCCATACATTGGGCCTACATTTTGCCGATGTAGCTTTGACGTTGCCAGCATATTGCCGACCGATTATGCATTGGGCCAGAAGACGGCCAGAGACTCATTGTTTGCTGGGATAATATTTCATATTTTCAAGATAAAAATAGTATAGTACTTAGGCGGAGTAATAGACTCAAAGATCGTAGCCAAGCTTCATATAATGAAGATAATATAACTGACGATTATTTGTTATGTGCACAATCCATTGTATGTCCTATTCCTAATTCATACCAAGAAATTAAGTATAGGAATGATGCTAAACAATGGAAGCAAGCAATTAAAGATGAATTAGATTCTTTGATAATAAATAAAACTTGGACTTAAGTACCACAACCAAGTAATAAGAATATAGTAGATTGCACATGGATATTTACTATAAAGAACGATGAGTTCGGAAATCTATTTAAGTATAAAGCTCGTTTAGTTGCCAGAGGTTTTAGTCAAAAATATCTTATAGATTATGATGAAACATTTGCTCCAGTTGCAAGGATTTCGACATTTAGATTTTTAATAGCTTTTTCAAATCAACATAGCTTGTTAGTCCACCAGATGGATGTAAAAACTGCCTTTTTAAATGGTGAATTAAAAGAGGAAATATATATGAGAGTACCTGAGGGTGTAAAAGGCCAGGACGGTCAAGTCTGTGAGTTAAACAAATCCATATCTGGTTTGAAACAAGCTGCCAGAGCCAGATGCTGGTTTGAAATATTTGAAAAGACTCAAAGAAATAGGTTTTACAAATTCCCATGGAGATCCGTGCATGTACATACTAGATAAAGGAGATATTTCTAAAAATATTTACATTGTGTTGTATGTGGATGATCTAGTGATATGTAGGTACTGCAGAGGAAATTACAATGAAAAATTTTAAAAATTATTTAATGAATAAATTTTTTATGGTTGATTTAAAAGAGGTGAAGACTTTCTTAGGTATTAGAGTTACTAGAGAAAATAAAGTAATAACACTAGATCAAAGCATATATATTAAAGCAGTATTAAATAAATTTAATATGGCAGATTGTAAGCCTGTAAGTACACCACTAGTGTGCTAGGTCCAGGGCTCGATTCCCAATAGAGAAATTTTTTTATTGCTAATTTTATTTCTAAATAATTATTCCGCTTGATATTGATTGGTGAAATTATGAAAATTGTTGAAAATTTTGAAATTGAAGTTATATTACAGTCGAGATTACAGTTTATTAAAATGTTTATTTTCTAGATTTTTTAAGTGGGTGGTAGAAAAAATATACTGTTCGACTCGTCTAGATTGTCCATATCGCACTCGAACGATTGAGCACTCCGCCTACGGCGTCTTGCTAAAACTTCGTCCTCGTGCGATATGGCCATCATATCCACACTAGTTGCACAAACTACTATTACAGGGTATGTTGACTCTGATTGGGAGGAAATGATAGTGAAAATCATGATATAGATTCTAAAAGAAAAAGTACAACGGGTTATTTATTCAAGTTATATGATATATGTACAATATGTTGGAACACAAAAAGGCAGGCATCTGTGGCAGGTTCATCTACAGAGGCTGAATATATGGTTCTGTATGAAGCTGTCAAAGAGGCAATGTTGTTGAAAATATTAGCTGCAGGTATTAACCTAGAAACTATAGAACCTATCTTAACTTATGATATACATCGGATGTATTAGCATAGCTAATAATCCAAAAAGCCACAAAAGATCCAAACATATTGACATCAAATATCATTTCTCTCCAGAACAGTGTGCGAAAAAGACTATAATTCTTAAACATATTTCAACAGGTGAGCAAACTGCAGATATGCTGACCAAGCCGCTACCAAAGATCAAGTTCCTGGAATTAAGAGCGAAAATGGGATTGGAATATTGATTACCTAATACATAATAAATAGTATCTAGATTCAATATTATGATTGTAATTTTTTTTGTTTATGATATGATAAGGTTTTTCTGGGTTTCCCTTATCGTGAAGACAGATGTCGGATCATTTTGTTTACGGTTAGTAATAGCCGCGGTGTGGATGGATTCGGTCCCGGCAGGTCATAGATTAAAATGTGTAAATTTTAATCCCTTTATCTATAGGCGTATTGGGTCCCAATGGTACTTAACTACCTGAAGATATTCTTCGGGGAAATGTACCTCTTTTCGGAAATCCAATCCTCCCTCTTTTTATTGTATCTGAATGTTTAAATTAAATACTATTTCATTCATTGTTTATATTTCATCGAGTGCATTTCATATTTCAGATCAATTTGTCTGTTGTTTTAAACATTTTAAAAATGAATATAAATATTATTTTAAGTGAAAAAGGAAAACAAATGTTAGTGATAAATAACTTTAAATATAGTTTTCAAAAGTGCTTAAAAAGTGGAGAAAGGCGTTGGATATGTACAAATAAAAAGTGTAAATCATATATACTTAGTTTGGGTGAATCGAAAGATATAACTTTGACAAAACATATTGAAGAGCATTGTCATAGCGCAAATATAGAAAAATTGAATCGCCAAATTGTAAGCTCTTCTTGCAAACGCAAGGCAGTTGAAGACTTGTCCGAAAAGCCTGCAAAAATTATTCGTCGTGTACTTCAAGAGAATCTGCCATCAACCATTACAACAAATGACGTAGCAAATATTAGAAGGTATATGTACTGCTCCCGTAGGAAAATGCAGCCGGCATTGCCAAAAAACATCGATGAAACTTTCGATATTTTAAAAAACAAAAACATTGGAACAAATACTGGTGAACCATTTATCTTATTTAGTAATAAAATAGACCAGATCGTTGTATTTTCATGCAAGTCAAATATTGAATTTTTGGGAAAAGTTAATCGAATTTATTTAGACGGCACATTTAATTATTGTCCACAATTTTTTTGCCAATTCTTTACTATACATGGATATTTTAATGGACACTACATTCCCTTAGTGTTTTCATTGTTGCCTAATAAATGTAGTTCAACTTATCAAAAATTATTTAATATTCTCGAAGATATCGCTTTAAAACACTCTACTAGCTTACATATCACTGAGGCAGTTATAGATTTTGAAATAGGTATTCATACTGCTATTCAAAAAGTTTGGCCAAAAGCCCATGTTATTGGCTGTCGATTTCACCTTGCACAGTCATGGTATAAAAAAATACAAAAATGTGGTTTAATATCAATGTACAGCGAGGAATCTTCTGAAGTTGGTAGATGGCTAAGGATGACCTTTGCTTTAACGTATTTACCTGATATTGGTAGTAATACATAATAACCAACGAGTTGGTTATTATGTATTACTCAACAAACTAATCAATTCTCTTGGGTTAATTCACTATAATCTCTATCATTCATTAATTTTGGATTTTGCGACTTTTGGTCGTAAACGTCTGATAATAGGTTTTCAAATTGTTGCTGTTGATTCATTTTCAATAACCCGATACCTATTCTTAAAGAAATTTCACGAGACAAAATTGTACACCGTCACACAACACAACACTTGACGAAACATAACCCCACTAAATTACCCAAAGAGAATTGGCTGGTTTACATAACAACCAACTTGTTGGTTATTATGTATTACCACATCAGGTTCACACTTTATCCAACGAATGTGGATAGTTTACAAACTATTCAAAAATGCTATCTAATTTGTGTACTTTTCTTGTGGTTTGAGCTTTAGCGATAAATATTGTATAGTTTATAATCTAGCTGAATAGTATACAAACCAACCATTACTCGTAGCTATTTTAGTGAAAATATGATTTTTCATCAAAATAACCAGGCAGTTGGATAGTTTGTATACTATCCAACTAGTTTATATACTAGCCAAGTAAATACTTTAACCGTAACATATGCAATAAAACTGTCGCTATTGTTAAAAGTGGCAATTTGAAGCGACACTACGAAACTACTCATCAGCAATTCCACAAAAACTTTCCTCTTGGCAGTGAGGCTCGTAAAGAAAAACTTCAGACCTATCAAAGTTCTTACAATAAAAGCACGAAATTATTAACTCGTTGCATGAGCGATCAAGAGAAGTCCACAGAAGCAGCGTTACGTGTGTGCTGGACGCTTAATGAACACCAGAAACCATTTTCAGATTCTGAGATAGTGAAGGAATGTATGTTGGAAGTAGTCACGGCACTTTTTGAAGAAAAAAAAGATGTTGTCGCTGCAATTCAAAGTATTCCATTGTCAGCGAGAAGTAATACAAGAAGAACGGAAATTTTAGCTTCTGATATTAAAAACACTCTTCCTGAACTTTTGCAAAAGGCACCTTGCTACGCCATAGCACTTGATGAATCATGTGACATTGTCGATGATGAGCAAATGTCAATTTTCGTAAGATTTCTTGACATTGAGTGTCAGGCGTTTAGAGAAAAGTTGCTAGCAATATTGCCGTTGAAAGGTAACACTCGAGGAACAGATTTATTCAAGGTCATTGGTGAATGGATTACTAAATCTAACATTAGTTATGATAAAATGGTGTCGCTTTCAACTTACGGGGCCCCAGCAATGATTGGCAAAGAAAAGGGTGTAGTAAAAAGAATCAGGGATAAAAATTCAGGTCTAATATCGTATCAGTGCATAATTCACCAGGCAGCCCTTTGTGGAAAACTTAGTGCTACATTAAAAGAACTGATGGACGGCTTGGTCAAGTTGATTAATTTTATTAGATCTCATTCTGCTCTTCAACACCGACATTTCAAGGAGTTTCTTTCTGAATGTGATTCAGCGTATTCTGACTTACTGCAACACAACAATGTTCGTTGGCTAAGTAAAGGTCAAGTTATTGAACGTTTCTGGCTAATAAAAGAACAAGTAACCTCTTTCTTGCAAAACTCAGATGCGCAGGGAGCCAGAAAGCACTTTGAGTTCATAACAAACGAGCGTAATATGCTGGTTGTGGCTTTCCTAAAAGACATTTTGAAATATTTATATGCGCTCAACACAGAGTTACAAGGAAATGGAAAGTTAATATGTGACCAGATACAAAGCGTGACTCCCTTTCGTCGCAAGCTGGATATCTTTGAAAAAGATATTGCAAGAGGTGGGCAAGCTAACTCCGTTTCTTAAATCGCCATTTGAAGTTGATCCAGCGGCAGAATGGACAGATGTGGCTGTCAAATCTGTCAAAAGCATCACTTCAAATGGAGATAATTGATTTCCAAGAAGATGTATCTTTGCAAATGTATAAAACGGTATCCACTGAAGAATTATGGGCCAAACATGTACCAAAAAAATATATACAAATTAAAAAACTAGCTATCAATTTAGCCACTATGTTTGGCTCGACATACATAATATGTGAAACATCTTTCTCGAAGATTAATTTTTTGAAAAACAAATATCGTTCGAGGTTAACGGACGCCCACTTAGAAGACACACTTCGTATCTGCTGTTCCCCTCGAGAACCGAAGTATAGAAAACTGGCTCAAGACCGTCGGTGTAATTTCGCACATTTATCAATAAATAAATAGCACTTAATTATTATCAGTTGTTTTTTTCTGGACCTCGTTAAAATTTTCGGAGTATTCGGACCCCACCTAAAAATACTTGCCGACCTCTGGTATAAAGTATGTAACCCCCTAAGTATCTCCTCCGATAGCGTCGTTCGGTCATCTACAATTTCGCGCGGTTTGAACATAAAGGAATATACATTCACCTTTATACAGGGTAAATCACGACTAACAGGACGGAGGTTTATGTCGAAACGGTAAAAATTTTGAAATGTTTGTCACTTCAGTAGTTTGTACATTGATATAGGCTTCATTTTTAAATTATTTTTCCTCCGATGAGTGTACTCTTTAAAGAATTTTTCAAACTACTTTTTCTTTTTCAAGGAATATAATATCTAAGTGAGATTGAAGGTTAAATATTTTTTTAATAACTTTTTGAAAAAATGAAATAAATTAAATGGTATATAAAAACTCAAAAAACAATATTGTACGAATTTCTCACAAAATTCCGCCCGCCTTGAAAGGACACAGTTCTTTCAAAACAAATATAAAGAATAACAGGCAGCATACAGTTTCATACAAAAAAAGTTATATGCAACTACCTATAAAACATATTATTTAATGGAAATATTCGATAAAGGTCACAAGAATATATAAGTTCCCTTTAAACCTTTCAAATTATTAAATTTCAATTGATATATAACAATAGTTAAATCTACGAAATATATAGTTTATTTTTTCTAGTGTTTAGAATCAACTGTCTATAGGCAAAACACATACACGATTGAGTGCTCTTTTAATTTCACTACCTCGCACCTTGAGTTACACTACCCTGGTGATCCCATCTGGACCTGGGTGCATAACTGTAACGCGTCCAAGAGGCCATTGAAGTGGAGGAGCCTTGTCATCCTTAACCAAGACCATAGATCCCAATTTTAACATTTGGTGGCAGTTAGTTTTCCATTTCTGTCTCGTCTGAATCTCGTTCAGGTACTCTAGCTGCCATCTAGACCATAATTGTTGAACCATCAACTGTATCGATTGCCATTTGTCAAGACGGTTCTCAGGAACATGGGTGATGTCAATCTCTGGCAGCATTGTCAAGGTGCGTTCAATTAAAAAGTGGGCTGGCGTCAAGGCTGTGTTATCATCAGGATCGCTAGACATAGCGCAAAGCGGTCGAGAGTTCAAAATACCTTCTACCTGATGCAACAATGTACAGAATTCTTCAAATGTCATAGATTTACAACCCATTACCTTTTTTAAGTAAAACTTCACGCTCTTTATTCCTGCCTCCCATAAACCCCCAAATGTAGGAGAGTTTGCAGGAATAAAATGCCATTTAATTTTTTCTGTCAAGAGACCTTGAGCTATATCTTTAGAGTGACTCTCTAAAAATTCGTAAACAGCATTTAATTCTTTGTTTGCACCTATATAATTCGAGCCGTTATCAGAATAAATGTTGCAAGGTTTGCCTCTCCTACTAATAAATCTTTTAATACTTGCCAGAAAAGCATTGGTTGTAAGATCTGACACCAATTCAATGTGGACAGCCTTAGTACTCATACAAACAAAAAGACAAATTTAGGCTTTCGTCAGCTTAGCACCTCTAGTTTTTCGATCCTTAATAAGAAATGGACCTTCATAATCTGTACCTACGTTTTGAAATACAGAAAATCCATTTACTCGACAATGAGGTAAATCACCCATTAAATAATTCAAGATCTTTAGCTTGGCTTTAAAACAACGTACACATCTATTAATAACATATTTACAGCAAATTCGTGCTGAAATAGGCCAGTATTTTTGCCTTATGGAAAAAATCAATTGTTGAGTGCCACAATGAAGCAAACGTTCATGTTCATTAATTAGAATCCTTTTTGTTAAATTGTAATTGTTTGGCAAAATAATTTGATGTTTACAGTTAAAAGGAATGTTACTATTTCTTAAGCGACCACCAACTTTCATTAAATCTTCATGAATGAAGGGGTTTAAAGAAAGAATTCGACTTTTGTTTGGTATGTCTTTATTATTAATTAGATTCTTATATTCGTTAGGAAAACATTCTTTTTGAACTGATTTTATTGCTAATAATAGAGCTGCTTCAATTTCATCAGGTTTAAGTCCACCATCCTTTCTTTTCAATAAACTAACCTTGCAATTGTTTTTAAATCTTAAAATATATCCTAATATCCTTAAAAATTTATTAAAAGACGAAAAACGGTCTAACAAATAGTTAATTAAATTGAAACTATTTACAGTTATACAAGTAATAGTTATTGCTTCAGGTAAATTTTGACATGGTTCAAAATTTAGAATATTCCATTCACTGTCCTTGTGGAGAAGCCATTCTGGCCCAAACCACCATAAATTACTACTTTTCAAATTGTTTACCGAAACCCCTCTTGATAATAAATCCGCGGAATTATGTTCTGATCGAACATGATTCCAATAACTAATACTTGTCAGAATCTGTATTTCTTGGACTCGATTGGCTACAAATTGCTTCCATTTACTCGGTTTCTCTTTTATCCAACATAAACAAATTGTATAATCTGTCCAACAGTAAATACTATTTAATGGTATTTCTAAATGATCAGTAGCCTTTTTTAATAAATTTGATAGTAAGACTGCCGCACAAAGTTCGAGTCGTGGAAGACTCAGAAGTTTTAACGGTGCAACTCGTGATTTTGCGCATAGTAAATTAGATATATAGTTACCAGATGACGTCAAACATCTTATATAAATACAACAACCATAAGCCTTTGTAGATGCGTCACTAAAACCATGCAGCTCAATACTAACATAATCTGAAATACTTGCGTGACGTGGGATTTTCAAATCATTTAAAGAATTTAAACTGCTATAAAAACGTAACCAATTTTCTTTAAAATCCGGTGGTAACTCTTGATCCCATTCAAACTTTATTTTCCAGAGATCCTGCATAATTAATTTTGCATTTATCACAATTGGACCAAGTAGTCCTAAAGGATCGTAAATCTGACAAATTACAGAAAGAATACTACGCTTGTTCCACTGACATGGTTGAATGGTAAAATCAATGTTAATCTTATATCTGATAAAATCATTCTGCGGATCCCAGTATATTCCTAATGTTTTATTTTGCTCACCTATTGGAAGTATGGCAACATCTAACTATTAATTTCAAAGTCTTTCACAATATTTGAGTCATTGCAAAGCCATTTTCGTAATTCAAAACCTGAATCACTCAAAATTTTTGAGACATCCCTTTGTATTTTAGTAATTTCATCTTTAGAATCAGCAGAAGTTAATAAGTCATCCATATAGAAATCACGTCTAAATATTTTGGAGGCCAATGGATATTTATTTTCATAGTCTTCTGCAGCCTGTAATAGACTTTTAACAGCAAGGTATGACGCTGACGCAGTACCGTACGTCACAGTATTCAACTCATAACATTTTAATTCATCTTTTGGATCTATTCGCCAAATAATCTTTTGAAATTGACGCTCATCCTTGTCTACAAAAACTTGACGGTACATTTTTGATGTGTCACTACTTAAAACGTATTTATGTAAACGAAATCTCATGAGAATTAAAAATATGTCTTGTTGAAGAGATGGACCAATATACTGCACATCATTTATAGAAAGACCTGAGCTTGACTTTGCGGAACCATCAAAAACTACGCGACATTTAGTTGTCAAGCTAGACTGTTTTACAACCGCATGATGTGGCAAAAAAATCCATTATCATTGTTAAAATCTATCTCAGACATATGTATGTCCTAAGTCAATATACTCTTTCATAAAATTAACATATAAATTCTTTAGCTTTACGTTTTTATTTAACATTTTTTCTAACAAATCAAATCTATGCAACGCCATAGTTTTAGAGTCGCCCAATTCTGTTAATGAATCTTTAAATGGAATTCTAACTATATATCTTCCCGAAGGATCTTTTTTAACGGTTTCTTTAAAATAATTCTCACAATACATTTCTTCATTTGAAAGTATTTTTTTAACTGGACTCAATTCTTCAACCTCCCAGAATTTCACTACTTCATTATTTATCAAATTATCATAAGTATTACCAGTAAAAAATGTAAACGAATTTTGACTCTTCAATGAATTAAGATATAAATTCCCCGCGATCACCCAACCAAATTTAGTATTTTGGATAATAGGCATATTCGGGCCCAATTTTTTATTACCTGATATTAAAACTGACCAAAATATGCTAGATCCAAGCAACAAATCTATATCACTGGATACATTAAAATCTGGATCCGCTAATTTTAATTCTGAAGGAATTTTCAACATATCTTCATTAAAAGATTTAATCGGTAACTTTCCTGTTATATTAGGTAGAACTAAACAATTGGTCTTAATAGTAAAATTTCCTTGACAAGAATTTAACGTAACCTTAACTTCATTATTAATCTTTGCCAAAGCCTCTCCTACGCCCTTAACTACATGTTCCACCTTTTTGTATTTTAAGTCTAACATTTTACATATTCTCTCAGTAATAAAATTACTCTGAGAGCCGCTATCCAATAGTCCGCGACAAACAACTGATTTATTTCCGTTTACGACTCTTATTAAAACCGTCGACAATAAAACCTCCGAAATATCATAAGACTTGACAGTGTCGACTGTTAGTCGTGACGACGCATGGCAAGCTAAGTTCTCCCCATCTTGTATTGGATTTCCATCATCCTTTGCCTTTTCTACACTATTGATGTTTTTATATGACGCCATTTTGCGGTGGATCGTATTGTAGTGCTATCTAGCGACACTTATCGAAAGTAGTCCTGAGGTAGAAAAATAGGTGACTACTAATGGTAATTAATGTGGCGCCATCTACATTTCAATTACCCAAAAACGTCAATGTTGCCATGTTTGAATTATAAACGAACTAGATATTTCAGTGTTCCTGTGGAAACCCGAGACACACCTTAAATATATTTTTGTGATATTAATAAAAGTGGAAAAGTTGTGTATTTTGTTTGTTTTGAGTTGGAAACTTTATTTATTTATTGTTCGCCAATCGCCACAATTCTATTATGGAGAAAGATAAGTAAGTGTCACAATACCGACATTACCGACAATAAAGTACACAATTATTGTGAGAAACCTTTTTTTTCTAATATATATTATGTATAAACTTAATAATTTCAAAATGTACACGAAAACATAATATTCATAATAACAAAAATATATGTGGCGACTTGGTTTTTTACAGGAACTCTGAAATATTTAGTTAGTTTATACTTTATAATTGCAATATGGCAACATTGACATTATTAAGTGAGTTAAAAGTAGATAGCTGTACACTAATTACAGTTTCTGATTTCCCAGTTTTCTACCTTATACCTACTTTCAACACATGCCGCTAAATAGCACTACAATCGATCCACCGCAAAATGGCGTCATATAAAAACATCAATTGTCGTGGAAATCATTTTGATCGATTGTTAGTTGAGGTGGGCTATTTGCACTGGTGGTAGACGTTGTTTTATTAAGACTTATATTGTTTGACGAATTATTTAAATGCAATAACGAATTATGTAGTTTGTGACATTTAATGCATTTTTGCAGTTTACATTTCCATGTAGGATGTGAATCCCTTAAACAATTTAAACATAAACTAAGCCTTTTTGCAGCCGAAATTCTGTCATTAACATTTAATTTTAAAAAGGCATCACATTTATAAATTGTATGCTATTTTTGACAAAAGTAACATTTAACATTTGAACGTCCTTCAAAAGACGCAAAACTACGGCTATTAATATTTCGAACCTTTGTTTTATTATTGAAGTTTCTATCACTTGTAGTTATTTACAGCTTTTCTAACATTTCGCATTTTTCTTTAAGAAACTTATTTAGATCTGTTATGTTTGGTAAATCATTTTCATGTTTAAAGCATTCCCATTCCCTTCTTGTGGTAGAATCAAATTTAGAACACATTATAAATATAATTATACTATCCCAACTTTGTGTATCCAAACCTAGACTAATTAATGAGCGTAAGTGTTTTGTGACGTTATCAAATAAATTTCTCAATTCAGAATATGATTCGTGATTAATACTAGGGTGGTCAAAGATTGCCTTTAAATGATTATGTTTAATTAATTTTTTATTCTCGTAGCGCTCTGCCAACATTTGCTAAGCTATTTTGTAATTAGCTGACGAAACCGATAGATTTTATTATTTGTTGAGCATTCATTTCAAGGGATGATCTTGAATAATAAAATCGTTGAATATCTGTGAGCGAGTCATTATTGTGTACTAATGCAAGAAAATAGTCTTTGAACTCAAGCCATGAATCATAATGGCCATCAAATATAGGTAGTTTAATAGGTGGTAATTTAACCAATGCCTGAATATTACCTCCCTGATTCATCTTTCCACATTGAATTGATTCATTATTAGTAGACGCACTATCTTCATTTTCCATTTTAAAATTTTCGCAAAATGATTGCATTGAATTAACAAGCTCAAAAAAACATTCTTCAAAAGTTTTTAATTTCATCATCATTACTATCTTCTAATAATTCAATTTGCTCCTGAACTTCATTAAATTCATTATACAAAGGTGAAACTTTTTCTAATCTAACTTCAATTCCTGTAATTAGCTTTTTGCAAACCTCATCTTTGACAGTATCAAAATAACTCTTAATCCTAGTAAGTTTTCTTTTTACTACTCCCCTTTTAACCTTTAGAACCCTTAATTGTTCTTCAGCCATTGTTGCTCAGAGTAAAAGATATAATGAAATATAATGTCACTTACCAATGATGGTAAAACCTTTTCACCGACACCGGCCGCTTTGCTTGTCAAACTTCCTGATACAGCACTGGATGTCGCGTTAACCTCACTATTTTTTAAAGAACAATTTACTTCATTATTTCGCTTATCCGCTCAAAAGGACCAATAAATTATGTTTAACCTCGGGCTAGTCAATGATGATTGACCATATTCTTTGAGTATACATTTATTTTCATTAATTACATTCAAAATTAAACAGATTGATTTGAAATGTGTAAAAAATGAATTAACTTTCAAAAATGAGTGACTTTTCTCAGCATAGTTACGTATACAACAACTACTATGCATAAACATGTCGATCCGCCCCTGTTTAATTACTTCGGAGCGACCGTTGAACACTGCGAAGTCAAGCTCTCGGGTTCGTATTTCTACCCATCAGCCATCTCCCCGCTGTGCTGTAAGCTGTAAGTCAGTAGTAATAGTACCCTGCCACAGAAAAGACATACTGTTGTTTCTCTGCTCACCATGTGCAGCAGTATTTACCTACTCCTCCTCAAAATGGGAATCATACCGTTTAATAGTTAGTATTTATTGTGCTTCATTCCATCTAAACTTATTGTAAGTAATTTCAATTATTATTATAAAGGAAAAAACCAACAACCGCTATTATCTGCTCGTCTTGAAGCAAAGATTACAGAATAAAAATATAAGATATTTTATTTGTTCAAATTTATGGATCAAAGAATTGACGCCGCTTGGTAACTTGGAGGCGAGCTTGGAGGCTGGCGCCATGGTACAGTATGTCGCTACGTCCTTACTTGCATTTAATTTGGCATATTATACGGGACGTCGCCCGCCAAGCACTGTTATTTTAGAATGGTGTTTATTATTGGTTGTTCGGGCTTTATGTTGATGTTTTATAGATTTTTTAAATGTATTAATTAATTATTGAAATAAGCAAGTCCGTATTTATTTTACTCTCAAATTTAAATTGAAAGACAATAGATTGAATTTAGCACATATACCAAACTCCGAACTTAATATTTTAAAACATTTATAAATTTTTTAATAAATGTAACCTGCAGCTGCTTTTGTTTTTACCTTGTGATTCCAAAAAATACACGGTGTCTAATTTAAAGATAAAAGTTTTAGTGGCCGTATTATTCTGGTGGCTAATGAGTTTATTTAATTGAATTTGCGATAAATAACCGCTAGATTATCAATAAGTATCACAAAGTTGATAAGATGCTGGATAAAAACTATGAATTGATTCTTTTTCAAATTAATATCACGAACATTTTCCGAAATAATTAACATTTAAGAATAAACCTTCCTGATAAAGAATGCTATTAATTTAAATATATATTTCTCAAAATACCCCTGTATAGCCTAAAACAAAATATGCTTTTCGCACTTCTCTGGTACCTACCGGTCTTCTTCTTCTTCTTCTTTCTTTTTATTGGACTCCACCCATTAGGTATTTAGCCAGAGCAGGTAATTATTCTATTTTTTCGGGAATATTCCTTACGGAATGTCTGGAACTTTCCATATTCCCTCTGATTAAACCATTTTACTATTTCCATTATCCATGATTTCTTCTTTTTAAGGCTAACATGTTATGAAACAAAACAACATAGGTACAAACTTTTCTCGCTCAGGGGCAACTGCCGAGCATTCACAACCCCGAAATGTTGCCTCGGTTAGGATAGGATAGGTAACCCAGAGTGAATAGAGTTATAAAAGTAAGAATTAGATTTTAATTTGAAAGGTATTAATAAATTTCATAATAATTTTAATTAATTTTATGTTAATTTTATATAAAATACTTGGGATTGAAATGGGGGTGGGATAACCCATTTTTATCAATTCTTTATATAAATCAAAATTTACTGTTTGATTGATGGGACATTCAAAAAATATATGGTGTAGGTCCTCAATTTGACCACATTCACAATATTGCTCATTGATAACTCCTATTTTAAATAGATGTGATTTACAAAGTGTATGCCCCGTTTTAATCCTTATGATTGTTGTTATATGTCTACGATCTATATAGGGAAACTTCAAAAACCACGGTTCATGAGGAAACCTTTCCTGACTGGGATACCATTTTCCCTTTGACTTGAATGATTTTACCCAATTATAATTATGTATCTTTAAAATTTCCTTTTTGAAAAATGGGAAATAATCATATTTTTCAACTTTGAAATCAGCAGGAACATTAAGTGTTCTCCCTACATTAGCTAGTATATCAACTTCTTTATTTCCTTTTACACCCTTATGTCCGGGAATCCATACTAGGATAAACTCAAAGCCACTTTCGTAAGCATCTAGAATAAGACTTTTAGTTTTCAATGCATTATAATTGCTATTAGGTACCATATTTTTGATTTTCAATTTTATTAATTGCACTCAATGAATCTGTGAAAATTAAACATTTCTTCAAGTCTTTTTCCATACATATCCCTACCGCTTTATTAATAGCTATAATTTCTGCCGAGCATATCTGTGTATGATCATAAAGTCTGGTTGAAAAATTATATTTGATCTCCGGAATGTGTACTGCACATCCTGCACTATTATTATTAGGATTAACTGAACCATCTGTATATACCCATGTATATGAACAAAATTTAATTGCAAATTCATTAAGAAAATCTTCATTACTATAAATATCACTTTTGGATGATATTGCCCGAAGAGATTTGATTTTATTAACTTGAACATCTACATCTATTTGAAAGCAAGGATTTAAATCTGTTTTAAAAAGATTGACAGTTACTTGATCTATTCTTATTTTAGCCTCAATGAGATATGGCAAATCTCTTTTTTTCCAGTAATCCCTTCTATCTAAACATTTATTATTCAGTAATTTTAATATTTCATTTAATGGATTTCTATCATAAGATTTAATTTTTAAATAAAATTTTGTTGCCAGCATCTGTCTTCTATACTCAAGAGACAATTAATAGGAGTAGACTTCATTGCACCTGTAATCAATCTCATACCTTTATATGATATCTTATCTAATGCATTTAATATTTTCTTATTACATGGTTTGAATACAAAACTAGCATAGTCTAAATGTGATCTGACTAAGCCTTTATACATCAAAAGCATAGTGGCTGGATCTGCTCCCCAATTTAACCCTCTTACCGCTCTCTCATTATGTTAAGACCCTTTTGTGTTTTATTTTCAATCTCATCTATATACTTATTCCAATTCAATTTATTATTAATAGTTACCCCTAAATACTTAATATTATCTTTAATTTCTATACTACTACCCTTTATCTTAATTATATTGTTATTTAATTTTTTCCTGAAATTGTTAAATATCACTGCAGCTGATTTATTTGTTGATATTCTGAGTGTATGATCTTCTAGCCAGTCGGCTACTTTATCTAATATATTATTCATTTCCTCACACATATTTCCTATATCTTTCCCTTCAGTTATAAATACCAAGTCATCCGCGTATTGGATTAATTTTATTTTTTCAGATAGTAACTCATGAAGTGAGATCGTATATATATTAAAAAGTAATGGGCTCAATGGGGAACCCTGCGCAAGACCTTTACTTGTATAGCCCGGACCCGTTAAATCATAATTCCTATCTCTAACATATACCTTTTTACTATTAAGTAGATTAAATATTAAATTTGTATATTTTGATGAAATCTTGAGATCAAGCATTTTTCTATACAGGATGTTAATATCTACATTGTCATATGCAGCTTTAAGATCAATAAATACCGCGATTACAATTTTTTTATCGTTAAATGCCTGTAATACTGAATGGGTCAATATTGCGATTGCTTCCCTACATCCCATTTCTCTTCTAAACCCGATTTGCAAATTTGGTAGTTTTTTAGAATTTTCCAGAAACCATTCCAACCTTACCTTGATCATCTGTTCTAGAACCTTACCCACACATGAGGTTAATGAAATTGGTCTGTAATTTTCTTCCCGATCTTGATCTTTCCCTTCCTTTAATATAGGTACTACTATGCTTTCTCTCCATTGACTTGGAACCATACTTGTTTCCAAACTATTATTATAAATTTGTAACAGTTTTAGTTGTGCTACATGAGTAAGATTTTTTATCATAGAGAATGACACATTATCTATTCCGGTTGCTTTATCCTTTTTACCCAATACAACATTACAAAACTCATTATAAGAGAAAGGATTTACTTCTATACTATTATTTATTAATTGAAATTCAGGGTCTATATTACAGCTCGTTAATGATTCTAGTAGCTTTCTGGATATTTCATTGTTTGGTAATATTGAATTATTGTTAGACATATAAGATTTAAAGCTCTTAACTACTTTCCATACTTTTTTTTATAGGGGTTTCTCTACTTAAAGTTCCGCAAAATTCTCTGAATGAAAGTTTCTTTTTTATTTTTAATTTTCGTTTTACTAATGCCTGCACCCTTTTATATTCCACATAATTTTCTATATTCATTTCTTCTAAGTATTTATGTATAGCTTGTTTTCTTTTGTCTACTAACTCAGAACACTCCTTATCCCACCAACTATTAACTTTATATTTACTATTATTACTATAATAAGGTATACTTTCTTCTGCCGCCTTATTTATAATATTATACCAGTTTGAATAATCTACTTCTACACTCAATGTTGTCAAATTTTCTTCTATATTCTTTGCGAACCTATTCCAATCTGCTTTTTTAAAATTCCTTCTTTTGACTTTTTTATCCACTTCTTTATTGCTGAATATCTCACATATGGTAGGGTAATGATCACTACCCCCTGTGTCTTCGTGTACATACCAATGGCACTCCATACCTATGTCCTCTGTTACTATAGCTAGATCCACCGCTGATTTGTTTTGATGTGGTAAAACCAATCTCGTAGGGCTGCCATCATTCAATATGATCAACCCCTCCTCTTCCAAGGAATCTTTGACAATTTTCCCATTGTGGTTACTATCTACACATCCCCATAGTTGATCGTGTGCGTTGAGGTCCCCCATCAAAATATATGGTTTTGGCGTTGTATTTGTTAGTAAATTCCAATGGTTTCTATTAATTTTATTACCTGACGGATTATAAACATTTATTACGTGTAGATTTAATTTTTTCAATTTAATAATCTGTATTTGCATTGGATTTAAGGATTCGTTCCCATTATTGATAATTTGGTGATCTATATTATTCTTTATTAAAGTAATTATACCTCCAAACCCATCATCCCTATCCTGTCTATAAATAATATATTTTTTAATTTTAAAGTGATATGTGTTGTTTAACCAAGACTCATTAATTAAAACTATATCTGGGTTTTCTTCTTCCAAAAATCTTTTTAATTGATTATAATTAGCCCTTATACTCCGGATATTCCACTGAAAAATTTTTATTTTTTGTTTATTACCATGATTATTTTCATAGTGCGTGCTATTTATATTTACATTATTATAACTATTAAAACTATTGCTAATATTATTTACAATAAAATTACTTCCTACTAGGTCTTTACTCTTAATTTGTTGAGACATTATCGTTCAATTTAAATATCCCAGGAGCTGACGCTCTCATTAATTGATCCATAAACTTGAGAACGTGTTCTCTATCATATGTATTTAGTTTACTAGCTATATTCATGATATGGTGAAGCATCTGAGCTTCACAGTCATTTCTGTTTAAATTCCTTGGCATATCCAAGGTTATATCGCACTCTTCATCTACTGAGGGAGGAATATAATATGTTCCAGATGAACCTGGGGATCTCCCACTAGGATATAGTAGCGCATTGTTATGAGCTTTCGTTTCATAACCTACTCTGTAATCCGCTTTCCTTTTTTTTGACTCTACAACCTGTGAATATTTATTACTCATGGGTGTTTGCTGAATATGTTCTGTTCTGTAGGGAGGGAAAATCGTGGGGGTGTCGCGAGAATTCTTCATTATTATTATTATTATTCCCTGATTTAGGGAATTTTTCTGAGGCTTCAAAGAATGAAACATTGTACAATGACATGGCTTCTCTTATTAATTTTTGTCTTTTAAATTCTGGACACATCTTATAAGTACTTGAGTGCTCAATTGATTTGCAATGAACGCATTTCATAAGACAAAATTCATCCTTCTCATGAGCTTCTCCACATTTTATACATTTACTTATTTTTGATTTGCACATTTTTTTAATATGACCAAAATTTAAACAGTTATAACATTGGAATACCGGCATAATGTATGGCAACACTCTATGTTCGATACCGCATATTTTAATACTTCTAGGTAAAGTAGTACCAGTAAAAGTGAAACGAATCGTCCCAGTCGACACTATTTTATCAACCGAGCTCTCACCCGCATCACCCTCACCTTCCTTTTGCTGGTTAACTTTCCTCATGAACCTCTTTACCTCACTTATCTCAACATTTTGACAACTAGTTTCTGAATAATTCAATAACGTTTCATCCGAAAAACTTTTATCTATATTTTTAACAATTCCTTTACATGATATATTTTTAGAGGGTATAAACAGGGCATAACCCTTTGCTTTCAAAGCTTCATTTTCTAAGAAGTTATTCGCATCTTTAATCCCTGAGAATACTACACCAATTCTATTTTTGCCTTTTTTATTAATTTTTTTAACATTATTAATTTTTAGGTCATACAACTCTCTTGCAATTGCTAAATAATTATAATTCCCTATATTTTTATTTTCCTCTTTAGCTTCAACATATACCTCAAATGGGCCTTTATCAGTATAAGTATAATTTTCTCTAGTTTTTAGATTCTTTTTATGTGCATTGTTTATTTCATTAGAATTAACCAGGTTTTTTTTGAGTTGTTTATCTATTGTATCCGATGTTAAACTATCCATTTCTATATCATGTTGATTTATATTTAGCTCATTATCAATAGGGGGGCCCGCCCCCCCTGTGCTATCCCCCATCTAAGTCCCTTCTGTTTTTTTACTAAGAAAAAATGTATAAAAACCAAATATTTATTCCAATCTAAATTATTAATACCTCTTATATTTATTATTGAATACTAAGGAAAGAAAGGTTTAATAACAATAGGAAATTGTTAGTAATAGCCTTATAAATACCTCGTATCACTGTTTCTGCTTTTCCTCGAGCACAATTATTTCAATGTTCACTCGACGAGAGCTCAACACAAAGTCCTTACCTACCGGTCTAATCTTAGACTATTAAACTGTGTTTAATAGTCTAAGGGTCTAATTATTGACAACAAAGGCGATTCGTAAACATGATGTATGAGGGCGGCGTCCGTTTCGGCAAAGATTACAGAATAAAAATACGAGATGTTTCACTCCAGGGCGACTTGATTCAAGTTGCTGTCCGAAAGTGACGCCGCTCTCATAAATAATTTTTACGAATCGCCTTTGTTGTCAATAATTAGACCCTTAGACTATTAAACACAGTTTAATAGTCTAAAGCTTCGGTTTGTTAGAGAATTCTCCGGCGAAAAATCGGCGAAATTCCGGTCGAAGTTTTATTGTTTTCGGCGCCGATATGGATTGTTCTAAAGTTGTTCTGAGCTGAAAATCGCTTCGAATAAACGGATTTATCAGCCAAGATGTCTGACAAGCTGCATCGTGCCATATGTGCATTTGTTCTTTTGGAAGAAGAAGAGGAGGAAGAACTGGTGACACTTTGTGTATACAATAAGAAAAGAAACCGAGATGTCAACGATTTATTTTTAAAGAGAAACACGGAAGGGGCATTTAGTCTTTTAATAGAAAGACGACTCTTTGGAAATGAAGCAAAATTCCGGGAATACTTCAGAGTGTCTGTAGAGATCTATGAAGTAGTTCTAAATTACATATCAGAAGATATTACAAAACAACCTTACAACAGAAGCTTGAATTTACATTGACGACTGCGGAAAAATCTAACAGCAACAGATGAATTCGGCGTACGCAGACGTCAACAAAATTTCTGCCGAAATTCGGTGGTCGAACAATGCGGATGGCTTTGAAATCATTGAATAGATTTTTACGCAGCCGAATTTCGCCGACTTTTCGCTAGCGAACTCTCCTAACAAACCGTAGCTTAAGATTAGACCGGTAGGTACCAGAGAAGTTCAAAAAGCTTATTTCATTTTAAACTATACAAATATTAAATTTGGTGTTTGGTTTATATGCTAAATTTAATCTATTGTCTTTCAAATCTTTCAATATAAATTTAAGAGTAAAGCCAAGGTGTTGCATTTTCTTATTAGTCTGTTAATTTTTTGTGTTTTCTTGCTTAATGTACTTGTTTATATAATATCCTTATTGTAAAAATAATTTATTTTAATTTTTTCCGGTAATTTTTAAAACACGAACAACCAATTATCAAAACCATTCAAAAATAACAGCGCTTGACGGACGACGTCCCGTATAATATCCAAAATTAAATGCAAGTAAGGGCGTAGCGACGTACTGTACCATGGCGCCAGCTTCCGAGTTACCAGACAGAGCGGCATGGGTTCTTTGATCCATAAATTTGAACGAGTGAAATATCTTATATTTTTATTCTGTAATCTTTGCTTGAAGTCAGAAGTTTTCTATATTGCATGGTTGCCGGGCGATAAGTAATTCTGGAGAACGCAAAGCACATTTCAATATTCGTTCTTATTAGTATACAAGTATACATGTTTGGCCACTGGTTTATGTATTTGGTACGCTTTATTTCCAATTTTTCTATGTACATTTGGTTGAAACTGTTATGTAAATATTGTGGTTAAAAAGCTAAGTGCAGGTTTAGCTTTAAGTGTAAATACCTATTGTAAATTGTATAAACATTGTTTAGTGCATAAATTTTATTTCATACTACTTATGTTCTCCCTCTTGAAACATCTGTTGTTTCCTCATATGAATGTTGTGACCCAGCAACTGATTAGCATAATTTCCAAAGTTATTTGATAAATGTAACCAGAGTGTTTTTTCATCCAATAATTGGATTTTTCACTCTTAACTTTCCATCTGTAAATAATCTCTCCTTGTGTATTATAGTGAATACTCTATGTAAATATTGAATTTTATTTCTCACTGCTTCTAGTACGGATAACAAGCTCCTGCAGCGCATTGCAGGTGGTCCTTCATATTTCCTCGAAGCTGCTAAGAACCATCATACATATAGTTTCAGTGGTCCTTTGAGCCGGATTTTATTCTTGTCAGTTTGACATGACCCTCTAGTAGTATTTTTTCTTGTCATGAAAATATTTTTGTTCCAATTGAGAAATATTTCTTTTGGTGCTCTTGGATGAATCAATGCACATATGTTAGCGAAGTGAATCGCTCAATTTCGAACTTTCTAAACTAATAAAATAAACTTTGAATGGTTTCCCGAGTGCGCGGAACTCTTATTAAACGTGGCAACCTGCAATCAACAACTTGTTTAGGATCCAGCCGTGGACGACGGCAAAGTTTTGGCGCCCGGTAGCCGGCATCAAGTGCCGGCGATAGGTATGTACCTGAAAGAAAAACATCAAAGGCACAAACAAATATTGCAGAATATTTTTATTCTGTAATCTGTAATCTTTGGCACAAACAACTTTGTACCTATTTACATTTTTTCTTGGTTTTGGACAAAACGTTCATTCCCTTGAATCCCTTCCTGGACAATGAAGGATTATTAAATCGAATTGGTGGCCGATTAGAACTTTCAAACCTAGACTATGATCAAAAATTTCCAGTCTTACTTCCTCAAAATAATCATATAGTTGATTTGCTTATATTACATGAGCACAAAAGGCTTGGCCACGCCGGTGCTCAAAATGTGTTGGGAAATATCCGTTTGAAATACTGGTCACGCAATGGTGTCAGGAAAGTGAAACAATTATTTAAAAAATGCACCATTTGTTTTCGCTTTAACGCGCAATTTGCTACCCAATTAATGGCTCCCTTGCCCCTAGACCGTGTTCAGGAAAGTCGCCCGTTTTCGAAGACGGGTGATGACTTTGCCGGACCAGTATGGATCCGATCACGATCTTCTCGATTAAAAAAGGTGCCCCGCCTTAAAGCATACATATCCATTTTCATTTGTATGGTTACAAAAGCCATTCACATCGAGCTGGTTTCTGAATAAACTACCGATGCTTTTATCGCTGCTCTTCGGAGATTCGCAAGTAGTTGGGGTAATCCCCAAGTTATCTTCTCTGACAATGTTTCACTTTCTAAAAATATAGAACATGTCAATATTTTTACTCCGAAAATTTTGGGAATAATTCTTTGACGTGTAAAACAGCAAAAATTATTCTTATGAAAATTTTCAGAGTAAATTTCGCAATAATTCTCGTACGTGTAAAACGGTTCTTAAACCAAAGTCTATATATTCAGACTTTGCTTAAACGATACCTTTACAGCTGGGTCCATATGGTGACTGTAGGCGCTAATGGGTTTCTAAAAAGAGCTATATACTTACTTACATTATATTTATATAGGAAAGTCAACCAATATCACATAAAATTGCACATTATTTCAAAATTATTCACAAAAACTGCAAAAATTTCAATAGAACGTTAGAAAGTACCTAAGTTACAAATAAAAGAGAATTATTTTTGTTTACTTTTACTAGTCAAAGTAAAAAAAATCTAATAAGTTTTTCCATAATGAACCTGTAAATGCATTATTATCAAAATGATCTTTACACAACCTTTGATCGTTGGATTTAGAAGGAAATCCTAAAATTATGAACCACTGTTTACTTTGATTAATATCAGATGGAAGTTTGAAAAATGTTTTTCCTCCTACCCCTATAGAAAGTACACTTTCCTCCCTCAAATCAGGGAAGAAACTCATACTTTTTCTCCTTAGGGAGGAAAGTATTTTTCCTCCCCCTCATTTCAAGTAAGTTGTAAACGATGAAACTTGTGAATTCATTATATTCATTGTTTCCATAATTTCTAGAACATCCTGTATATCCTGTTTTTTGGTAAAAATCAAACATTAATGTTACTTCAACGTAGTTCTTCAATACAAATTTCAGCTTCAGGAATCTTAGATATACGTTTTTTGAGTTCAGAATAAGAAAAGCATAGTATGCTGTGGCTCACTGACAGTAAACAAGGCGATTGACTTTTGAGGTGCAAATTAGCTACATTCATCAAACTTAGTTGAATTTTTGAAAAATGTAGAGCGATCCAAATGATTTTAAATTTCCAAATACATCACCTAATATTAAGGAACAAGCTAACATAGCGTCATTACCACAAAAATCTAAAGACAGGTATGAGAAACCATATGCACGATATAAGCAATGGGCTGAAGACAACAAGATACATAAACATTCAGAGAATGTTTTACTGGCATATTTTTCACTACAAGTTTAATAAATAATTCTTGTGTTCTTAATTATTATATTCCTTACCTATTTGTGTCGTGAATAAATTTTCAAGAAAAGGTGGGTAGGAGGAAAAATCATATATGTATCACATGGGAGTAAAGTGCCTTTTCCTCCCTTGGGTGCTTACTACATCCTGCGGGAGGAAAAGTGACACTTGAATTGAATTTTCCACACACATTTTAGTGTGGAAAATCAATTTTTTCTACGACCGTGCGTTTTAACCCACTTTCCCGCACGCATTTTAGTTTTGAAATTGTCACTTTCCCGCTCTAGTGCGGTAAAGTAATAAATTAGTGCGGGAAAGTAAAATTATGCAAATTTTGACCTTATTAGATAGTTTTTTACTCCGGAAACTATTGTGACTACTGTACAGGTAAATAAATATTCACGAAATAATCCATCAAAAAAATCTTTTCTAGCTTTTTGTTGCATTTTTCATTTTTTGAAAATATAAAATAATGAAGATATTTCTTTATAACCCTAACACCAAATAACTCCACTAGACCGGCAATTTTAAGTTATTTACAGAATGCAACAAAGTGTGTTTTGATATTAATATTTATAATAATTAGTAGTTTTTAGTTGAAGTTTTGTATATGTAGGTATGTTGAGATGGAATAATTTTTGAAAAATGGGTATTCCTTTTTGTGGGTATATACGGTCGTAGAAAAAATAATGTTCCTACCTCATGCGTAAAGTGTCTTTCCCACACTTGACCGCTTGCCCAAACTCCGCGTCGTTAGGGTCAACTGCAGTCGCGTGCGGGAAAGTATCACTTTACGCACTTGTTAGGAAAATAACTATTCCCGCACCGCGTGGAAAAAATTTTCCGCACCAATATGTCAAATTAATATCTTTTGTATGTTCCTTGTGGTATATTATTCATTTTTTTACTTTCTTCTATTTTGGTGAATTAAACCACAATATTTTTCGACGTATTTATTTCAACGTTCAGGTAGCGTTCCAGCTACCGTTGTCAAGATAAACTAAGTAGAAATTTATCCCTATCTGACACAACGAAAAAATTTGACATTTGTCAAATTTTACTTCAAAAAATATTGTGCTTTAATTCCCCAAAAAATGAGAAATTAAAAAAATGTCAAATTAATAATAAGCCGGTATATTATGGTGGTTCGAAAAGCTTTAGTTACCATGTGTAACTAACCAGCTATTTACTTTCATTTTTGTTTGATTATTGAGAAATTCATTTTCCGCACTAGTTAGGTAAATAGCTATTATTCTTAGTACGAAGTGGCCAAAAATATTTACATTACATTTATGACGAGTCATTTCTGGTGATGATATTTTGATGGTTCACTTACTCTTATTTCCTTTATTAGAAGTAAAATCCTCAATAAATCTATAAGTAAAATAATCGTACTCATCATTTTGTTGACACTCTCACTTTGACTTTGACAAGCAGAAGCTACCGCACAAAACCCTTGCTTAGATATAGAACCTGCTGTGAAACACAATTTACACTTTTTACATTTAAATAACATCATATTTTATACTATATTTCAGAATCACACCTAAGAATCCATTAAACCTGGCGTAAACCTCTGTGAAATGGTCTGGAAACTATGGAAGTGAAACAAGAACCAGTCGATAATTTCATTGAGGAGTATAAGCTCGAAAACGAAGAGTATTTTATTCCGGATGAAACAATAAAAAACGAGTTTGATTCAATAAAACAGGAGAATGAAGATGATGATAATAATACACGTTCTGAGTTTCAACAAACATTTATTATAAATGCTAAAAGTGAAACAGTTGATGATCCCGACATAAACTGCAACTTGGAAGAAATAAATAATATCAAACAATTAAGACAAGGTATGTGAAAAAATTAATCATAAGTACCTAATGGTAGAAACATTGTTTTGGCAAGGGAACCTTAAACTTATTTATAAATGGTTTATAATTTATAAATAATGGCAAAAACAACTGATATACAGGGTGTTTTCAAATGACACTTACAACATTTTGCATGTAGATACCTCTCGTAAAATTGGACAAAATGATATAGGGATTGGGGGGTCCAGCTCATTCACTTTTCTAAATCACCCAGTATATGATATATTGAAAAATTTAAATATTTTAATTTGGTAACTTTAAAATGGATGAATAAATTGATTTGACATTTGGCAGGTTGTTCATCATCATAAGTAACAAGTACCTAATGGTAGAAACGTTGTTATGGTAAGGAAACCTTGAGCTTACTTATAAATTGTTTATAATTTATAAATAATGACAAAAACAGGCAGGTTGTTTTTAAATTTAAAGAGGCATATTTTGATAAAAAAACATTTGTCAATTCTTGATCCAGTGGTGTACATTTGGAAAAATATGTCACTTTTTTCCTCCCATTTTTCACGACACTGGCATTTTTAGCTATTTATAATTGATTTTGTATTCCTCAATGTTTTTCACGTAAACAACACATAATCTTCACGTATCAAAAATTTGTACTTTTCAAGATATTCAATGTTTTCATAAAGTGTGCAACATCATTTTCAATAATGAAAGCACAAGATTGGACAAATATTTTTGAGAGTCTTCTCCAATGTTTAAGATGCATTGCTGCTCAACAAATTAGTTTCTGATACATATTTTAACCATTAGTTCATTAGTAGTTTAAAGGTTATTAAAAAAATAACAAAAAAATATATTTTTTATTCTATTATTAAAAAATTAGGGTGCAGACTTCATGAAACCATTAAATATCTTGAAAGCTAATCTTGAAAGCTACACATTTTTTATATGTACAGGCTATGTGTTTTTCACGTGAAAAACATTGAGGAAGACAAAACTAATTAAAAATAGCTACAAATGTCAGTGGCGTGAAAAATGGGAGGAGAAAAATAATATATTTTTCACTGGATCAAGAATTGAAAAATGTTTTTTCAACAAAATTTGCCTTTTTACATTTGAAAACTCCCTGTATATCTCTCCAAACCTATTTAAATTGATGAGCGATCATATTCCTTCAGTGTGCAATATTTTGTGTCAAAAATCAAAATTATATTGACACAAAAATGATTTTATTAATTTTCCGTAGTGATACTTTTACTAGTTTAGAGAAAGCTAGGTATTTATAAAATGAATTCTACCTCAAATGATGTAAATAAGTATTTAAATTTGAATAAGATGAATAAACTGAATGTCTTCAAAGCTTATGCCACTATAAAATATAGGTAAGGATCTATTAATACTGATTATGTTCTCCTTCATGCTAATAATTCAAACTATTTCAACTTGTACATACCTATTTAGGTATGAAGTTAGATGGGTAATTTTTTTAAATTTGATCTTACAAAAAGAAGTATATTTTTTTGCCTTCAACTGTTATAGGTATATAAAGGTCTACTTTTAAACTATCATGAATTTTTATATTTTTTTATTCTTAATAGTTCAATATGCCATTTCTATTATTCTTTTTTTTCAATTTATTTATTATTAAAATGGAAGAAGTCTCACTTTTACTTGTTTGGATACTATGTCAATTCTTCAATTTTGTAGTACTGCCAATTGGGATACCCAGTGTAATGATCTATTATTATTTACAGGACCTCCAGTAAAACGGAACAATATGAATCGTTGTTCTCTACTGTAGGTCATTCAAACAAAAACTCATTCAAATGTGATATCTGCTTGAAAACTTTTACTGAGGAAGACAATTTAAATGTACACTTGAGTTGTCACACTTCAAATGCCAGTGGCGTAAAAACACCCTGTATTTAGAAAAGTAAATATAGGCTAGACCCCTCAATCCTTATATCATATTGTTCAATTTTACGAGAGGTATTTACATGCAAACGTTGTAAGTGTCATTTGGAAAACCCTGTATATAATTATAAATATTCAGAGATACTTGAGAATAATTATTTGGGATTTGACCAACATTGCATCTTTTTATTCGTGCAAATGGATTATTTTTCCTTACTTGATAAGGGTGGTTTATTGAAACTGAGATTTGCAATATAGATTTAAACCGAAATTTTATCAAAATAATAAATAAATAGTAATAATTTTTTATTATTTGCAGAGATTCTTCAAAAACGAGAGCATTGGGATCAGACCGGCGAAAAACCATTCAATTGTGGTATCTGTTTGAAAACTTTTACTCTAAAACGCGCATTGGATACTCACTTACGTTGTCACACAGGCGAAAAGCCATTCAAATGTAATATTTGCTCAAGCTCTTTTGCGCAAAAAAGTGCATTGAATATACACGTGCGCTGTCACACAGGCGAAAAGCCATTCAAATGTGATATCTGCTGTAAAACATTTAGTCGAAAGGGTACATTGGATTATCACTTACGTTGTCACACAGGCGAGAAGCCATTCAAATGTAACATTTGCTCGAAAGCATTTAATGCAAAAAGCACGTTGAATACACACTTACGTCTTCATACAGGCGAAGAGCCATTCAACTGTAATATTTGCTCAAGCAATTTTGCTCAAAACAGTGCATTGAAAGCACACGTGTGCCGTCACACAGGCGAAAAGCCATTCAAATGTAACATTTGCTCGAAAACATTCACTGCAAAAAGCGCGTTGAATACACACTTACGTTGTCATACAGGCGAAAAGCCATTCAAATGTAATATTTGCTCAAGCAAGTTTGCTCAAAACAGTGCGTTGCAAACACACGTGCGCCGTCACACAGGCGAAAGGCCATTCAAATGTGATATTTGCTTGAGCACTTTTGCTCAAAAAAGTGCATTCAATATACACTTACGTTGTCATACAGGCGAAAAGCCATTCAAATGTAGCATTTGCTCGAAAACATTTACTGCAAAAAGCGCGTTGAATACACACTTGCGTTGTCATACAGGCGAAAAGCCATTCAAATGTAACATTTGTTCAAGCACTTTTGCTCAAAAAAGTGCATTGAATAAACATGTGCGCTGTCACACAGGCGAAAAGCCATTCAAATGTGATATCTGCTGTAAAACATTTAGTCGAAAAGGTATATTGGATTATCACTTACGTTGTCACACAGGCGAAAAGCCATTCAAATGTGACATTTGCTTGAGCACTTTTGCTCAAAAAGGTGCATTGAATTTACACGTGCTCCGTCACACAGGCGAAAAGCCATTCAAATGTGACATTTGCATGAAAGCTTTCACTGCAAAAAGTAAATTGATTGTACATATTCGTTGTCACACAGGCTATTCAAATTTAACATTTGCTGGAAAACATTTACTACAAAAGACGCGTTGAATATGCACTTACGTTATCACACAGGCGAAAAACCATTCAAATGTGAAATTTGTTCAAAATAATTTAGTGAGAAAAGTAATTTAAAACGACACATACTTTGTCACTCAGACAAAAAAATCATTCAAATGTGAAATTTGAAATATCAAGGCACTTTGAATAAACATAAAATGTGTTCTCACGCTGATGAAAATAGTTGAACTTTTTAACTGTCTCCAAATGATAATAGATCAAACTGCCTGCCACTCAAAAGGCTCAAGTTCAGCGATCAAAAATATTTTATATTATCCCTACCCCAGCTTAACCGATCATATACTTTTGTGAAAACTGTTATTAATAATTCGGTATTGAAATATAGGTTAATTAAGTTAGAGCTTCTTCTTCATCTGTTGAATTTTGTTGTCAGAAGTATATCATCAATTCAATTGTTTTTGTGCGGGAAAACCAATTTTCCACACTAAAATGTGTGTAGAAAATTCAATTTTCCGCCCGCTCATAGAAAAACCATTTTTCACCTTATATTAATCAAAGGAAACAGTGGTTCCAAATTTTAGGAACAGTTCTAAGTTTATAAACAAATATTTCATTATATTTTGTTATGTTCTTATGTGCAGGTTAATAACAATTTTAAATGTTCATTGTTTTCTTATGTATCCATATTATGTATCTCAATTGTCTCAAAATAGTTCATTTATCACAATATTTAATTTTTTTGTAATAAGCTTATTATACAGGGTGTTTCATTGGGAAATGGGCATACGGTAAGGGTAGGTAGAGGTCGCCTAGGTGGTTCTAAAAAACCCCCATATGATGGGTCTAGCGCTCTTTATAACCGAGATACAGGGTGTTTTATAAATTTATCCTATTTCTTTCGAACCTCATAACTTCCGAGTTACCCTGTATATTATTTTGAGATTTGGTACACGTAATAACCATTACCTAGAGACTCCATCAAAAGCATCTCCAAAAAGATAGTGCAGGTCCGGCTTAATAAAAAATTTCAAAACTCGTCTTTCCTAAAAACAACACCCTGTATATGGATTTTTTTTAAATTGCTCTTTATAATTGGAAAGGGTATAAAAAATCGAATCTACTTATTTCGTTTTCATTTTTCCGCAGACAATTTTACTACCAAAAATTTACCGTCAAAGTTATAATTTATGCACGTTTTTGGGGTTAACAATGGTATCGGAGAGGTTTTTTTTTTATTTTTTAGCTTGAAATGAAATCCATTTTTTGAATCTAGAGAAGCATCCTGGAAATTCAATTGAGTTTGTATGTTTACGAGTACAGACCACTAAAAAATGTGATTACAGGGCCGTACTTAGAACATACTCACTCAGTATGTTTCGAATATTTCGAACACCCTGTATAAGAATATGTATCTGAAAACTATGCACTTCTTCATTTGAATAACAAGAGTAAAATACGAGAAATGAATTTATACTTAAAAAAACGGAGAGATTTTTATTAATTTTATTAATTGACATGAATAGAAAACAAGAAATTCTAACAACATTGTCCAAACGAGTACTTTTAACATTTTTTGAAGTATAAATTCATTTCTCGTATTTAACTCTTGTTATTCTAAATGTAGAAGTGCATAGTTTCCAGATACATATCCTTATACAGGGTGTTCGAGATATTCGAAACATATTGAATGGGTATATCCTAAGTACGGCTCTGTAATCACATTTTTTAGTGGTCTGTACTCGTAAACATACAAACTCAATTGAATTTCTAGGATGCTTCTCTAGATGCATTAAATGGATTTCATTTCAAGATAAAAAATAAAAAAAAACCTCTCCGATACCATTGTAAACCCCCAAAACGTGCATAAATTATTACTTTGACGGTAAATTTTTGGTAGTAAAATTGTCTGCGGAAAAATGAAAACGAAATAAGTAGATTCGATTTTTTATACCCTTTCCAATTATAAAGAGCAATTTAAAAAAAATCCATATACAGGGTGTTGTTTTTAGGAAAGACGAGTTTTGAAATTTTTTATTAAGCCGGACCTGCACTATCTTTTTGGAGATGCTTTTGATGGAGTCTCTAGGTAATGGTTATTACGTGTACCAAATCTCAAAATAATATACAGGGTAACTCGGAAGTTATGAGGTTCGAAAGAAATAGGATAAATTTATAAAACACCCTGTATCTCGGTTATAAAGAGCGCTAGACCCATCATATGGGGGTTTTTTAGAACCACCTAGGCGACCTCTACCTACCCTTACCGTATGCCCATTTCCCAATGAAACACCCTGTATTAAAAACAATTTCAAGACAAGTTGTAAAATTCACCTACCTATAATCCAAAACTACCAATTTTAAATATCCCGCCTGTAAAAATAAGTTTCGGTGCCCCTTTCCGGTGCGCTGCGATCAACGCATCAACGCAATGCCAAGTATTACTATTCACTATGCTATTCACTAACAGTGAGAGCTCCTACGAGAGTACACTCATAAAGTGCACATGCGGGCTATATCATAATTTGCAATGGACGAGTTCTATACAAGGGAATTGCTGCCAACATAACGAACAAAAAATACTGAAAAAGGTTAGTCGCATAAGGAAGTTTATTGTTTAGTTTTTCTTATATATTTAGAGTCCCTTTACCACCCATGTTGTACCCGAAAAGTTTGGAGTTTTACCCGAGAAGTTTGTAGGTCTATTTAGCTTGGGGAATTTTATACCTTACAGTTGACGAACAACTAATGACAGCTGTCTATACATGTTTGTGTTCTTTGTGTTTCGTCAACTGTAAGATGCAAAATACCCCAAAGTAAAAATACCTCCAAACTTTTTGGGTACAATATGGGTGGTAAAGGCACTCAAAACATATAAGAAAAACTAAATATAGATTGGAAAAAACACTTCCTTATGCGACTAACATTTTTCAGTATTTTTTTGGTCGTTATGTTGGCAGCAATTCCCTTGTATAGAACTCGTCCATTTCAAGAGAGCTCGCATGCTCACTTTATCAAGTATGTGTACTCTCTTAGGAGATCTCACTGTTAGTGAATAACATGTGAGAGTGCTCGTGCACGACAACTCATCGATATGAGTACTCTCTTACTCATCACTCACTCATCACACACCAGAAAAACCCTATTCACCATTATTCGACTAGTCTACTACACTTTGTCCAGCGTTGCCAAGTGGAGCGACTATATTTGAACTATTGTTAGTTGTAATTTACTGTTAGTATAGGTTCGAATTTAGAAATATAAACTCTGATATAAGCACAACCACCGTCTGATTCAGCATAAATGTTTTACGATGAGATATTTAGATCATTAAATGTGTTGTGAGAAAGAGTAAAGAGTACGATTTTAGTTCCTTTTTATAATGTATTGAAAAGAAAATGTTGTGTGATGCCCAAAAAACAATATCAATAAACTTTAAACTCCATTTGATTATTAATGTTTAATAAATATTTAAATCAGACAAATCCGAGAAAGGATCTTGACGTTGGAAAAACAGACATGGTACCTATGTTATTTGCAGCTTGTTCTTCTGCATCTTTAACTTTGTCTACTAGTATTTGCATAATCAAATCGTTGTCATCATCCATTTTAAAAACAATGAATAAATTCCAAAAACTAAACAATTAAACTGCAAAAACTAAAAATGGATTTGATATTTAGTAATTATTTCATGGACTAAAAAGTAAATAGGCACGAGTTTACATTACAATCTTCCTTTATCTATCTAATCCTATGACCAAAGACAATGTGCGCAAGTCCATTCTCTCAAAATCTAACAACTCTCTTGGTTTTACCATTGTCTAATTTCTTTATATTAGACAATGGTTTTACCCAGTAGAGTACTCGCATAGGAGTGTATGAGCATTCTATTACCTTTCCTGAATAGGAATTTTATAATTTTAGGAGAGTAACATGCGCAGTAAAGCTAAATTGTGAGAGAGAGGTCCTACACGAACACTCACACAAGTTAGTGAATAGACCCCCAGGAACGACAACTCTCTTAGAACCATAGCCTGTGCTCTTTCATTGGCCGTTTGGAGATGCTTTTAATGTGCCCCTGCCCGCTAGAGGCAGCAGCATTCGTTGACGTCACGTGATATGCGTCAGATTTTTGACACTTTATCTAAGACAAGGCATGCTTAGAACCGTTTTACACGTACGAGAATTATTGCGAAATTTACTCTGAAAATTACCATAGTAATTTTAAAAACATTTCACTGCTTGACTGTTTTACACATAATATTTTTACCACTATAAATTTCATAAGAATTCATGCCAAACGCCTGCGCAGTTAGATTGTTTTTGGGTTAAGTTGTCACGATTACTATTTACATTTTTCATATTGACATTTCTATCGCTGTATTCGAAGTATTAGAACCGTTTTTGTGCCGTTTATTGTATTCGATTGGTTGTTTATCCTATTAATTGAGATTTTCAGTTATGCCTGCAAGACAAAAAGAGTTGCTGTTAGGTGCTGCAGCAGTTAGC
Organism: Galerucella nymphaeae; assembly: GCA_963978555.1. NCBI lineage: Eukaryota > Metazoa > Arthropoda > Insecta > Coleoptera > Chrysomelidae > Galerucella > Galerucella nymphaeae. The sequence continues at coordinate 3,165,553 of OZ021716.1, read as the reverse complement.
TGTTGTTTATTATTTTTATTGATCAACGAAAAAAAAACAAAGATCTCAATGGACAAAAAAGTGGCTTCAAAAAAGAGAGGGTGGAGGTACTTTGGCTCTCCTGAATAAAGAATTAATAGTTGGAGATCCTGAGGCATATGAAAACTCCATCAGAATGACCGAAAACCAATTCAAATATTTATTAAATTTAGTGAAGCAGGATATAGAAAAAGAAGACACATTTACGAGAGAAAGCATTAGCGCAAAAGATAGGTAAAAGCTTACTATTTGAAGAAAGCATGGACACCAACATGTTATACAGATTGCGAAAAAGCTTTTCGAACCATGCAATTTACACAAGTACGACAAAGAAAATATGAGAAAAACAGCTTGAAAGAGAGAGAAAGAATAATTGTGGGTGGTCAGTGAGGGTGTATACTTATTTCCCGAGGCTGGCCGAATGTTCATTGCCCCCCTTTTTCAACCGCTGTTGCCAGAAGCTCATATTAATTTGTACAAATGGTATTTTTGTCTCGTTATCGTTGACTTTTTTTCGAGCTTATGCACTATTAGGTAAAACTAAACAATTTCATCCGGCAACAGTGTCCTTTACATTATTTTCAGGCTTACTATATCTTTACGGTTTTTGGCAACTGGAGATGTACATCGCACTAGAATTCATGAAAGTACAATTTCAAAAATTATACCAGAAACTTGTCAGGCAATATGTACCCATTTAAAAAAAAAGTTCTTAAGGTAGTTAACTTGTTTAGATTGTGATTACTTACACTAAGAGCTATTGATTAGCAGAATAGGTTAATCTTATTCAACCTCATACACTTTTGTGAAATACCTACCTATTCAGTTTGAAATTGATCAGCTCCCACAAAAATTTTTTTAACTATTAATATTTTTTATCATTCTAGACCCCTTCATCGACTAAAGAATGGTTAAAAGTAGCTCATGACTATGGAAATAGATGGAATTTTCCTCATTGTATTGGAGCTCTAGATGGTCGACACATTGCATTTAGCTCACCTATTTCTGCAGGATCCTATTATCACAATTACAAAGGAACCAATAAAATTGTACTTCTAGACATTGTTGATGCAAATTACAAATTCATTTATGCAAATATTGGTGTTAACGGAAGAGTTAGTGATGGAGGTGTTTTTAGTGCCTGTAAATTCTATGACAAAATGCTAAACCAGACCTTAAATTCAATCTTCCAGAACCTACAGAATTGCCTGGCAGACAAACAAAAGTGACATATGTTATAATAGCAGATTATGTTTTTCCATTAATTGAAAATTTAATAAAACCATATCCTCAACGAGATTTATCATACCAAAATAGAAAATTTAATTATCGTCTCTCTAGAGCCAGGCGTATGGTTGAGTGTGCTTTTGGCATACTTGTCAATAGATGGATAGTTCTCACTCACATAAAATTCTACTTTCACCTGAGAAAGTTGAAATTATTACATTAACATGTGTAATACTACACAATTTTCTAATCACATAAAGTCCTACATATTTTAAAGAAACTGGAGAAGAAGTTAATCTAGATCAAAGTATTGAGTTGTCACAAATCTCACAACAAGTTGGCAACAAGTCAAAAACATTGGCACGAGATATCAGAGAGGAGTTTAAACATTTCTTTAACTCTGAACTGGGCTCAGTACCATGGCAAGGTGATGATGTGAGAAGGGGCAATTACTAATTATTTTTTTAGAATTAAAAACATCAAGAACGAGTTAATATATTATTTATTTCGGCATTTTTTTATAGCACTATGTACAACTGCAATTAACTCGGCTTCAGTTTCATCTCTGAGATCGTCATCATAAATTATTTCCATTTTGAAGCCAAGTACTCCGCAAAAATTTCGCACTTTGTTTTTGCTGGCAATGCTTCCTGCTTTGTAAGTGATTTTGAAATGGACCTGAGTGTTTTTCACCTCAGCCACATCATCTTCCTCCCTCTTCCTTTTTTTATGCCCCAGGAATCAGTCCTGGTGGTTTTGGTGTGGTAACTCTTGATGGACCAGGAGAACTGATTCTCGAGGAGGTACCTGGGGTGCTCAGTCGCCTAGAAGTAGAGCTCAATTGAGTCTCGAACTCCATAGAGAACTCAGCACGGTTCTCCGACTCGTAAAATTCCTCTACAGGCTCTTCAGGAGAAAATGCAGTATCTTCCACCTGAAAAGTAAAGAAAATTGATCTTAGTGTAGGCATTAAGGAAACAAAACTGAAGTTAAATCATTTGAATTTTTCCATAAAGTGTATTTTTCTTTGTAAGCACAGTAGTGAGCCTTTTTAAATATAATATTGTACCTATACCTTTTAGTGGCTTTATTCAGGAGTTATCAAAAAAAATAATTATTTTTATTACTATTACTATTAATACTATTTATATGTTTACAATTAGCATTTCAATAATTAATAAAGCTGTATTTCACTTCCAAAAAAAATAAATGATATTTTTAGTTACCACTATTAAGAAATTTCATTGTATTATCAATTCAAATTATATTATACTTTATATTACTACTATACAGTGTTTCCTTTATTTGTAAATCTAATACTTACAAGTACTATCTGTATTTCTTCATCTAAAGAATCAATGGCTTCCCTAGGAACCTGGTCATCAAGCACATAGGAAATTAATTTATAATACCAAAGGGATGGTTCTGCTATCTAAAAAATAAAACATTCATCTAAATACTGATATTTATTTTTCAGTTAAATATTTAGCTCAGTAGGAACTGTTTGTCAACAATAACGATAAATCTAAAGTACCTACTTCATCAGTACCAGTTCCAATTTTTTGGGATTCCAACAACTTTTTCCTTTCTTTGCTGGAATGGCACAAACTAAAACTGAGCTAAGATAAACTGAAATGACAACAAATAATTATACAAGATTAATAGTAAATTTGGAATTTTACAGATATTGACAATAGTATTATAAATTATAGGTAATATGGAAATGAGGATTAAGTGAAGTATTGAAAAGTTTACCTGGAAATTCATTCACAGCAATCTTACAGGAACCTTTATAGGTAAAAAGGTTTAATAAAAGACAATATCTATTTGGTCATTAAGAGGATTATTTTTATATTTGAGGGATTTAGGTTCTATATACATAATATGACAAAAAATTATTTCTCAAATTTCATTATTAATCTTACCAATTGAATTATGACCATGAAAAGGATCATAATCTAGACCAACTCCTTAATTCTGGAGTATACTTGCAGGAATTTCCTATCTTTAGTTGGCTGAACAGCAATTGTTTTTGGGTCTCTTACCTAAAAAAATCACATACATATTATGCTTTTATTAAAAATTTCCTACTGTAAATAAGATATAAAATGTACAATTCAAAATTATTTCTATACCAAATCCATTCACCCCATAGTGATAGTGCATGCTTTTTACATGATTGATTAATTCGGAGTGCATGCTTGATTAATTCCAACATCAATTCCATTTTTTTTGTGTTCCGAAATAAACAAACTTTGATTGTGTAGGTAAATAAACTAAGATTTAAAATCTACCTTTAAAACTAATGACTGGATGGGTAATGTTTTTTTTTGTTTGAGTAATTCATCCAATAGGCTATTTAGACTTTTAGTTTCATTAGCAGCTTTCTGAAACATCCTATGTTGCATATTATTCAGATCAGAAAATTTGAAATCTTTGGGAATCCTAATAACACAGATTTTTTCACCACACGTCAAAATGAATTAAACTATTAAACTAACCTGTGAAACTTTATTTTGATACCTTTTGCTCGTCTATTAGTACAATTATTAACTGCACTGCAAGATTCAAAATATTGTCAGACAAATATTACACAAAATTAAACTCTCTCAAAGGCTAAAAGTCTATAAATATTTATAATATAATCACCAAAAACTACTTTAATTGATTTAAAAATTCACCAGCAAAATTATTCAAGGCAAAACGCATGTTCCATCTGTACAATTCATAGTTCATTTTTATTATTGTCATTATTATTGTTTTATTAGATTTTGTTTTTATCACATTTTTGGCTTCTGCGTCGATTCTCGCGCACTTTCTAGTTTATTGTGATAAAAATATAGAACATGTCAATATTTTTATTCCGAAAATTTGGGCAATAATTCTTTGACACGTGTAAAACAGCAAAAATTATTCTTATGAAAATTTTCAGAGTAAATTTCGCAATAATTCTCGTACGTGTAAAACGGTTCTTAAGAAGAAAAAGTAGAAGATTTAAGGAGTGAGAAGCTATAGCTCCTAGCTCCAAACGGAGCTCGACTGTTCACCCGCTGAGAGTCGACCGACCGTATTTACGAAAGCATTTGTTATCGAGCGTATGGGTTTAATATTTTATCACTTATAATTGCACAAGAGGTTTGTATTTTATCGGGTAAATTTGGATTGTTTAATGAGAAACTGTTTCCTAGCAATTAGACGAGAACAACTGTCAACTATTAAAAAGGCGACACCGAAGGTGGAGCGTTTTTAGGTTGACAGTTTTTCGAGTCTAATTGTTGAGGGAAACAGTTTAGAAGTTGAACAACACAAATTTACCCGATATCAATACAAACATCGAGTGTAATTATAAGTGATAAAATATCAATTTCCGATACCAATGATACCATTGTTAACCCCCAAAACGTGCATAAATTATAACTTTGACGGTAAATTTTTTAGAGTAAAATTGTCTGCGGAAAAATAAAAACGGAATAAGTAGATTCGATTTTTTATACCTTTTCCAATTATAAAGAGCAATTTTCAAAAAATCTATGTACAGGGTGTTGTTTTTAGGAAAGACGAGTTTTGAAATTTTTTGTTAAGCCGGACCTGCATTATCTTTTTGGAGATGCTTTTGATAGAGTCTCTAGTTAATGGTTATTACGTGTACCAAATCTCAAAATAATATAGGGGAGCGAGGGGCTTGTTGTAACAGTTTTCATTAAAACTAATATATCTTCTAATCTATTGATTAAATTTCTACTAAATAAATATGGATCAATACTGTAACTCTTCCTCTACCAAATCAAGTGAAAATAATACCATAACTTTTGGTCATTATTTTACAATCAATTATTTTCTAGAAGAAGTGCGGTGTTACAACTTACCTCGTGCTTGGGGCAAGTTGTAACATCTACCGGGGCAAGTAGTAACGACAAAAAAAAAACGACAATAATACCTCTAATCATTTATTCTTTGTTTTTTTTTTCAATTGACATCTTTCTAAAGTAAGTATCACGTAATTCTTATGAAAAATCAACTCAAATACATTTTTTTAGTAATCAACACTTAATAATTAAGTAATTAACAGTTTTATTTAGTTAAACACTACTTATAATCATCATGGCACTTTTAAATCACAGTAAGTAATTAAATGATTCAAGGTATGCTCGTAATTATCTCTTCTTAATAGCTATCTAACAAAGGATTATACTTATGTAAGAATCAACATTTGGTGGCATGTAGTAACACGTTACAACAAGCCCCGGGATTTTGTTACAACTAACCCTATGGTATGATTTTCAACATTTATCAAGATAACTATTTAAACAATTTAGCAATCATAAAAACAGTTACACATTATCAGAGATAGATAAATTTGAATGGAAATAAGATATAGAAATTTTGAAATTAGTCGATATTAAATACGCAAACCGAAATTTTACGACAGTACAATTTTATATTACCTGGCAGAAATGAAGCACGTGCACATTTCCGCTCAATGCACCGGCCGGCGGGACATTGGCTATGGCAACATGATGCGGCGCGGTTTATAGGTTAAATCGAGTCAAAGAAATACTTTAATAGCGTTTAAGATCCTAGTGAAAAGGGTCTGTTACTACTTGCCACTTTGTCCAGCGTTGCCAAGTGGAGCGACTATATTTGAACTATTGTTAGTTGTAATTTACTGTTAGTATAGGTTCGAATTTAGAAATATAAACTCTGATATAAGCACAACCACCGTCTGATTCAGCATAAATGTTTTACGATGAGATATTTAGATCATTAAATGTGTTGTGAGAAAGAGTAAAGAGTACGATTTTAGTTCCTTTTTATAATGTATTGAAAAGAAAATGTTGTGTGATGCCCAAAAAACAATATCAATAAACTTTAAACTCCATTTGATTATTAATGTTTAATAAATATTTAAATCAGACAAATCCGAGAAAGGATCTTGACGTTGGAAAAACAGACATGGTACCTATGTTATTTGCAGCTTGTTCTTCTGCATCTTTAACTTTGTCTACTAGTATTTGCATAATCAAATCGTTGTCATCATCCATTTTAAAAACAATGAATAAATTCCAAAAACTAAACAATTAAACTGCAAAAACTAAAAATGGATTTGATATTTAGTAATTATTTCATGGACTAAAAAGTAAATAGGCACGAGTTTACATTACAATCTTCCTTTATCTATCTAATCCTATGACCAAAGACAATGTGCGCAAGTCCATTCTCTCAAAATCTAACAACTCTCTTGGTTTTACCATTGTCTAATTTCTTTATATTAGACAATGGTTTTACCCAGTAGAGTACTCGCATAGGAGTGTATGAGCATTCTATTACCTTTCCTGAATAGGAATTTTATAATTTTAGGAGAGTAACATGCGCAGTAAAGCTAAATTGTGAGAGAGAGGTCCTACACGAACACTCACACAAGTTAGTGAATAGACCCCCAGGAACGACAACTCTCTTAGAACCATAGCCTGTGCTCTTTCATTGGCCGTTTGGAGATGCTTTTAATGTGCCCCTGCCCGCTAGAGGCAGCAGCATTCGTTGACGTCACGTGATATGCGTCAGATTTTTGACACTTTATCTAAGACAAGGCATGCTTAGAACCGTTTTACACGTACGAGAATTATTGCGAAATTTACTCTGAAAATTACCATAGTAATTTTAAAAACATTTCACTGCTTGACTGTTTTACACATAATATTTTTACCACTATAAATTTCATAAGAATTCATGCCAAACGCCTGCGCAGTTAGATTGTTTTTGGGTTAAGTTGTCACGATTACTATTTACATTTTTCATATTGACATTTCTATCGCTGTATTCGAAGTATTAGAACCGTTTTTGTGCCGTTTATTGTATTCGATTGGTTGTTTATCCTATTAATTGAGATTTTCAGTTATGCCTGCAAGACAAAAAGAGTTGCTGTTAGGTGCTGCAGCAGTTAGCTGTTGTTTATTATTTTTATTGATCAACGAAAAAAAAACAAAGATCTCAATGGACAAAAAAGTGGCTTCAAAAAAGAGAGGGTGGAGGTACTTTGGCTCTCCTGAATAAAGAATTAATAGTTGAAGATCCTGAGGCATATGAAAACTCCATCAGAATGACCGAAAACCAATTCAAATATTTATTAAATTCAGTGAAGCAGGATATAGAAAAAGAAGACACATTTACGAGAGAAAGCATTAGCGCAAAAGATAGGTAAAAGCTTACTATTTGAAGAAAGCATGGACACCAACATGTTATACAGATTGCGAAAAAGCTTTTCGAACCATGCAATTTACACAAGTACGACAAAGAAAATATGAGAAAAACAGCTTGAAAGAGAGAGAAAGAATAATTGTGGGTGGTCAGTGAGGGTGTATACTTATTTCCCGAGGCTGGCCGAATGTTCATTGCCCCCCTTTTTCAACCGCTGTTGCCAGAAGCTCATATTAATTTGTACAAATGGTATTTTTGTCTCGTTATCGTTGACTTTTTTTCGAGCTTATGCACTATTAGGTAAAACTAAACAATTTCATCCGGCAACAGTGTCCTTTACATTATTTTCAGGCTTACTATATCTTTACGGTTTTTGGCAACTGGAGATGTACATCGCACTAGAATTCATGAAAGTACAATTTCAAAAATTATACCAGAAACTTGTCAGGCAATATGTACCCATTTAAAAAAAAAGTTCTTAAGGTAGTTAACTTGTTTAGATTGTGATTACTTACACTAAGAGCTATTGATTAGCAGAATAGGTTAATCTTATTCAACCTCATACACTTTTGTGAAATACCTACCTATTCAGTTTGAAATTGATCAGCTCCCACAAAAATTTTTTTAACTATTAATATTTTTTATCATTCTAGACCCCTTCATCGACTAAAGAATGGTTAAAAGTAGCTCATGACTATGGAAATAGATGGAATTTTCCTCATTGTATTGGAGCTCTAGATGGTCGACACATTGCATTTAGCTCACCTATTTCTGCAGGATCCTATTATCACAATTACAAAGGAACCAATAAAATTGTACTTCTAGACATTGTTGATGCAAATTACAAATTCATTTATGCAAATATTGGTGTTAACGGAAGAGTTAGTGATGGAGGTGTTTTTAGTGCCTGTAAATTCTATGACAAAATGCTAAACCAGACCTTAAATTCAATCTTCCAGAACCTACAGAATTGCCTGGCAGACAAACAAAAGTGACATATGTTATAATAGCAGATTATGTTTTTCCATTAATTGAAAATTTAATAAAACCATATCCTCAACGAGATTTATCATACCAAAATAGAAAATTTAATTATCGTCTCTCTAGAGCCAGGCGTATGGTTGAGTGTGCTTTTGGCATACTTGTCAATAGATGGATAGTTCTCACTCACATAAAATTCTACTTTCACCTGAGAAAGTTGAAATTATTACATTAACATGTGTAATACTACACAATTTTCTAATCACATAAAGTCCTACATATTTTAAAGAAACTGGAGAAGAAGTTAATCTAGATCAAAGTATTGAGTTGTCACAAATCTCACAACAAGTTGGCAACAAGTCAAAAACATTGGCACGAGATATCAGAGAGGAGTTTAAACATTTCTTTAACTCTGAACTGGGCTCAGTACCATGGCAAGGTGATGATGTGAGAAGGGGCAATTACTAATTATTTTTTTAGAATTAAAAACATCAAGAACGAGTTAATATATTATTTATTTCGGCATTTTTTTATAGCACTATGTACAACTGCAATTAACTCGGCTTCAGTTTCATCTCTGAGATCGTCATCATAAATTATTTCCATTTTGAAGCCAAGTACTCCGCAAAAATTTCGCACTTTGTTTTTGCTGGCAATGCTTCCTGCTTTGTAAGTGATTTTGAAATGGACCTGAGTGTTTTTCACCTCAGCCACATCATCTTCCTCCCTCTTCCTTTTTTTATGCCCCAGGAATCAGTCCTGGTGGTTTTGGTGTGGTAACTCTTGATGGACCAGGAGAACTGATTCTCGAGGAGGTACCTGGGGTGCTCAGTCGCCTAGAAGTAGAGCTCAATTGAGTCTCGAACTCCATAGAGAACTCAGCACGGTTCTCCGACTCGTAAAATTCCTCTACAGGCTCTTCAGGAGAAAATGCAGTATCTTCCACCTGAAAAGTAAAGAAAATTGATCTTAGTGTAGGCATTAAGGAAACAAAACTGAAGTTAAATCATTTGAATTTTTCCATAAAGTGTATTTTTCTTTGTAAGCACAGTAGTGAGCCTTTTTAAATATAATATTGTACCTATACCTTTTAGTGGCTTTATTCAGGAGTTATCAAAAAAAATAATTATTTTTATTACTATTACTATTAATACTATTTATATGTTTACAATTAGCATTTCAATAATTAATAAAGCTGTATTTCACTTCCAAAAAAAATAAATGATATTTTTAGTTACCACTATTAAGAAATTTCATTGTATTATCAATTCAAATTATATTATACTTTATATTACTACTATACAGTGTTTCCTTTATTTGTAAATCTAATACTTACAAGTACTATCTGTATTTCTTCATCTAAAGAATCAATGGCTTCCCTAGGAACCTGGTCATCAAGCACATAGGAAATTAATTTATAATACCAAAGGGATGGTTCTGCTATCTAAAAAATAAAACATTCATCTAAATACTGATATTTATTTTTCAGTTAAATATTTAGCTCAGTAGGAACTGTTTGTCAACAATAACGATAAATCTAAAGTACCTACTTCATCAGTACCAGTTCCAATTTTTTGGGATTCCAACAACTTTTTCCTTTCTTTGCTGGAATGGCACAAACTAAAACTGAGCTAAGATAAACTGAAATGACAACAAATAATTATACAAGATTAATAGTAAATTTGGAATTTTACAGATATTGACAATAGTATTATAAATTATAGGTAATATGGAAATGAGGATTAAGTGAAGTATTGAAAAGTTTACCTGGAAATTCATTCACAGCAATCTTACAGGAACCTTTATAGGTAAAAAGGTTTAATAAAAGACAATATCTATTTGGTCATTAAGAGGATTATTTTTATATTTGAGGGATTTAGGTTCTATATACATAATATGACAAAAAATTATTTCTCAAATTTCATTATTAATCTTACCAATTGAATTATGACCATGAAAAGGATCATAATCTAGACCAACTCCTTAATTCTGGAGTATACTTGCAGGAATTTCCTATCTTTAGTTGGCTGAACAGCAATTGTTTTTGGGTCTCTTACCTAAAAAAATCACATACATATTATGCTTTTATTAAAAATTTCCTACTGTAAATAAGATATAAAATGTACAATTCAAAATTATTTCTATACCAAATCCATTCACCCCATAGTGATAGTGCATGCTTTTTACATGATTGATTAATTCGGAGTGCATGCTTGATTAATTCCAACATCAATTCCATTTTTTTTGTGTTCCGAAATAAACAAACTTTGATTGTGTAGGTAAATAAACTAAGATTTAAAATCTACCTTTAAAACTAATGACTGGATGGGTAATGTTTTTTTTTGTTTGAGTAATTCATCCAATAGGCTATTTAGACTTTTAGTTTCATTAGCAGCTTTCTGAAACATCCTATGTTGCATATTATTCAGATCAGAAAATTTGAAATCTTTGGGAATCCTAATAACACAGATTTTTTCACCACACGTCAAAATGAATTAAACTATTAAACTAACCTGTACGTGAAACTTTATTTTGATACCTTTTGCTCGTCTATTAGTACAATTATTAACTGCACTGCAAGATTCAAAATATTGTCAGACAAATATTACACAAAATTAAACTCTCTCAAAGGCTAAAAGTCTATAAATATTTATAATATAATCACCAAAAACTACTTTAATTGATTTAAAAATTCACCAGCAAAATTATTCAAGGCAAAACGCATGTTCCATCTGTACAATTCATAGTTCATTTTTATTATTGTCATTATTATTGTTTTATTAGATTTTGTTTTTATCACATTTTTGGCTTCTGCGTCGATTCTCGCGCACTTTCTAGTTTATTGTGATAAAAATATAGAACATGTCAATATTTTTATTCCGAAAATTTGGGCAATAATTCTTTGACACGTGTAAAACAGCAAAAATTATTCTTATGAAAATTTTCAGAGTAAATTTCGCAATAATTCTCGTACGTGTAAAACGGTTCTTAAGAAGAAAAAGTAGAAGATTTAAGGAGTGAGAAGCTATAGCTCCTAGCTCCAAACGGAGCTCGACTGTTCACCCGCTGAGAGTCGACCGACCGTATTTACGAAAGCATTTGTTATCGAGCGTATGGGTTTAATATTTTATCACTTATAATTGCACAAGAGGTTTGTATTTTATCGGGTAAATTTGGATTGTTTAATGAGAAACTGTTTCCTAGCAATTAGACGAGAACAACTGTCAACTATTAAAAAGGCGACACCGAAGGTGGAGCGTTTTTAGGTTGACAGTTTTTCGAGTCTAATTGTTGAGGGAAACAGTTTAGAAGTTGAACAACACAAATTTACCCGATATCAATACAAACATCGAGTGTAATTATAAGTGATAAAATATCAATTTCCGATACCAATGATACCATTGTTAACCCCCAAAACGTGCATAAATTATAACTTTGACGGTAAATTTTTTAGAGTAAAATTGTCTGCGGAAAAATAAAAACGGAATAAGTAGATTCGATTTTTTATACCTTTTCCAATTATAAAGAGCAATTTTCAAAAAATCTATGTACAGGGTGTTGTTTTTAGGAAAGACGAGTTTTGAAATTTTTTGTTAAGCCGGACCTGCATTATCTTTTTGGAGATGCTTTTGATGGAGTCTCTAGTTAATGGTTATTACGTGTACCAAATCTCAAAATAATATAGGGGAGCGAGGGGCTTGTTGTAACAGTTTTCATTAAAACTAATATATCTTCTAATCTATTGATTAAATTTCTACTAAATAAATATGGATCAATACTGTAACTCTTCCTCTACCAAATCAAGTGAAAATAATACCATAACTTTTGGTCATTATTTTACAATCAATTATTTTCTAGAAGAAGTGCGGTGTTACAACTTACCTCGTGCTTGGGGCAAGTTGTAACATCTACCGGGGCAAGTAGTAACGACAAAAAAAAAACGACAATAATACCTCTAATCATTTATTCTTTGTTTTTTTTTCAATTGACATCTTTCTAAAGTAAGTATCACGTAATTCTTATGAAAAATCAACTCAAATACATTTTTTTAGTAATCAACACTTAATAATTAAGTAATTAACAGTTTTATTTAGTTAAACACTACTTATAATCATCATGGCACTTTTAAATCACAGTAAGTAATTAAATGATTCAAGGTATGCTCGTAATTATCTCTTCTTAATAGCTATCTAACAAAGGATTATACTTATGTAAGAATCAACATTTGGTGGCATGTAGTAACACGTTACAACAAGCCCCGGGATTTTGTTACAACTAACCCTATGGTATGATTTTCAACATTTATCAAGATAACTATTTAAACAATTTAGCAATCATAAAAACAGTTACACATTATCAGAGATAGATAAATTTGAATGGAAATAAGATATAGAAATTTTGAAATTAGTCGATATTAAATACGCAAACCGAAATTTTACGACAGTACAATTTTATATTACCTGGCAGAAATGAAGCACGTGCACATTTCCGCTCAATGCACCGGCCGGCGGGACATTGGCTATGGCAACATGATGCGGCGCGGTTTATAGGTTAAATCGAGTCAAAGAAATACTTTAATAGCGTTTAAGATCCTAGTGAAAAGGGTCTGTTACTACTTGCCACTTTGTCCAGCGTTGCCAAGTGGAGCGACTATATTTGAACTATTGTTAGTTGTAATTTACTGTTAGTATAGGTTCGAATTTAGAAATATAAACTCTGATATAAGCACAACCACCGTCTGATTCAGCATAAATGTTTTACGATGAGATATTTAGATCATTAAATGTGTTGTGAGAAAGAGTAAAGAGTACGATTTTAGTTCCTTTTTATAATGTATTGAAAAGAAAATGTTGTGTGATGCCCAAAAAACAATATCAATAAACTTTAAACTCCATTTGATTATTAATGTTTAATAAATATTTAAATCAGACAAATCCGAGAAAGGATCTTGACGTTGGAAAAACAGACATGGTACCTATGTTATTTGCAGCTTGTTCTTCTGCATCTTTAACTTTGTCTACTAGTATTTGCATAATCAAATCGTTGTCATCATCCATTTTAAAAACAATGAATAAATTCCAAAAACTAAACAATTAAACTGCAAAAACTAAAAATGGATTTGATATTTAGTAATTATTTCATGGACTAAAAAGTAAATAGGCACGAGTTTACATTACAATCTTCCTTTATCTATCTAATCCTATGACCAAAGACAATGTGCGCAAGTCCATTCTCTCAAAATCTAACAACTCTCTTGGTTTTACCATTGTCTAATTTCTTTATATTAGACAATGGTTTTACCCAGTAGAGTACTCGCATAGGAGTGTATGAGCATTCTATTACCTTTCCTGAATAGGAATTTTATAATTTTAGGAGAGTAACATGCGCAGTAAAGCTAAATTGTGAGAGAGAGGTCCTACACGAACACTCACACAAGTTAGTGAATAGACCCCCAGGAACGACAACTCTCTTAGAACCATAGCCTGTGCTCTTTCATTGGCCGTTTGGAGATGCTTTTAATGTGCCCCTGCCCGCTAGAGGCAGCAGCATTCGTTGACGTCACGTGATATGCGTCAGATTTTTGACACTTTATCTAAGACAAGGCATGCTTAGAACCGTTTTACACGTACGAGAATTATTGCGAAATTTACTCTGAAAATTACCATAGTAATTTTAAAAACATTTCACTGCTTGACTGTTTTACACATAATATTTTTACCACTATAAATTTCATAAGAATTCATGCCAAACGCCTGCGCAGTTAGATTGTTTTTGGGTTAAGTTGTCACGATTACTATTTACATTTTTCATATTGACATTTCTATCGCTGTATTCGAAGTATTAGAACCGTTTTTGTGCCGTTTATTGTATTCGATTGGTTGTTTATCCTATTAATTGAGATTTTCAGTTATGCCTGCAAGACAAAAAGAGTTGCTGTTAGGTGCTGCAGCAGTTAGCTGTTGTTTATTATTTTTATTGATCAACGAAAAAAAAACAAAGATCTCAATGGACAAAAAAGTGGCTTCAAAAAAGAGAGGGTGGAGGTACTTTGGCTCTCCTGAATAAAGAATTAATAGTTGAAGATCCTGAGGCATATGAAAACTCCATCAGAATGACCGAAAACCAATTCAAATATTTATTAAATTCAGTGAAGCAGGATATAGAAAAAGAAGACACATTTACGAGAGAAAGCATTAGCGCAAAAGATAGGTAAAAGCTTACTATTTGAAGAAAGCATGGACACCAACATGTTATACAGATTGCGAAAAAGCTTTTCGAACCATGCAATTTACACAAGTACGACAAAGAAAATATGAGAAAAACAGCTTGAAAGAGAGAGAAAGAATAATTGTGGGTGGTCAGTGAGGGTGTATACTTATTTCCCGAGGCTGGCCGAATGTTCATTGCCCCCCTTTTTCAACCGCTGTTGCCAGAAGCTCATATTAATTTGTACAAATGGTATTTTTGTCTCGTTATCGTTGACTTTTTTTCGAGCTTATGCACTATTAGGTAAAACTAAACAATTTCATCCGGCAACAGTGTCCTTTACATTATTTTCAGGCTTACTATATCTTTACGGTTTTTGGCAACTGGAGATGTACATCGCACTAGAATTCATGAAAGTACAATTTCAAAAATTATACCAGAAACTTGTCAGGCAATATGTACCCATTTAAAAAAAAAGTTCTTAAGGTAGTTAACTTGTTTAGATTGTGATTACTTACACTAAGAGCTATTGATTAGCAGAATAGGTTAATCTTATTCAACCTCATACACTTTTGTGAAATACCTACCTATTCAGTTTGAAATTGATCAGCTCCCACAAAAATTTTTTTAACTATTAATATTTTTTATCATTCTAGACCCCTTCATCGACTAAAGAATGGTTAAAAGTAGCTCATGACTATGGAAATAGATGGAATTTTCCTCATTGTATTGGAGCTCTAGATGGTCGACACATTGCATTTAGCTCACCTATTTCTGCAGGATCCTATTATCACAATTACAAAGGAACCAATAAAATTGTACTTCTAGACATTGTTGATGCAAATTACAAATTCATTTATGCAAATATTGGTGTTAACGGAAGAGTTAGTGATGGAGGTGTTTTTAGTGCCTGTAAATTCTATGACAAAATGCTAAACCAGACCTTAAATTCAATCTTCCAGAACCTACAGAATTGCCTGGCAGACAAACAAAAGTGACATATGTTATAATAGCAGATTATGTTTTTCCATTAATTGAAAATTTAATAAAACCATATCCTCAACGAGATTTATCATACCAAAATAGAAAATTTAATTATCGTCTCTCTAGAGCCAGGCGTATGGTTGAGTGTGCTTTTGGCATACTTGTCAATAGATGGATAGTTCTCACTCACATAAAATTCTACTTTCACCTGAGAAAGTTGAAATTATTACATTAACATGTGTAATACTACACAATTTTCTAATCACATAAAGTCCTACATATTTTAAAGAAACTGGAGAAGAAGTTAATCTAGATCAAAGTATTGAGTTGTCACAAATCTCACAACAAGTTGGCAACAAGTCAAAAACATTGGCACGAGATATCAGAGAGGAGTTTAAACATTTCTTTAACTCTGAACTGGGCTCAGTACCATGGCAAGGTGATGATGTGAGAAGGGGCAATTACTAATTATTTTTTTAGAATTAAAAACATCAAGAACGAGTTAATATATTATTTATTTCGGCATTTTTTTATAGCACTATGTACAACTGCAATTAACTCGGCTTCAGTTTCATCTCTGAGATCGTCATCATAAATTATTTCCATTTTGAAGCCAAGTACTCCGCAAAAATTTCGCACTTTGTTTTTGCTGGCAATGCTTCCTGCTTTGTAAGTGATTTTGAAATGGACCTGAGTGTTTTTCACCTCAGCCACATCATCTTCCTCCCTCTTCCTTTTTTTATGCCCCAGGAATCAGTCCTGGTGGTTTTGGTGTGGTAACTCTTGATGGACCAGGAGAACTGATTCTCGAGGAGGTACCTGGGGTGCTCAGTCGCCTAGAAGTAGAGCTCAATTGAGTCTCGAACTCCATAGAGAACTCAGCACGGTTCTCCGACTCGTAAAATTCCTCTACAGGCTCTTCAGGAGAAAATGCAGTATCTTCCACCTGAAAAGTAAAGAAAATTGATCTTAGTGTAGGCATTAAGGAAACAAAACTGAAGTTAAATCATTTGAATTTTTCCATAAAGTGTATTTTTCTTTGTAAGCACAGTAGTGAGCCTTTTTAAATATAATATTGTACCTATACCTTTTAGTGGCTTTATTCAGGAGTTATCAAAAAAAATAATTATTTTTATTACTATTACTATTAATACTATTTATATGTTTACAATTAGCATTTCAATAATTAATAAAGCTGTATTTCACTTCCAAAAAAAATAAATGATATTTTTAGTTACCACTATTAAGAAATTTCATTGTATTATCAATTCAAATTATATTATACTTTATATTACTACTATACAGTGTTTCCTTTATTTGTAAATCTAATACTTACAAGTACTATCTGTATTTCTTCATCTAAAGAATCAATGGCTTCCCTAGGAACCTGGTCATCAAGCACATAGGAAATTAATTTATAATACCAAAGGGATGGTTCTGCTATCTAAAAAATAAAACATTCATCTAAATACTGATATTTATTTTTCAGTTAAATATTTAGCTCAGTAGGAACTGTTTGTCAACAATAACGATAAATCTAAAGTACCTACTTCATCAGTACCAGTTCCAATTTTTTGGGATTCCAACAACTTTTTCCTTTCTTTGCTGGAATGGCACAAACTAAAACTGAGCTAAGATAAACTGAAATGACAACAAATAATTATACAAGATTAATAGTAAATTTGGAATTTTACAGATATTGACAATAGTATTATAAATTATAGGTAATATGGAAATGAGGATTAAGTGAAGTATTGAAAAGTTTACCTGGAAATTCATTCACAGCAATCTTACAGGAACCTTTATAGGTAAAAAGGTTTAATAAAAGACAATATCTATTTGGTCATTAAGAGGATTATTTTTATATTTGAGGGATTTAGGTTCTATATACATAATATGACAAAAAATTATTTCTCAAATTTCATTATTAATCTTACCAATTGAATTATGACCATGAAAAGGATCATAATCTAGACCAACTCCTTAATTCTGGAGTATACTTGCAGGAATTTCCTATCTTTAGTTGGCTGAACAGCAATTGTTTTTGGGTCTCTTACCTAAAAAAATCACATACATATTATGCTTTTATTAAAAATTTCCTACTGTAAATAAGATATAAAATGTACAATTCAAAATTATTTCTATACCAAATCCATTCACCCCATAGTGATAGTGCATGCTTTTTACATGATTGATTAATTCGGAGTGCATGCTTGATTAATTCCAACATCAATTCCATTTTTTTTGTGTTCCGAAATAAACAAACTTTGATTGTGTAGGTAAATAAACTAAGATTTAAAATCTACCTTTAAAACTAATGACTGGATGGGTAATGTTTTTTTTTGTTTGAGTAATTCATCCAATAGGCTATTTAGACTTTTAGTTTCATTAGCAGCTTTCTGAAACATCCTATGTTGCATATTATTCAGATCAGAAAATTTGAAATCTTTGGGAATCCTAATAACACAGATTTTTTCACCACACGTCAAAATGAATTAAACTATTAAACTAACCTGTACGTGAAACTTTATTTTGATACCTTTTGCTCGTCTATTAGTACAATTATTAACTGCACTGCAAGATTCAAAATATTGTCAGACAAATATTACACAAAATTAAACTCTCTCAAAGGCTAAAAGTCTATAAATATTTATAATATAATCACCAAAAACTACTTTAATTGATTTAAAAATTCACCAGCAAAATTATTCAAGGCAAAACGCATGTTCCATCTGTACAATTCATAGTTCATTTTTATTATTGTCATTATTATTGTTTTATTAGATTTTGTTTTTATCACATTTTTGGCTTCTGCGTCGATTCTCGCGCACTTTCTAGTTTATTGTGATAAAAATATAGAACATGTCAATATTTTTATTCCGAAAATTTGGGCAATAATTCTTTGACACGTGTAAAACAGCAAAAATTATTCTTATGAAAATTTTCAGAGTAAATTTCGCAATAATTCTCGTACGTGTAAAACGGTTCTTAAGAAGAAAAAGTAGAAGATTTAAGGAGTGAGAAGCTATAGCTCCTAGCTCCAAACGGAGCTCGACTGTTCACCCGCTGAGAGTCGACCGACCGTATTTACGAAAGCATTTGTTATCGAGCGTATGGGTTTAATATTTTATCACTTATAATTGCACAAGAGGTTTGTATTTTATCGGGTAAATTTGGATTGTTTAATGAGAAACTGTTTCCTAGCAATTAGACGAGAACAACTGTCAACTATTAAAAAGGCGACACCGAAGGTGGAGCGTTTTTAGGTTGACAGTTTTTCGAGTCTAATTGTTGAGGGAAACAGTTTAGAAGTTGAACAACACAAATTTACCCGATATCAATACAAACATCGAGTGTAATTATAAGTGATAAAATATCAATTTCCGATACCAATGATACCATTGTTAACCCCCAAAACGTGCATAAATTATAACTTTGACGGTAAATTTTTTAGAGTAAAATTGTCTGCGGAAAAATAAAAACGGAATAAGTAGATTCGATTTTTTATACCTTTTCCAATTATAAAGAGCAATTTTCAAAAAATCTATGTACAGGGTGTTGTTTTTAGGAAAGACGAGTTTTGAAATTTTTTGTTAAGCCGGACCTGCATTATCTTTTTGGAGATGCTTTTGATGGAGTCTCTAGTTAATGGTTATTACGTGTACCAAATCTCAAAATAATATAGGGGAGCGAGGGGCTTGTTGTAACAGTTTTCATTAAAACTAATATATCTTCTAATCTATTGATTAAATTTCTACTAAATAAATATGGATCAATACTGTAACTCTTCCTCTACCAAATCAAGTGAAAATAATACCATAACTTTTGGTCATTATTTTACAATCAATTATTTTCTAGAAGAAGTGCGGTGTTACAACTTACCTCGTGCTTGGGGCAAGTTGTAACATCTACCGGGGCAAGTAGTAACGACAAAAAAAAAACGACAATAATACCTCTAATCATTTATTCTTTGTTTTTTTTTTCAATTGACATCTTTCTAAAGTAAGTATCACGTAATTCTTATGAAAAATCAACTCAAATACATTTTTTTAGTAATCAACACTTAATAATTAAGTAATTAACAGTTTTATTTAGTTAAACACTACTTATAATCATCATGGCACTTTTAAATCACAGTAAGTAATTAAATGATTCAAGGTATGCTCGTAATTATCTCTTCTTAATAGCTATCTAACAAAGGATTATACTTATGTAAGAATCAACATTTGGTGGCATGTAGTAACACGTTACAACAAGCCCCGGGATTTTGTTACAACTAACCCTATGGTATGATTTTCAACATTTATCAAGATAACTATTTAAACAATTTAGCAATCATAAAAACAGTTACACATTATCAGAGATAGATAAATTTGAATGGAAATAAGATATAGAAATTTTGAAATTAGTCGATATTAAATACGCAAACCGAAATTTTACGACAGTACAATTTTATATTACCTGGCAGAAATGAAGCACGTGCACATTTCCGCTCAATGCACCGGCCGGCGGGACATTGGCTATGGCAACATGATGCGGCGCGGTTTATAGGTTAAATCGAGTCAAAGAAATACTTTAATAGCGTTTAAGATCCTAGTGAAAAGGGTCTGTTACTACTTGCCCCTGTTACAACAAGCCCCTCGCTCCCCTACAGGGTAACTCGGAAGCTATGAGGTTCGAAAGAAATAAGATGAATTTATAAAACACCCTGTAACTCGGTTATAAAGTGCAGAAGACACATTAAATATAGGTTTTTGGAACCACCAAAGTGATCCCCATCTACAGTTAAAGTTAGGCCCTTTCCCAATGAAACACCCCGTATTATATCAATGACTTTTTTCCAATGAATTGACACGCACCTTTTCTAAAAATATTCGAAGCCACCCAACTAATTCTAATAAAACAAGAAAACAATTGAAGGGCTCGGATATTTCAACTCAACTCTACCAAAGCGATTCTATTGAGAAGCGCTATTGCCATTTCTAGAGTAGGTAGGTATACGAAATTAATTCTTTGGTTTAGCATATTTTTTTAATATCAACAATTAACACTATCACTCTCACATATACTTTAATAATTATTTGAGTTATTATTTTATTTGATTGTTTTAAAATGCTTATAGGTAAAATCAATTATTTGCAAGCTAGGTAATTTCGACTATAGGTATTTACAATACAAAGCTATAAACCATTTATATGCTTCTAAAATTTTTAAAATGTAAATTTTATTCAACAATGAACTTATTATTACCTATAGCAAGAGCCATCCTCATCTTTTTTCACTTTTTTTTCGTCATAATTTTATAAATTATGATACATGTAAATGTTAAAAGATATAACTTCTATATATTCCAGTAAATCGGTGTACATATTCGACAAATTGAAGGTGAAAATGATCAAAAACTTTTGTATGGGTTTTTTTACAATTCCACAACCTCCACATGAAATCATTATCATACTAAATGAGACCTGGACTTGTTAATGCTATTATATACAGGGCCATCATCATCTGATGAATAAAAGCGAGTCGTCTAGTTCCTCGCACATTAACAGGTAGGTACAAAATTTGTGTTCAGTTCCTCGCAGCATACGAAGGGTAAGGGATTAGGTATCAGATAGCAAGGTACACAATGACAGTGCGAGGGATTTTGATTAGGTAATATTTACATATTGCTAGTAAATGTTTCAATATGAAATTATATTTTTGTCAAATAATAACAATAAAATACAAAATAAAAAAGAAACAAACAGAACAAATACATATGAAATAAACAAACAGAAACACACCGCAGCAGAAGAAATACCGCTAGTAAATATTAAATATGAACAAATATAAGTAAAATAAAAAACAGAAACACAACATTAAATCAATGATTTTCGTTAGGTTAGGTTAGGTTAGGTTAGGTTAGGAAATTGAAACTGAAGACAAATTATTATAAACAGGTGCATTATTGTGCTACCCTACAAACAATAGTGTGAGGAACTGCAGACCTGTCTTAATCCTACCCTCCGTTCGAAAAGGGATTAACGCAGGTAGATGCGAGGAACTGCATCACGTCCGAATAAAATGGTTCCAGTAAAATTATTGTTAATTAAAAGTCAACACATATTGTTAATAATTTATTTATTGAAAATATTCTACAACTTTTGCTTCACAAAATATATTACAATATTTCATAATAGTAGGTATTAAGTTCCTTATGTATATTTCAAAGTTGTACACAATACAAAGTCATATGATCAATGTTATGTATAAAATCTTATTCATTGGTTTATATGTATCTTAACAAAAATAATAGAAGAAATATACAATGTCTCTTACTTACTCTTACTTAAGCAGGAACCATATGGGAAACTTTTTTCTTATTTTCAATTAACACACTCTATTTTTTCACAACTAAATAAATTTGCCATTTTTATTGTAATTTTATAAATACTAACTCATCTGTCATTCACTGAGAAATACTTGATGTCAGTGCATTTTACATTGAATTGTGTCAGATAGAATCAATCAATTAATACAGAAAGACTGATTAATAAATAATCACAAAACCTGAATTTTCATGCTAAATAACAGGAATTTGAATATTTGCACACATGCATATTTGAATATAACTTTTAATTCAAGATTTTCTTTTGTAATAAGCTTAAGAAATTTGTGAGTTCACTAATATTTTCCTCAGTATTACAACCAAATTGTGACATTTCGAAAAATATCAAATATTAGAAACTTCAAAATAAAATGAATCATTGGTCGCGTTCATCACAACATAGCGCTACCGTAGCGATCATTAATTTTCTGCTGAACGCGTTTTGTTGACTGATCAGATTAAGCGCTATGGTATCAGTCGCCATTTTTTTAATCAGAACTAAAATGCGCTACATGCTACCGATTGATGATGCATTAACTGTCATTTATGTCATAGGTTAAAAACAATAAAAATATTTTTGTTGGGAGATATTTTAGTTTGTATTTCAGTGAAAATGAATGAACAGATGGTGGTGACTTATGATTTTAATAATAGATTATATAGTGTGTCAGGAAGTTCCACTCCGATGGGTAAACCACTGAAGAAAATAGTGTACAAATTAGAGAAAATACATTGAAAATACAGAAAATAATCTAAAAAATACTAGTATCATTAGAAAATACTCCTGAAAATACAAGGAAAATGCTGTGGAAAATACAGAAAATTTCTGTTGAAACATTTCTTAATCATATAATAATAGAAATAAAGATTTTCTCGGAGAAAATACTTGAACAATACCTGGAATATACAGAAAATAGTCTACAGAGTTTCATTCAGTGGTTTACCCCTAGCTCCAAAGTGGTGTAAGCTTAATTTATTGCGATTAACTCCCATTTTTTAATGTTTAGAATACTTATTACATAACTATTGACGTATATATGAAATAAAATTAAGTTGTTGTTGTTGTATTGATTGGGATCCATTTTTTAAGAAATAGAAACTTATTTACGCACTAGGCTGATTTTTCGTTGTCGATTATTACTATGCTCACTATACTATGCTCACAAAACACTGATAATAACTATTAGACTAAATTAAAATTAAAAATAAATAAATAAATAAAATTGAGTTGTTGTTGTTGTATTTATTGACATTTGTTGACATTTATAGAGATAGTTTTATTAGCCCGTTCAGCAGAATTACAAACTGATGGATCACTCTAAAAATCGCTACCTGATCAACTTTGTTGGGATGAACGCGACCAATCAAACCAGTGCAGTACTCACCTGAACAAATTTTCAAAAAAATTCTTAACTCATTTTTGGTAAGAGAGCGCACATTTTTTTCTTCATTTTCGTGATCAGCGACCTCGAATTAATCTAAGAAAAAATATTTCATCAAAATCCGCGTTGTACCACTAAACTAGACTTTTACCTAGATTTGTTTCACCTTTGCAAGAGAACTAGTAAACAAAAATAATTCTTTTTTAATTGTAACTCAAGGTAGGGTACTTACTGCATTTTATTTATTTTGTTTCAGACCTGTTCCTGTCTGGAGAATCTACTTTCTAACTCCTTTTTATTGAAATTTCTGCAGTATTTGTGAATAATTTTGAGATAATGTGCAATTTGATGTGATATTGGATTAACTTTCCTAAATATAATGTAAGTAGTAGAAGTATGTTCTTTTGAGATTAATTATATATAAAGGTTTCATAAACTGATAATATATGTGACATGTAGATTATTTGTCATGTTATTATGTGCAGTTTATTGAAAAATTTAAATTTGTGTTGATTTCTCATTTATCTAAATGATGTGTCCTGTTATTGTTTATTAATTATAATAATTTCATTAGAAAAAATGAAATATAATTTAATTTTTTGTAATGAAAAAATTATATATAATAAACAAGTTTTAGACAAATTGTAAAATTTACCTACCCACAATCCTAACTAAGCAATTTAAATATCCCGCCTTCAAAAATTAGTTTCAACACCCCTTCGGGGTGCGCTTCGATCAACGTGATGCCAACTGTTACTGCAGGGTTGACAACTCTCATTATATTATATTTCTCTATGGGCTCACCCCCTTTGTGAATGTCATCTGTCATTCCAGGATGCGTTCGGAATGTGTACCGTATTGTAGCTCATACTACAGCATTTATAACAATTGTTTGTTGTAACTTAGAACGTGTATTTTCATCTACATTTTTCTGTTTTATTAAACTCGTTTTTGACTGTTTCAGTCGGAATAAAATACTTCATCTGAGTGGCAACACATATGTCTATTCAAATTTCCTTTTGCACTAAATGATTCGAAACAAATTTTACATTTGAATGTTTTCTCGCCAGTGTGTTCTCTAGAAAGAACAGCTGCTTCATACTGTTCCTTTTACAGGAGTACCTACCTGTAAATAATAATATGATATTTACACATGATATATTATTCTCTGCACACTAAAAAAAATCTTTCCCACGGCTTGGGCCACGGTACCTACGTTAGAGAAAAAATCAACCCAATTCTCGATTATAGAATGCTTTGGACTCCTGTTATAAAACGTCAAACATTAAAAAGTACAGAGTAGTTAAGGAGTCTACATTATGGTTACAATATTCGATGCTAAGAAGTACGCTCAGCAAAAGAGAATGTTGATATATCGAAATATCCAAAATTACGTTCTCTGTTAAAAATAAAATCAGAAAATTATATACCTAAGAAATCAAAAATTTATTAACGATGCTCCAGATGAGAAATATTTACTGACAAAGGTAAGGTTTACTTAAAAGTAAGCAACTAAAACCCATATTGTTATTTTATATTCCATAATAGTAGTTATTTTCAATATCTTTGAATCTGAATTTAAATAATTAAAAATACATTTTTTGTATACAGGGTGAATCACGACTAACGGGACGGAGGTTTATGGCGAAACGGTAAGAAATTTGAAATGTTTGTCACCTTAGTAGTTTGTACATCCATATAGGCTACATTTTAAAATTATTTTGAAATATACAGGATGTCCCAATAAAGTGTGGCGTATCAAAGTTATATTTTTTCTTATGGAACACCCTATATTTGATTGCATTTTCTGATTGCACCCAAAAAATAAAGTGATGTTTCATAATGGTTCCCTATACCTAAATACAGAGGGTTCCGAGTTATGCTGACTTTTTTAAAAATGTGAGCATTTCGAAAAACATTGATAACTCATTGATATAAATGAATTCTAGCGAATTTCCTCTCACAGCTCAATAGTCGGACATTCATTGAATGTATTCCACCATTGAGTACTAAACATCTCTTTACAGGGTGTTCAGAATTATCAGTTGAATTATTAGATCATTAAATGTGTTATAACGGGCTTATTTCAAATGGAACACCCTGTATTTCAATAATTCATCATATTCAAAAAAATGTCCTCTTTCGAATGATTTGAGTTACAATTTACCATACAATTTTCTTAAATTGTATGGTAAATTGATTTTAAAACATCTGCATAATAAAACAAAAACTCATAAAGCGAATACCTTACATACTACGGAACGAACAACAAATTATTAAAAGCAATAAATGACAAATTACTATAATAGCCATAAAATGGATGAGTGTAAACGTTGGACGTGATGCAGTTCCTCGCATCTACCTGCGTTAATCCCTTTTCGAACGGAGGGTAGGATTAAGACAGGTCTGCAGTTCCTCACACTATTGTTTGTAGGGTAGCACAATCGGAGTCGTCTAGTTCCTCGCACATTAACAGGTAGGTACAAAATTTGTGTTCAGTTCCTCGCAGCATACGAAGGGTAAGGGATTAGGTATCAGGTAGCAAGGTCCACAATGACAGTGCGAGGGATTTTGATTAGGTAATATTTACATATTGCTAGTAAATGTTTCAATATGAAATTATATTTTTGTCAAATAATAACAATAAAATACAAAATAAAAAAGAAACAAACAGAACAAATACATATGAAATAAACAAACAGAAACACACCGCAGCAGAAGAAATACCGCTAGTAAATATTAAATATGAACAAATATAAGTGAAATAAAAAACAGAAACACAACATTAAATCAATGATTTTCGTTAGGTTAGGTTAGGTTAGGTTAGGTTAGGTTAGGTTAGAAATTGAAACTGAAGAAATTGAAACTGAAGACAAATTATTATAAACAGGTGCATTATTGTGCTACCCTACAAACAATAGTGTGAGGAACTGCAGACCTGTCTTAATCCTACCCTCCGTTCGAAAAGGGATTAACGCAGGTAGATGCGAGGAACTGCATCACGTCCAGCACAATAATGCACCTGTTTATAATAATTTGTCTTCAGTTTCAATTTCTAACCTAACCTAACCTAACCTAACCTAACCTAACCTAACCTAACCTAACCTAACGAAAATCATTGATTTAATGTTGTGTTTCTGTTTTTTATTTTACTTATATTTGTTCATATTTAATATTTACTAGCGGTATTTCTTCTGCTGCGGTGTGTTTCTGTTTGTTTATTTCATATGTATTTGTTCTGTTTGTTTCTTTTTTATTTTGTATTTTATTGTTATTATTTGACAAAAATATAATTTCATATTGAAACATTTACTAGCAATATGTAAATATTACCTAATCAAAATCCCTCGCACTGTCATTGTGGACCTTGCTACCTGATACCTAATCCCTTACCCTTCGTATGCTGCGAGGAACTGAACACAAATTTTGTACCTACCTGTTAATGTGCGAGGAACTAGACGACTCCGTAAACGTTTGGGTAGGGATGGTGGGCCAATATGTTATCGGCACGTATGTTTTTGACGGATACCTGGACAGAAGAAAATGTTTGAGTTTTTTGGAAAATATCTTCTAGATCTTCTTCGAAAACCTACCACTTAGCATCAGAAAGAAAATGTGGTTACAATTAGACTTAGCATCAGATCACTTTTCCCACTCACTTTTCTCCTGCTGTTAGGAATTATCTTAATAGAAAATTAAGACATAAATGGATAGGTAGGGGAAGTCCTTGTAATTGGCCAGCTAGGTCACCAGAACTGACCAAGATGGATTTCTTCGAATGGGGTTATAATAAAAATATCTTGAAATATGAAATTAATAATTTTGGACGCTTTCGCGTCTATAACACCCGGTATGTATGAATAATGTAAGTACATAGTTTGGAGCCAGAATCACGTGTTGCATTGCATAAGATGACAAGCATTTGGAGCATCCATCATAGTTACTTTCCAATTTTTGCTTTCAATAATTTGTTGTTCGTTTCGTAGTATTTATGTATTTGCTTTATTAATAATGTGTTTTTGTTTTATTATGTACTCAAATGCTTGTCGGTAAAAAAGAGTTAGTGTACCTCAGGAACAATGAGTATGCATATTTATTAGCATTATTTCTTCACAATATCTTTGTCAAGATAATTAGTATAAAATTTAGAGAGAATTGCAGATGTTTTAAAATCAATTTACCATACAATTTAAGAAAATTGTATATTGCGCGAAAAGTATAGTACCTAGGTATAGGACACCCTTATATCATTCGAAAGAGGACATTTTTTTGAATATGATGAATTATTGAAATACAGGGTGTTCCATTTGAAATAAGCCCGTTATAACACATTTAATGATCTAATAATTCAATTGATAATTCTGAACACCCTGTGAAGAGATGTTTAGTACTCAATCGTGGAATACATTCAATGAATGTCCGACTATTGAGCTGTGAGAGGAAATTCGCTAGAATTCATTTATATCAATGAGTTATCAATGTTTTTCGAAATGCTCACATTTTTAAAAAAGTCAGCATAACTCGGAACCCTCTGTATTTAGGTATAGGGAACCATTATGAAACATCACTTTATTTTTTGGTTGCAATCAGAAAATGCAATCAAATATAGGGTGTTCCATAAGAAAAAATATAACTTTGATACGCCACACTTTATTGGGACATCCTGTATATTTCAAAATAATTTTAAAATGTAGCCTATATGGATGTACAAACTACTAAGGTGACAAAGATTTCAAATTTTTTACCGTTTCGCCATAAACCTCCGTCCCGTTAGTCGTGATTCACCCTGTATTTTGAATAAGTAAATTTGGTATAATTTAAATAAGTTTAAGTCTCCTATAATTACCTACTTTAAATCCACATTACGTTAGCGGGTGTGGCTCAGTAGATAACGCGCTTGCCTGCTGCGCAAGCGCTCCGAGTTTGAATCCCGGCCCTGGTACCTTCTTTTTTATTTTTTATTATTTTGATTGAAATATACTACTTTAAAATAGTTAAATTATTCATTAATTTGCAGTCGTAGAAAAAGTATAGTGTGCAACACGTGGGAAAATCAATTTTTCTCACTCGTGTGCTGCAGTGCCACAAACGCACACTCGTGAGAAAAATTAAGCTTTACCCACTAGTTGCACAATATACTATTTTGTGATGGATCGCACGACCTAGGTTGTCATTTAAAAAAATTCAAGATGGCGGCCGTAAGCTACAGTACGCTAAACGCAGACGTCAAAAACATTTGACATTAATTGCTCTAAAATACCTATGCGGAATAGAGTCTCATTTATCGTCCCAGAATTTCACAACTTTCCCTATATCCGTTTCAAAGATAATCCCTTGGCGAGAGACTTTTCAGCAAAGCTGTAAACATTTACATTATTATGTTTCCATTTTGCCGGCTTTTTGTAATACATCTAGAAGTTTATAAATAGTTATTTATGCAACAAGTACAAAAAGTGAGTGTTGTCCAACTCGGCCTAAAGACCTCGTTGGACAATTTCACGTCGCTTGCAAAAAACACGTTTTGCAAGAGTTGCATACAATATTTTTTCTAAATTCATGCAAAAACTGGAAAATTAGAATATAAATATCTTAAGAACCTATCCTTACCTAATCAAACTCAACCCGTTCTTCTTTTTTTGTATCTTTATGGCCTCCACCTTGTCAGTACTCAATCATAGCTGGTTTTCGCCTTGACCATTTAAATTTTAAATAATTAAAGATTTTTGCAAAAATTGTAACTCGTTGAGACTAAAGGCGTTTTCGATTATTTACTTTTGGCTGCTAGTAGCAGCTCGTAGTGACTGAATTTCGTTCGTTTATTACCGGGCGTGACGCCTAATCTTACCTTCCCCTTGCCCCTTGAGCACATACCGATAAGTATGGGCTTCAAGCCATTGACATTAAATGTTTGACGTTTGTCAGGTTTGACGTTTATTTAAAGGTTAAAATTGTGCCGATTACGATTTAAATCTTACTGGAAATATTTAAATATGCAAAATTATATTATCAATAACATCATAGTCGAAAACAGTCGAAAACTGTTCTTCAAAAAACACAGAAAATTCATTAATAATATCAGATGATAGTTTGGATGATGACATGATATGACAAGTTGCTTTGAGGATCATATAAATCGTGTTCGTTTTTCTCAAAAGTCTTAGCGACTGAGGCGTCACGCACAAATGCTTGAAGCCCAAATAAACGAAAGCAGCATAAGTAGTAAGATATACATATATTATTGTTGTATTAAAGCAGGATCAGATACTCGCTATGGATTTTTATTTAATTTAAATGTTTATGTTTGTCATTAATCATCACAAAACTGACACAAGAATGACAGATGAGTGCAATAAAGTACTACTTTTTGCATTAAATGTGGTTCACAACAGTGATGTTTTTTGCATGTATGTAGAAAAAAGCAATAAAAACAACTAAATTATTCATTAGATTAAAAAAAAACAATATTTTTCAAAAAATATAATTCTCCAGTAGTTACAAAATAATTGATTAAAAAAATGCCTCTCATACAACAAAATGTAACAAAAAAAGAACCATTTATATTTAATCAATTCTATGTTCAAAATAACATTTTTGATTAAAATATATCATATTAGGTATGGGCTAACCAGATAGAAATAATCCTTCATTCTATAATTTCTTTTTTATTATAATAGGTTGTCCCACTACGAGTGAAAACTATCTGTATATGGCAAAATACTTATAGTAAAATCATGAAAATTTCTACGTTTGGGTTTTCGGATGCGATCTTTTCAACTAAAGTATTTTCAAAGATGGCCGATTTCCGGTTCTACCGGAAGTCGACTGTAACTTTGTTATTTTAAACGGAACACCCTGTATATTAATACATTTTTGAAATCTACGTAATATTTTAGTTTACTTTTGTTTAAAAACTTTTTTCGAAAAACGCACACTTTTTGAGTTATTGATTTTTTTGTAGAAAATTTGACCGTTGAAGACGTTAAATTATTTTTTTACGAGGAGACCCTTGAAGATATGAAAATGGTTTCTGTTCGGTTGCCTTAAGCAAGGTCAAACGTAATCGAATCTATGTTGAAAAATTTTCCATTTTATACAGGGTGTGAATTAAAAGTGTTCAAATTTTAACTTCATAAATATGAAATTTCTTCATTTTTTTAAATGGAACCACCCTGTTCTTTCTATTTTAATGCATTCAGGAGAAAAAATAAGGCAAGCTCATTTATACTTTCCTATACCTAAATTTTACCGTTATATATCCAGATATTAAATGTTTTCTGTACATTTTTAGAGATGCAGGTGTGGTCTAAATTTTGATACAAGCACTAAGAAATAAAAAAGCCTTTTTCTTCATATGTCTCTAAAAAAAAAATCAAATCAAATTGTTTTTATTAATCCTATTCCAACATTTAGTCGTTTCCGAGATATTTGAGGTTGTAAATTATTATATTTTTTAACAAGTTTAAATTTTTCATGTATACTTATAGTAGGCTATGTAATAAATGACACTTATTTAACTGACATTAGTTAACATCTAGAGAAGATTGTGAGCTAAGAGTTCGAAATTCCTTCAATTCCCTTTCTGAGATGATGATTAGCCGTGCGACGAATGAAGGTATACTGAGAAGGGTTGAAAAATGCATTGAAGTTCAAGGGAGCAATTTTGAACATCTACTTTAAAACATCAGACTATTTTTCTTTGGCTTTTAAATTTCCATGAAATTTTGTAGCATATCTTATTATTCTCACAAATGGTTTAACTCGATTAACTTTTGCTTAAAATGAACCGAATAGCTTCAAATTATTAAGTATTCTTTTAACAATGTGCGATTTCGATCGCGGTCAATCTGGATATCTTACTGCGAATAAAGCACATGTTCTTGTAAAAACTTTGTCATATATATATTAAAAGTAAATTCACATAATAATTTTTATTTCTTAGTGCTTATAACAAAATTTAGACCACACCTGCATCTCTAAAAATTTACAGAAAACATTTAATATCTGGATAACGGTAAAATTTAGGTATAGGAAAGTATACATGAGCTTGCCTTATTTTTTTCTCCTGAATGCATTAAAATAGAAAAAACAGGGTGGTTCTATTTAAAAAAATGAAGAAATTTCATATTTATGAAGTTAAACTTTGAACACTTTTTATTCACACCCTGTATAAAATGGAAAATTTTTCAACATAGATTCTATTACGTTGGACCTTGCTTAAGGCCACCGAACAGAAACCATTTTCATATCTTCAAGGGTCTCCTCGTAAAAAAATAATTTGTAAGGGTCTTCAACGGTCAAATTTTCCACAAAAAAATCAATAACTCAAAAAGTGTGCATTTTTCGAAAAAAGTTTTTAGACAAAAGTATACTAAAATATTTCGTAGATTTCAAAAATGTATTAATATACAGGGTGTTCTATTTAAAATAACAAAGTTACAGTCGACTTCCGGTAGAACCGGAAGTCGGTTATCTTTGAAAATATTTTAGTTGAAAAGATCGTATCCGAAAACCCAAACGTAGAAATTTTCATGATTTCACTATAAGTATTTTGCCATATACAGATATTTTTCACTCATCGTGGGACACCCTGTACAATATGCCCTCCTAAGTTGGAATCATTATTCATTTTAAGAAAAAAGTTATTCTTCATAAAAAGTTCTGCATTATCTAAAATCTGGAGTAGGTACAGTCATCAAATATCACATTTTTTAGTCGTATACGAGGTTTGTCAAAAAATATTATTACACCCTGTATATTTCCATCACATTTTTATTTCCCTCGATTTTCTTGTTTCTACGATGTAAGTTATTGCAATGCTATACGAGGTAACTTAGAAGATATAAACACTTTTTTATTAATTTAGGTAATTGGACGACAAGTGAGTAATTGGACTTCCTCACACTAATGCGCTACAGTGTATATTGAGAATTCATCAAAATCATGCTTCAGCAAGCTCATTTATAAAAATATTGTTCCACTATTTTTTACTTCAAACAACATGTTTTTGACAGAGAATAGATTTTTGGTAGGTGAACTTTATGTAATAGTTATTTGTTTAACTAGGCAGCAAAGTAGTAGATTGACTGCCGAGGCTGAATTCATAGCCGAGCGTAGCGAGGCTAGGAATCCAGCTAAGGCAGTCAATCTACTTTGCTGCCAAGCTGAACATATAATTTTTTCTCCGAATGTTCATGAGGATAATGTATTTGCAAATGATTACAATTCCCGCAATCTCTTTATTTTAGTTGGTTGCCATGGAAATGTATAATCACAGGCAGCAAAGTAATCACTTTCGTGCCTAGGCAGCAAAGTAACCATATTGCTGCCTAGGCAGAAAAAGTAATACTTTGCTGATTGATATCAGTCAGCAAAATCAATATTTGCTGTCAATCGGAGAGAAAATATATTAGGGACTTTTAGCTTGTCATAAGTTTTTACACGTATCCGTATTGGAGTTACGTTGACGTAAAGAAATTGTCAAGAAAACCTTTTTAGCAGAAAACGTATCGTTTCGTTCTGTCTTTAATTGTATAACCCCAAAGTTTTTTTATTTTACCTTTTCATATTTTTGTAAAACGTAAAATGAGGGCGATATTAAACAATCCATTGCTGCTAGACGAGAACGATGATGATTTTAACGACCTATTTTTGATGCATATTAAACCAAACCAATATTGAAGAAGAAGAAGACCTGTAAAATAGCACGGAATACTGACTTTGGTCGGGATACGGATACGTTTAAGTATACGGAGTAGGGTACGTAACAATACGTTCAACGCATCGTATCGGCTGAGACGTAACGGGTCTACACATGCGCAGTCCGTTACGTATACGGATACGTGAGAAATTTAAGACAAGCTAAAAGTCTCTATTATCTAATATTCCTGGGTTACATGTAATCCCATTGATCTATTATAACTAATGGACAGGTAATGATTTTATACGCGATTCCTATTGGTGTGAGAGCGCATAATATGTAACTTTACTTGAGAGTTTGTCGTAAATGTTTTCAAACAAATTTCACATTTGAATAGTTTTTCGCCCGCGTCTTTCAGCTGTGTCCAGACGCGCTCGAAGTAAACGAACTTCTCTGACCTCCTCCGATTCTGAAGCTGCACGCTGACGCATTTTTTGTAAACGGGCCTTTCTGGCTTGTTCCGATTTCGAAGCTAAATTTTCAGCTGCACGCTGACGCATATCTTGCAAACGGGCCTTTCTTGCTTGTTCCGAATCAGAAGCTAAATTTTTAGCTGCACGCTGACGCATTTTTTTGCAAACGGGCCTTTCTGGCTTGTTCCGATTCCGAAGCTAAATATTTAGCTGCACGCTGACGCATATCTTGCAAACGGGCCTTTCTGGCTTGTTCCGATTCCGAAGCTAAATATTTAGCTGCACGCTGACGCATTTTTTGCAAACGGGCCTTTCTGGCTTGTTCCGATTCCGAAGCTAAATTTTTAGCTGCACGCTGACGCATTTTTTGCAAACGGGCCTTTCTGGCTTGTTCCGATTCCGAAGCTAAATTTTTAGCTGCACGCTGACGCATTTTTTGCAAACGGGCCTTTCTGGCTTGTTCCGATTCCGAAGCTAAATTTTTAGCTGCACGCTGACGCATATCTTGCAAACGGACCTTTCTGGCTTGTTCCGATTCCGAAGCTAAATTTTTAGCTGCACGCTGACGCATTTTTTGCAAACGGGCCTTTCTGGCTTGTTCCGATTCCGAAGCTAAATATTTAGCTGCACGCTGACGCATATCTTGCAAACGGGCCTTTCTGGCTTGTTCCGATTCCGAAGCTAAATATTTAGCTGCACGCTGACGCATTTTTTGCAAACGGGCCTTTCTGGCTTGTTCCGATTCCGAAGCTAAATTTTTAGCTGCACGCTGACGCATATCTTGCAAACGGGCCTTTCTGGCTTGTTCCGATTCCGAAGCTAAATTTTTAGCTGCACGCTGACGCATTTTTTTCAAACGGGCCTTTTTGGCTTGCTCTGATTCTGAAGTTCGGATCTCAGCTGCATGCTGACGCACTTGCTGCAAACGGACTTCTCTGGCCTCCTTTGAGTGCTTGGCCCTATAATTTTTCATAAAGAGACTTCTTTTCTTCTTTCTATTCTCTAATTCCTCGCTTGAGAGCTCTGCAGTTCTTTTAGTAGACTTTTGTCTACTTTCCTTTAATGTCTTTGTTATCTTGTCAGACAATTTACTTCCTGTAACAGTATATCCTCCAATAGCCAAGCTGCCCACTACTGAAGAGCTGCAGTCATTTGTTAACGACGCCTGCGAGCCTGCTTTCTCATCCTGACCAGACGCCGACACTGGAACTCCGGATTCCTGCATCGTAAAATACTCATCACTCGTACCTGCCATAACGGCATACACATCGCTTACCCAGGAACTTTGCCAGATACTTCTGTTGTCCACCGTCACCACTTTACATTTAAATGGTCTTTCGCCTGTATGGCAACGCATAACATGGATGTTTACTTGAAGGTTTGTCGTAAATGTTTTCAAACAAATTTCACATTTGAATGGTTTTTCGCCTGTGTGACATCGCATATGCATCTTGCGATATTTAGTTGCAAATAATTTTGAGCAAAGTTCACATTTGAAGGATTTCTCATTGGTGGGATTTTTAGGTAAGACCCACTGCTTTTTATTGTTCTGTTGTTCAGGAGCTCCTGAAATAATTAATAATTATACAGGAGGTATCTAGCCTAACCAAAAACAATTTGTATGACGATGGCATAGGGCAATGACTAGCTAATCATTTCTTTTTTTCTCCTTCAGATTATTGACTACAGGAGCTTTTTCAATTGCCTAACCTAAATGTTGATTGTTTCAAATGTATCAATATATTATGATGATTTCAAATACTAGTGAATATAGGGTGTAACAAAAAGGCAGGTCATAAATCATACCACATATTCTGGGGCTGAAAATAACTTGATCCAACCCAAGTTACCCCAGTACAAATGTGCATGCGAAAAAAGTTACAGCCCTTCGAAGTTACCAAATGAAAATTGATTTTTTCAAATAGGTACTCAGACAGTTGTTTGACATATAATAATGAAAGTTGACAAGTGGCTTTCTTATGATAAGAGCATTAAAAAAAAATTTAGGAATTATTGCACCCCGTTAAAAATTTATGTGAGTTGAGATCCCCTAAACCCCCCATAATCTTTGTGTACGTTACAATTTAATGCATATTGTGGCACCATTATTCAAACACATTATTTTTGAAATTTTTTTGTCTAGTACTTTTTACAATTCAGTTTTTCAGTTTTTATCGAGATACAGCCTATTTTTCATTATGCTTCAAAAATTTCGATGA
The DNA here is from genome assembly GCA_963978555.1 of Galerucella nymphaeae. Taxonomy (NCBI): domain Eukaryota; kingdom Metazoa; phylum Arthropoda; class Insecta; order Coleoptera; family Chrysomelidae; genus Galerucella; species Galerucella nymphaeae. The sequence goes on along the minus strand of OZ021716.1, from coordinate 3,129,860 downwards.
ATTTTTAAGTTTCTCGAGAGTCCCAAATTTTAGATTGAATCTTATTTATTAACAAATGTGTAGTTTTAATTAGATATTCGAAATGGCCCCCATGTTTTTGAATACACAGTTGGCACCATTTTACTAACAAAAACCGAATATTTTGAAAAGCAATGGCTTCTGACGGTATCTAATTGCAGCCAGGTTGTAACTTTTTTCGCATGCACATTTGTACTAGGGTAACTTGTGTTGGATGGAGTTATTTTCAGCCCCAGAATATGTGATACACAATTTATGACCTGCCTTTTTGTTACACCCTGTATTTAATACAATTTGGACACATTATACTGTCTGCACACTAAATAGGTTTGGGAAGATTTTATCTCTTGCCTACCTTTTAACGGTGGTTGGAAATCATTTGTTTCAGCCAAGTTATATTTTATGTCAGCATCATCAACTGTCTCGCTTTTAGGATTTATAATTGTTTGTGGTAACTCAGTTTGTATATTACCATCATCCTTCTTCTGTTTTATTGAATCAAATTCGTTTTCTATAACTGTTTCATTCAGAAAAAAATGTTCTTCAATTTCTATCTTATATTCTCCAGGGAAAATATAAACTAGTTCTTGTTTCACTTCCATAATTACGTACAAATTATAAATATTGAGAATTTTCCTGAAAATAATAGGCAAGTCCACTTGAAGCCAAGCTCTAAGAAATTTGATGATAAACAAGGGTTCTTTGCACAACACAGGCACACAAGACTTAATAATTATTTGATTTTGCTTTAGGGCATTTTTCGACGTCGTTTTAATTGCCTAGGTATTTGCAGAGTTATATTATATGACTGTTTATAATAAAAACAAACATCAAATCAGTACAAAACGACCAAATTACAAATCTAACCAAATAATATTGTTTTGTTTATCCTCATGCCTTTTGTCAACTGTCAGCAGGCGGTCTTCTACTTTTTCGTTAGAATAGTCTTCACGGATCTGAACACTCATCCCTAGCTAAATCGTTGTATTTTTCAGCCATCCCCTTTTTAAAAAGGATTTTGAAAAATAATCATAGGGCGAGTTGTATCAAACGCCTAAACTCGGTTTAATTTTAACTGATGTTTAGACTGTGTCTGATTGATGTATTTATTATCAACAATTACATCAGTCTAAACATCAGTTAAAATTAAACCGAGTTTAGGCGTTTGATACAACTCGCCCATAATGACAAAAAGTTCTATCAATCGCAGATATCAGATAACTTATGGATCGATACTAACGTTAAGGCCATAGACAAAATAAAAAAATTAAACTATATTTCTCTACGCTTAAGAACCGTTTTACACGTACGAGAATTATTGCGAAATTTACTCTGAAAATTACTCTGGTAATTTTCATAAGAATTTTGGAAACATTTCACTACTTGACTGTTTTACACATAATATTTTTACCACTATAAATTTCATAAGAATTCATGCCATACGACTGCGCAGTGAGATTGTTTTTGGGATAAGTTGTCATGGTTACGATTTACATATTGAAATTTCTGAATAATCAGCTGTATTGGAACCGTTTATTTGATTGATTATTTATTTTATTAATTGAGATTTGCATTTATGCCAATGTTTTGGCTTTCCTAAATAAAGAAAACGACAACAAATAATGACACATTGACGCCATTATTGTTTTTATTCTAGTTTTGGCTTCTGCGTCGATTCTCACGCACTTTCTAAAAATATAGAACATGTCAATATTTTTACTCCGAAAATTTTGGCAATAATTCTTTGACGTGTAAAACAGCAAAAATTATTCTTATGAAAATTTTCAGAGTAAATTTCGCAATAATTCTCGTACGTGTAAAACGGTTCTAAGGCATATCAAGTTAAGGTGAATAATTTATAGCTGAGTACACATGACTCGAAAGTCAAGAAAACATATTCGTATTCTGTGTAAATATTAATTTATTAAAATAGCAGAGCGCTTTCGGCTATTAAGCCATCTTCAGTGCTTACCTGCAAGTAAGTAAAAAAGTTGGAAAATATAAAAAATAAGTAGATAAAGAATTACTTACTCGTCAGGTAATTTATACAAGAAACTTAGACAACACATTGACGTCATGAATTAAAATTACATTAAAATTAAAATGATCCCCTGTTTAGGGTTTGTCGAATCTAGATGTTAAACATTATTAAAATTTTATTTGTTAAAATTATTTAAAACTGAAATCCGAACACGTGTTCATCTAACGGATGTTGAAGTGACACTCCTTCAATTTTAAAAAATTTAGCATATGACAAATGACAGTGAACATAGAACTCAATCATTCTAAAAAAATGTTTAAGACTAACACTGTAGAAATCTTTTTCAAATGTCCCAAAACAAACATTATATATTAAGTTAAAGCATAGGCATAGTCTAATATATTAGACAATGGCATAGGTAAGGTCTGAAAATGGATTTCAGCACCATCTAGAAAAAACTAATTTAATAAAATAGCGGCAAATTTCAATTTACAGTCCACTCTTTGCTATTTAATATTCCATTTATATCAAGAAAAATTAAAGTACAAATGAAATCTGAAGACTGTTGTATTATTGTTGTACTTTCTTTTAAATATATATATATGTTACACCCAAACATCGAAAACGCTCATTGAGCGAAAAAAACGACCGCAACGCGTTGTGAACGGACACAAAGCGAAAAATCTTGTCATTTCGGTATGTGGTCGTTTGGCACCGTCCACAACGCGTTGCGGTCGTTTTTATCGCTCTATGGGCGTTTTCGATGTTTGGACGTAGCATATAGTGATGGGCAGAATCGAATACTCTTGAGAATCGGATACATGGTACTCGAATCATTTTAGGAATCGAATGCTTATCCGAGTACTGAGTTCTCGAGAACAAAGATTGTAGGCACAGCATAATACACACACAAAACACACAGCAGAGACACTCACTTGGCGGGAACAGAATGCGCAGCTATTCGCGCATACACGCCCCGTGGTGTAAAACGTTTCAGATCAGTGACGAGCATGCAGAAGAAGCTAGTCGTATCCATAGTCGTACGTACTTGGGTGTCTTTTAATTTTTTAATTGATAGTTATAAAAATTTAGAAACTATTTTTGAAAATTTAAAAAATCCAGCAGACATTTTTGTGGATTTTATTGCGTATGTTGAAGAAATTTTTAAGACAAATTTCCACTGTCTTATAGCAAGGACCAACATTTGCAATAATCTTTTCCAACTTGTAAAAAGGCTAAATCTTGCGCATCCTTGTGAGAAATTTCCCAAAGAGTTTATATTAAAATTGTATTTACGCATATGACTTTATTATACTTTAAAACACATTAATAATAATTTTAAAGATCAAAAAAGTATTCGTAATAAATTGATAATATGGCGTAATCAATAGGTGGAAGTATATATTTGTGTAAATACTTCAAGTTAAAATTTATTGAGTCACTTAGAACAATTATTGTTTAAATGAATAGGTTTGTGTTATTGTATTTACTTTTTGTATTTGTAATGTTAGTATTGTTTTTCAACGTTTGATCTCTCAAGTTATTTGATTTTCTTTCTAATCGAACTACCTACTTCCCAACGCGGTGATATACCTAGCTAAATAATAAATATGAATATTTCAGCTTGCCTATATTCTATTTTTATAATTATCTATGTAAAATTGAGTAAACATAATACTCTCATATTTACTTTGAATTTTTAAGTACGGCCCTGCCAGCGGTACTAAAATAAACCTATAGCCAACTCTGAGATTTACACCCAAATGGCGTCCTCGAGGTCACCGATTTTCACTAAATAATATCAAAGTGCCGACGTTAAGTGTCCGGGCTGTGTTTATTGGGCTGTGTTGTAGGTATATGGATGAGTACGAATACGATCGAACACGAATACCTGTCTGAGCGAACTCGTTTTGTTCTCACTATTCTTAGGTGGTTATTTGTTAATATCCATTTTCTGTAAGGTAGCAGTTTAAGGGCCCGTTATTGAAAGAAAATATGACCGTAAAACATGGCTTACGTTTTTCATTCAATTAATTTTTATTAATGATTTTAGTGGAGACGTAAGGTGTTATATTGATTGCCAAACTATTAAGGTAGTGTGCATCATAATTTATATGGGTTTCTTGTTAGTAATAAATTTCACAGACGTTGTCAAATATCCCCAATTTTGAGCAATGAAGATTGGAATGAAATAAAGGTGATAGATACACTCTGATACACTAGCTCTTCATAACATTATTTTATAGACAAATATGTGACAATGCAGCAAAAATATTGTTATTTTATCTTGAACTGAATGAAATAAAAGCGGCGTAATTAGCGCCGTAATTCAAATATGGTAGCCAAAAATTCTGTCTTATTTGGCATCAGAGGTCGCTGACCATAGAGAAATATAATATATTGAGAGTTGTCAACCCTGCAGTAACAGTTGGCATCACGTTGATCGAAGCGCACCCCGAAGAGGTGGTGGAACTAATTTTTGAAGGCGGGATATTTAAATTGGTTAGTTTGGATAGTGGGCAGGTAAATTTTACAATTTGTCTAGAAATTGTTTATTATTATAATTATTTCATTATAAAAAATTGAATTATATTTAATATAATTTAATTTTTTATAATGAAATGATTATAATTAATAAACAACTTTCAGGACACATTATTTGGATAAATGAAAAATGAACACAAATTTAATTTTTTTATTAAACTGCACATAAAAACATGACATAATCTACATCTATATTATCAAATTATGAAACATGAACATACTTTTACTACTTACATTATATTTAGGAAAGTTAAGCCAATATCACATCAAAATGCACATTATTTCAAAATTTTTCACTAAAACTGCAAAAATTTCAATAAAAACGAGTTAGAAAGTAGATTCTCCAGGAACAGGTCTGAAACAAAATAAATAAAATGCAGTACCATAAGTTACAAATAAAAAAGAATTATTTTTGTTTACTAGTTCTCTTGCGAAGGTAAAACAAATCTTAATAAGTATTTTGCATAATGAACCTGTAAATGCATTATTACCAACCAAAATGATCTTTACACAACCTTTGAATCTTGGATTTAGAAAGAAATCCTAAAATTATGAACCACTGTTTACTTTGATTAATATCAGATGGAAGTTTGAAAAATGTTTTATTTTTACTACGAAGTGGCCAAAAATATTACTATCGCAATTTTTTGCAATACATTTATAACGAGTTATATCTGGTGATGATATTTAGAAGGTTCACTTACTGTTATTTCCTTTATTAGAACTAAAATCCTAAATAAATCTATGAGTGAAAAATACCACTCACCATTTTGTTTTGTTAACACACTCTTGTCTTTCTTGTTTGACAAGCAGAAGCTAGATTCACACCAGCCAATGTATGATTGATATTAGGTTTGTTCCAACCGCAGTCAGAAACCGTCAGAAGCGATCAGAGAATAGTCGACCATTGCAATCAGTGATAGGAATTACGCGGAAATAACTCGTTGTTTGCTATGACCAGTTATTCTCTGATCGTTTCTGACGGTTTCTGACTGCGGTTGGAACAAACCTATTGTATATTTTTATTTTCAATAACTTAAAGGTTGATATACTAGGATATTTGATAATATTTATCGACATTGAAGGATAAATATTGCAGTGTAATGTAATTTATAATATTTTGAACTATTTTATTCCATTTCCCTTATGTAAAAAGTCTTGTAGTTCTCGCGACCGCAGCGACTCGATGCGCGGGTGGTGGCGCAGAAACGCTATGCCGTATACCACCTATGCTTCAATCCGTCTCTTTTTTATTTGTCTATGGCGCTGACTGAATCAGTATCATTCGAGTGATAGGTATATATTATATCGATATGAGACTCTAATTTACCAATCCAGTGCTGCCAGAATGGGTACATTTGTATCAGATTTCGTACTCTCGATAATATAAATTAATGTAAACTGGTACAACGTGTGTAATGCAATAATGTTAACTTTTAATAGGGAAAGTATTTGTTATACACGATCGCCTTCAAAGCGTTATTCATATAGACAATCAAATATCTCGCATTATATCTCCTCTTTACAATAATAAATCACAATAAGCCAAGTTAGATGTTTAAAAGTGATTTCATTTATTTATATTGATTTATTCAATTGAATGTTGTTTGTTTTTGAAGGTTTCATTAAAATTAATGGATTTGTCTGGTGGCAACAGTGTTCTTATTTTCGTTCCACTATCTATACTATAGGATAGGATAGAGTCAAGGATATTAGATGAATATCCTTGGGATAGAGTCGCTTGTGGTTTTTAAAACGTAAAACAAACATGATGTATACATGGAGGAAAAAAAGCGTCATATAATATTTATATACAAAAAATAGTCGAAATATTATTTTATTATACAGTCGGGAAAATAATAGAGATACAAATTTTATAATAAACAGGGTCACTTCGCTAGTAGTCGGCTATTTTATAGGACATTCAAATTAGATAATACGTTGCCCAGGTGTTTTCCAAGTTAGGATGTTTTAGTTCTGAGATAGTAAGAAAGCACAACTATATGACTATTTTATGTACTAACAGAAAAAAATTTTACAATCAAGAGAAAACTCTTTGTTAATTTTTATTAAAAATGCTTTTTTTGTAGTAGTCGGCCACCTATAAGCTAGTTTCCGGCCGCCAGCAATTTACTTCAGATCAGTACTTATAATAGTAGTTAGAGCGAAAAGTGATACTTTTCCGCACGCTATTGCACGCCAGCAATCTCGTGCGGAAGTCACTTTACACACGTGTTAGGAACACTATTTTTTAAAGGCATGTGCAAAATAACCCAAAAGTTAGCATAAACAAACAATTTTATTGTTAAATACATATCAACAAATTAATTATTATTATTTGTCATTCATTTGACGAGGCTTATACCAGGGCCATTAAAAAATTATTTAAATATAAGTTTTTTTTTATTAAAAATTATATCAGAATTATAATAAATTTATAAATTTCTCAGTTATTTGGTAAACTACAATCATACAAATATATATATATGTTCAAATGTCAGTATACTACTCAAAAACTTAACAAATTTACTTGCTGCACGCTAGTAGAAAAAATTTTATTGTTAGAATTCAAATTGAAAACGTTCATATTCAATGGTACGTTCTTTGTGAAAACTTGCCAAGGTGGTATAGTACCGGGTGGCCAACTAAGAACGGCCGTCGGCCATATCTCAGGAGTGGATTATACCACAGACTCGGGAAAAAAATTTTCATGACAAAAGTGGCCTCGAGAAAAGCCTGAAAATTATTTTCAGAATTGTAGGTCCACCGCTAGAGGGCGTATTTGACGGTTGAAATTTGAAAATGGAATTTTTCCAAAATTCACCACATTAACGAGCATATTAAACATTATAGTCAGATTCCTCGACAATTTCTGCATACTTTTGATGTGACAAGTTTAAGTCTATCTCTTCAAATAAGGAGTGGGGGAGAGTGGGAACCTTGTTACGAAAAAGCACCTGTAATTCCGGTTCTGCTTGACCGATTTTAATAAACTTGATGTTGTTTGAAAGAGCTTCTGTTGATCAATCGGAAATTTGTTAATATGAAGCAATCTGATTGATAACATGAATGCTAGAGGGCGCTGTTTTATATTTTTCAAATAATATGTTTTTTCGTAACAATTTCAAATGGGAGCATACAAATTGAAGTGGGTCATTGGAAAGTAGACTAAATTTGTAATAAAACACCGCAAGGCGATATCTCTTTCCTATCTTGAGATATCGTAAGAAACAGGTAAATGGCAAGAATTGTTACTCCAACGTCTAGAAGGCTGGTTCGCGTTAACAGAAATTATTAAATTTAGCCTGAATGAAAAGACCTTACATCGGTCTACAGTAATTTAAAAGTAATTTAAACTGTTATCATGGTTGCCACTACCACTAGATCACCTAAATGTAATGCTACTAATAATAAGTACGAATTTTGAAATAATGTGATAAATCGAAAAATTTGAACTTTTAATAAATAGCTAGGTAGACAATTAGTGCCGCCCTAAATGTTCGAAATTTCGTCCATCATTTTCAATGTATGGAATCAATCGCGGACGGGTAGAGAAATCAGCAATCGTGCATTTTTTTAATGAGACTGTTATGGAGGAAGATATTTAGATTTTTCAAGCAAATAATTGTCACTTTTTTTAGAGGACATATCTTTGGCCATTCGTCATGACATGATTTTGCAACATGATGGATGACGAGCACATTATTCTATAGGATTTCGGAATTTCTTAGATTAATTATAACCTAGAAGATGGATAGGACATGGAAGTTTATTTATTTGGCCACCGAAGTCTCCAGACCTTACTTGTATAGATTTCAATTTGTAGGGGCGAATAAAAAATCTTGTTTATGCCGATAGACCCGCAACAAGAGCTGATATGATTGGAAAGATACAACAGGCAATCGAAGTATTTTGAGGGCAGAAATTGAAGCTGCTGTTTTCTCCACCCGTCAGCGATTGATTTCATGCATTGAATATGATGGACATTTCGAACATCTAGGACGGCACTAATTGCGTACCTAGCTATTTGTTAAAAGTTTAAATTTTTCGATTTATCACATTATTTCAAAATTCGTACTTATTATTAGTAGCATTACATTTAGGTGATCTAGTGGTAGTGGCAACCATGATAACAGTTTAAATTACTTTCAAATTACTGTAGACCGATGTAAGGTCTTTTCATTTAGGCTAAATTTAATAATTTTTGTTAACGCGAACCAGCCTTCTAGACGTTGGAAGAACAATTCTTGCCATTTACCTGTTTCTTACGATATCTCAAGATAGGAAAGAGATATTGCCTTGCGGTTTGCGGTGTTTTATTACAAATTTAGTCTACTTTTCAATGACCAGCTTCAATTTGTATGCTCCTATTTAAAATTGCTACGAAAAAACACATTATTTGAAAAATATAAAACAGTGCCCTCTAGCATTCATGTTATAAATCAGATTGCTTCATATTCACAAATTTCCGATTGATCAACAGAAGCTCTTTTGAACAACATCAAGTTTATTAAAATCGGTCAAGCAGAACCGGAATTACAGGTGTTTTTTCGTAACAAGGTTCCCACTCTCCCCCACTCCTTATTTAAAGAGATAGACTTAAACTTGTCACATCAAAAGTATGCAGAAATTGTCGAGGAATCTGATTATAATGTTCAATATGCTCGTTAATGGGGTGAATTTTGAAAAAATTCTTATTTTAAAATTTGAACTGTCAAATACGCCCTCTAGCGGTGGACCTACAATTCTGAAAATAATTTCCAGGCTTTTCTCGAGGCCACTTTTGTCATGAAAATTTTTTTCCCGAGTCTGTGGTATAATCCACTCCTGAGATATGGCCGACGGCCGTTCTTAGTTGGCCACCCGGTACCTACCTAATCGCTAGAATTAAAAAAATATGTTTCTTTATCATTTATTTAGAAAATATACAAGGATACATAGAAAATACAAAAATAAACTGTAAAAACACAAAATAATCCAATATAAACACTAACACTAAAACTTAAATGTCACAACACAATTTCAAGCATTTGCTAATAGCGTTTCCGTCAGATTTTCACCTTCGTGTATATAAACAAGAACATATCAACAACAAATCAGGTAATATTTACCCTCGTTGCATCGTTATCTCTGGCACCGCTCTGGTTAACAGATATGATAGGAAATATAAATTATATCGAAAACTATAACATCTCGGTAAATTTATCACTCGGTATTGTATCGAATGATACAAACTGGAGCGCTATTCTGTAACTCGTTTCCGAGAGAAATCGGTATCGGTAAGACTCAGTTATCGACAGCCGTCGGTAAGTCGCAAGTGCGGCATTCTGTGTACCTTTTCACCGACCGATATCGCGAATTTGAGTCGATAAGGATCGGTATGTCTACCGTGATCTCATGAACACCTCGGTAAGCGTTGTCGAAGGCATTTTCATATACTAGAAAAATATAAATGTGACAAAATATTTATATTAGAACCTTCCCAATTTCTCACCTTTCTCAGAATTAGGCTATTGTAAGATAATAATAGTTATTTTTATTAATTCTTAACAGACTGGCTGCTCATCTTGGTTATCTATGGACTTGAGTTAAAAGAAGAGCATGGAGAAAGGAAGACAATCCTTATGACTTAAATGACGATTTTTAAGTTCTTAATTATAAATTAGATGTTTCTTTTGTTTCTTCCATAACAACTTTTTCGATATAAAAATTAAAGCAATACTTTTTTACATCTTATTGTAATAATCCATTTGTAACATTACTGCACGCTACAGCAGTGTGGTAAGGATATTACCGCACTGTTATTTTTTAATTGCTTAGCAGCTGCCCACTATTCGGGAATGTTGAGCTTTGGGCATTGAAAACAGGTCAAAATAGTGTACATTTCCCCACGATCGGAGAAAAAATATATTTTTCTACACCCACATGTATATTATCCATTTCCTGCACAGTTTACAGAAGGGAAATGTAGGCCATATCAGTTAACTGAACGTATATATTCATATACATCCTAGAACGTATATGAAATCCACCAATCAGCATTCGCGTTTAGTATTCGTCAACTCCCCTTTTTTGAATTTCAAAGAAACGTCAAAATAACTTATCGAAAAAAAGGCTTCCCTAGAAGCACTGGATCAAGAATATTTATTTACAATAATAAACATGAATAAAATAATCCGTATAAATTAACAACAAATACTGAAAACAGAATAAAATGGGTATTTAAGAGGACTTCAGATAGACGTCAGCTTTTATAAAATTATGTAATTCATGTGACGTTATAGATATATTTTTTGAACATTCCTCGGTAGTCGAGTGGTAAGTACACCATACTATCGCGCGCTAGGTCCAGGGTTCGATTCCCAATCACGAAATTTTTTTTTTTTTAATTTTATTTCTAAATAATTATTCCGCTTGATATCGATTGGTAAAATTATGAAAATTGTTAAAAATTTTGAGATTGAAGTTATATTACAGTCGAGATTACAGTTTATTAAAATGTTTATTTTATAGAATTTTCAAGTGGGTCGTAGAAAAAATATACTGTTCGACTCGTGTGGATTGTCCATATCGCACTCGGACGAACTTCGTCCTCGTGGGATATGGCCATCATATCCACACTAGTTGCACAAACTACTATTCTTTAACGAAATTCCGTGACACTCACCTTACTATAACAAATACACAGTAATTTAATATGGGTAACAAACACAGCCAGAATAAGTAACACTATTGCTGTGTTGAGGTAACTATTAACTTAAAAAAAGTCAACTCGATCTAACTTAAAAACAAAAATGTGTATCATTTGACTGCCTTCTTAAAACGCACTAATTTGAAGGTACAAGAGTGCCTACGTCTATACAACTAGGGATGGGAATTCTACCACTGAGGAATTAAGGAATAACATATGGCAGATGATGGGAAATAGTTAAAATATATAGTAATAATCGTGCTACAGCTGAATGGTTTGATTTTTACAAATGTATAGACCTAGAAGGCAAACACATTTAACATTTGCTTTATGATGTCCTGAAACTTTGCAGTGAATGATCTTCAGCTTCAAATGACTCCTTTTTGAACCAATGTTTCGCCAGCAGTAAAAAATTAGTTATTATGTCTCAATTGATGTGAAAAGGAATATTTCAATATTTTTCTAGCACCTTGTTCTTATGCCCATTGAATCTAACGCCAACAAACTATACTTACACTTGCGAACATCACCATAACCGGAGTGGAGGATAGATTGGTTGCCGATTGGAAGAATTGGAAAAAAATTAATGTACTGGTCTAGGAGACAGACACCAACGGAGGGAAGTAAAAATTGTGACGCTTGATCCATTTTTTCAACTAATTGGCTCTCAAATATTATTGAAGTTATTCATTCAGTATTTATACATTCTTGAAATTTTAATAGGCTAATGATTGCTATGATTATATTAAAAAAATAGTATATAAGTGGTGATTTAGTTGTTTCTACAGTTCACTCAAAGATTCCAACATGAAATTACCTTTTACGCTGTGCTTGTTTGTAGTAGGTAAGATTGCTATTTCAACCTAATTTTAATTTTTACAAAATTATATGCAAACATTTTTTTATTTCCAAAAATATTTTAAATCACAATTTATTGAGTACATTATTACTCATTAGGTTAGAGATTAGATTAGAATTGCAGTGGCTCTTTGTCCTATCCCACTGCGACCTTTGCAGATCTATTGTGGTCCTCCCTATATTAGAGCTCGATATCCAGCTTTATTCTTTTTATTAAACTTAATAGCCTGGTTACCGCCTCCTTTGCGTAGCTCTCTGCCTTCGGTTTTTCTTCTCCGAATAGGTGAAACCGCAACCTTGCTAGGCATTCGCACTCCCAAAGCACGTGCTCCGCGGTTTCGTCTTCTTCCTGGCAAAACGTGCATAGGCTGTCTTCTGTTAGTCCAACTGTATGCATACGTTTCCTCAGCCTATAGTGCCCTGATGAGCATTCCCACTATTATCTTCGTCGTTTCTCTACTTTGACGTAGTAGGTCGTGTGACAGTTTGGCCGAAGGGCTTTTAAGGAATAATTTAGCGTGCCTTTGTCCTGGGGTTGCATACCACCAGTGAAACGCCTGTTTGTTTATCCATTCGTGGACGCTTCCTTTACTTAGGCATTTAGCAATTCCACAGGAAGGTTCTGGCCCTATCATGGCCTCCGCTGCTCACTGCTTGGCTAATTCATCGGCCTTTTCATTACCTTTTATTCCTTGGTGGCATGGTACCCAGGCTAGGGTCACTTTATTATGACTACCTAGTCTGTTGAGGGCCTTGCGACATTCCCACACCAGATTTGATGTTATCTTGTATGAGCGTATCGCCTTTAGTGCTACTTGGCTGTCAGAGTAGATGACGATTCTTATTAATTAATTATTAATAATGTGTGATATTATAGAAATAGGACTGAATATAGACTGATTTGATTTGCTAATTGGACAGAAATTCAGGAAGTTTTTTACACACAATGATTTTTCATAACCTTTGGTCTATTCCAAACTCTTGTTACAATCTAAAGCTGGAATAAATGATATGATTCAAGTAAATGAGTGGAAGTTGAATGTAATTATCCGTTCAATGACAGTTTTTTGTGAAAAATTTGGCAATTTAGACAAACGTGTTATCAAGTGTCCGTGTCGAGGATAATAGTTAAAAACACTTTTAAGTGTTAACCATTGGTTTGTCGCCGGTTTTGGCTTATTCAAGCCTCATTAGTACAAAATTGGTTGGTTATATCGAGCAGATATACCAACCCCGTGCAACTTAAAAGTGTTCAATATTTGTCGTGGCATATGTTTGTTCCAATATAAAGTACTTGCCGTCACTTGTGCCGCCGTCATAAATCACGAGTCAAAGGGCTTGCCGAAAAGCTCGACCGACACCTGCCCCTGTACCGAAAGAAAGGAAGTAATAACGGCCAACGAGTAGTCGAGTTTGATACGTAGACTCGCTAACATATATTGTTAAAGAAAATAAATAAAATATCGTATGTTGTATTGTTCAATCCACTTAATAGTATTTTATGCAAAGAACATGTAATGAAAGCCATTAAGACACGAGCAAATTGTAGGATACGAAACAAGCCGCAGGCGAGTTTCTTATATAATATGCGAGTGTATTAATGGCCATTACATGAAAGTGGCATACAATATTTTTTCTACTCCGATTAATAAAAATTATTTAATCAATAATTATTAGCTAAATCAATTTTAAACATAGTTACTTTTGAAAATTATTTGACAGCTATCAAATTAAGTGTCACTTAATAGGTCTGTTCGCCTGCAATGAAAGTGTAGCACTGAGCTATATAATTTTATAAAATTCAGGTCTATTTGTTAAAAAAAAGGCGTGTAAAATTGCTATATTTAGGACTATCTATGTACCTGTATTGCATTTGTATACTGCAAGAAGCATTAAAACATTATTAAAATAAATAAAATCGTATAGCTAAGTGCTACACTTTTATTGCAGGCGAACAGACCTAATATAATTAATTTCAGAAATGTCAACCAGGTATCCATGGCTATATACTAAATATTGTGCGAATGTCGCATTCCTATCGGCTTAAAAATCTGTATCATAATGAATTTCATTATGATACTGATTTTAGTCTTTTAATAAGTATATTATAAAACAGGAGTAAAAAAAATATAACTTAATTCAAAAACAGTAATAAGTGTGCTTTACTAGTGGGTGTTTCCAAGTAAAACTAAAATCACTGGACACCGGCAAAGGCAACAACCCCAAAGGTCTTAAACCAGCGTTGCATCAGCATACAACCAGAAAAGTAGTTTGTTGCTTCGTAGTGGTCTGTCATCTTGGATGGTAGCCATATTAAATTTAGAGTAGAAGTATTTTATTTTTGGTTAATATTTCTTCATTCCATCATGGGAATATTACTAACAAGAGAGAATGTTCAACAACCTTTATCAATACAAATAAATAGACTCCTTGGATGCGTAGTGCTTTTCAATTACCTAGTGCAGTATTGGAATCCGATCTTACTAACAGGTAATGCTACGTGATAAACAAAACAATACTATAGTATTTCCAATAAAGTTTGATAGTTGCTTATACTCCTTGTCCATGATTCTCAGCAAATTATATATTATTCGACTGAGCAGCATCTTATGATGAACAAATTTAATAAACCAAAATGATAATTTACCTCATATTTGATGTTTTTAACATTAGTTGTAGGTTATCTGGGGACTTAACAATGTGCAAATGCAGCACCACAAAGAGTATTAGGAGATATCCTCAACTCGATCCTCAATGTGTTTGGTTTTCACAATATTGGAAGAGACGGGAGACCTAATATTACCACTACAATTACTGTGGATACTATTGGTGTGACCACTACAACCGCTGCCAGAAGATAGTCTGTTGTATTCTAGAATTTAAGCAAATGCGAATAAAATTAATCATGGAAAATGTTTTCGTTCACCTATTGAGTTAATTGAAATATAACTCGAATTACTACCTGACCCAATTGATAAGAAAAATAATCACAATACTTTTGGCAGAGACATAAACAATAACTAGACTTTTATTTACAATTATTAAAGTTCTCAATCTTGCTTTCTTTTAAAAGTGAGAATAACAGTTTTACCAGTGTTTCACTAGTAATCTTCTACAATATTTGAGTCTCACAGGGGCTTTTCCATCAATATCAGTTATTATTGCTGCGAGTAAGTATAACAGAATGAACTTGCGTTAGTGGAAAAGGTAAATAATTCGTTAATAGAAGAAAAGGTGGTAATGTTAACCCAAGTTATAGTAGGATGAATAAAATAATCACATACTCTCAAAATAAATGTTTTGCTTGAGCATTAAGAATAACAAGTGAGGAAAGCCTAAGTGCGCGAGTCTAACTCAGCCGAATATTTTATCTAATCTTTCACCCAAATCTTGCTTTTCAGGACGTTTGACAACACAATACCTCTAGCTACCTGTAATAATATTCATATTTCTCGAATAATTAAATACTCATTTCCAATTTAACTGAAAAATCATAACAGTCATTCTATTACGAACACCACTAAACATGTCACATATATTTTTAGTAAGTTGATACAAAAACAGCTTATCTAGTTTGGATGCAAACTAAACTTTTCCCCAGTTTTGCCAGGTATCATATAACCCCAATATTGATATACAATTCAGAGCTAATATGGGAAAATTACCCCAATATTGGGGTAATATTTCCAAAATACATTTCCCCAATGCTGCTATAGCTCATATTGAGACAATGTTGTTCTCACCAGGAAGTTCAATACAATATCAACAACCAATGTAAGCAATATATTGTATAATACATACTATGTATATTAGGGTGGAGCGACCGTATAGGTGAGAATTTTTTTGTTTTCAAAAATTAAGTTTCCTGACCGTGCAATAGCTGTGATATGAAAAAATAAGGCGTCACGTATTTTTGTCTTTTTTTTTAAATTCCCCCCCCACCGCCACAGTCAACTTGAAAATTTCAGATTTTTTTTTGTTGAAATTGATCTCGCCTGAGTATGAGAAAGCTTTATTATGGAAAAAGTAGTATTTTTTGTATATACATTTTTTTTCTACGACTCCCCCCTCCACCGCCACAGCCAATTAAAAAAAAACAGATTGTTTTAAAATGATAATGCTTGAGTGTCCAATAGCTTTCTACTCAAAAAGGTGTGTTTTTTGAATGCATTATTTTTTTTGTGATTATCCCCTTTACCTCCACGAGGCAAAGTAATAAAAGACCCCAGGAATGTACCTCTGGTAGTAGGAGAATGGATAGTCAAGATTCTCTCTAGTAGAACAATAAGTATCAATGTAGAAGACATAACAGTAAGACTGGTCATGAGGGGATGTCCGCAAGGAGGAGTCTTATCACCCCTTCTGTGGAACATAGTCCTGGACACCCTGATTAATCACCTCAACAACAATGGAATCTACACAATTGCATACGCAGATGACATAGTTATCTTGCAGACAGGCAAATTTGTGAACACACTGTGCGATGGTCCTTTTTATCAGGAAAAGGAGTTTATCGGTTTTAAAATCCCCCGAAATCTAAACTTTTCGGAAGAGGTGAAATACCTTGGTATTACCCTCGACAGGAAACTAACATGGAACTCTCATCTACACAGCAGAGCAAAAAGAGCATATGTGGCTTAGGAACAGTGTCGGAGAACAGTGGGACGCACATGGGGGCTGTCACCCCGAGTGGTCACCTGGATCTACACTGCAATAATAAGACCTATGTTAACGTATGGAGCAATTGCATGGGGACCGAAGGTTCTACAAGCAACGGCCATTCAAATACAGCGAATGGCCTGTTTAAACATCACAGGAGCCATGAGAACAACACCAACCGCAGCAATGGAGCTTATTACTGGTCTGACCCCTCTGGACCTGTATGTCAAGGAGGTTGCGTTGATGGCCATGGTACGATTGCGCACGGCTGATGTAAACCCCGAAGTAGGAGTGGGCCAATTGCGGTTAAGCCTATGGCAGGAAGCGCTTACTGCGCTCCCTCTGCTGCAGGCAGCCAATGATGCAATTAAACCCAGGTTTTTGTTTAATAAACCCTACAAAATACAAATAAAACACAACACAGAGCCAGATGCTGCAGATGCAATACGCATTTATACAGATGGTTCAAAAATGAATGAAGGCTCAGGATGTGGAGTTTACTCGAGAGCACTAAGCCTAAGGATCAAGTGGGGAATGGGAAACAATACCAGCGTGATTCAAACAGAACTGGCTGGTATCTCAATTGCCACAAAAGAACTAACCAGAAAAGGAATTTCTGACAAAAACATAATAATCTGCACTGATAGTAGACAACCGATATCAGCAAAATAACACACAACATCACCACTTCAACAGTAAGCATAAAACTAATTTAGCAAATACGTAGAATACGAGATAAATGTGTACGGCACGTGTTTCATCTAAAACTAAAGAGAGGGGGAAGCTCAGCGACGTCCTAAAGGTCACTATATTTTATAGGTAATGGCACAAACTATTTTGAAATAAAAAGTATACTATTTTACGGGCAAAAACACAATATGTCTTAAAGTGAAAAAAAAAAGTATTATTTGTTTATTTATTTGTACACTACCTGAGCTTGCAAAATACTTGTCTTACTGAAACAAACATTTTTTGTAAATGATTTTTCTTTGTTAATGTTGAATTTCCACCGCCACAGCGCGAAAATGTGAAAAATAAAAGTAAAGGGGTTGGGGCGGTGGAAGGGGGTGTCGAAAAATTTCCGTTTTAATTTTTAAATGATTATTTTAAAGTCCTCCGTACTTTACAGAGTCAGGCGTACTGAATATTTAAACTTCATTTTTTCGCTCCACCCTATGTATATACCTACTTTATATATACAGGGTGTTTTCAAATGACACTTACAACGTTTTTATGTAAAATTTGACAAAATGATATAAGGATTGAGGGATCCAGCTCATCTACTTTTCGAAATACAGGTGTTTGAAGTTATAAAAATTTACTAGTGGCCTATTATTGCAGGTTCGTAAAAAATTCAAAAGCTATTTGTTTTTTAATAATAGACCAATTTGATGTACTGAAAAATTAATATGCACTGTAGTGTCTTCACCATTATGTACCGAATATATAGATATACATATATAGACAATGTAAGACATTGTGTTAGGTATACCTATCAAATATTTTGCCTAAATTGGAAGTTAATATTACCTACCCTTTTGTGGTAATTGAGGAGGTGTGAAATATAAATATTAGTTAGTTTTTAAATAGATATATTAAAAACAAAACAAAATTCAACAAACAAATAACAAACCTTTGTAATAATTCTTAAGGAAAAGCTTAAAAAAATGTTAATTATGTATAAGAACATACAAGAAAACAGTTACAAACATATAATCATACACAAAAAAAGTAACAAGAACCGCGTTTTATTAACATTTCCAATATAAGCGGAAAAAAACGCGCTATCCCAATAAAAAAAACGTTCCTGGAACGTGCAGTTCACTGGATTCCATTTCTAGTAGACTATCATATCGTTGGAATGTCATAAAATGAAATATTTCATTTAACATTTTACCGCAGATATGATCTACTACGAATGGACAATAAAAATTTGATAACAAAGTTTTGCAGTCTTAAACTTCAAAATATTTTTGATTGTCTAGTTGTCAAATTTTTTTCTTTGTGCCAGATAGGGATAAAATAGTTATTTTCCTAACAAGTGTGGAAAGTGATACTTTCCCGCACGCGACTGCAGTTGACCCGAACGACGCAGAGCGGAGTTCGGGCAAGCGGTCAAGTGCGGGAAAGACACTTTACGCATGATTTGGGAACATTATTTTTTTCTACGACCGTATATACCTAAAAAAAGTATACCAACCCATTTTTCAAAAATTATTTCATTTCAACATACATAAGTATACAAAACTTTTACTGAAAACTACTAATTATTATAAAAATTGATATTAAAACACAATTTTTTGCATTTTGTAAATTACCTGAAATTGCCGGTCCAGTGGAGTTATTTGGTGTTAGGGTTATATAAAAATATCATCATTATTTTATATTTCCAAAAAAAATGTAAAATGCAACAAAAAGCTGAAAAAGATTTTTTTTATGGATTATTTTGTGAATATTTATTCACTTATAGTCACAATAGTTATAACTTCCGAAGTAAAAAACTATCTAATAAGGTCAAAATTTGCATAATTTTACTTTCCCGCACTCATTTATTACTTGACACATTCAAAACTAAGATGCGTGCGGGAAAGTGGGTTTGTGGGTTAAAACGCACGGTCGTAGAAAAATTAATTTCCATTTAGTTTATCTTGACATTTATTTAGTCACTATTTGTACTTTATTTCCACTATTTGCACTGTATACATTAAAAATATTTCATTATACTTTCATTGGTTTGATAGAGCAACAAGGTGTAACAATTTTAAATTGTTCAGATACAATGAAGATTTTTCTCCTTTATCAAATACAATAAATAACCCAAATTTTTTATCCCAATTCATTATTGTTTTCCAGTCTACTATATTATTAAAAAATATATTGTAAACTTACCTTTACTTAAATACTTGTCATTTCCCAAATAATACTTTTTATTCTATGAAATTGTAGGTACATAATATGATTTAATTTTATATTAAATTTTGAACCTTTTAATCCATATAATAATATTAATTTCTATTTTACTTTTATTTTTTATTTATTATACAAACAAATAATATATTTATGTATGTGTATGTTGTAATGTATTCATTAACATTATATATTTATATGTAATTAAACCAATAAATATCTTCAGAATTAATATTGTATTTTAAATTTCATTAACACAATTATATCAAACACCCAAACTCTGTTTAATAATAATCAATTATTATTATTAAACTGAGTTCAGGTGTTTGATACAGCGGCCAGTGGAATATTAAATATGAAGCAGATAATAGACTATAAATTCAAATTTGCCGCCACTTTTTCAAATTAGTTCCTTCCAAGCGAAGAGGTGGCGCTGAAACTCAGGTTCAGGTCTTAACATTGGAGTGTCCTATCTATATCCGTGTCTTGTATTATCTATGCTTGTTACCTACTTTTCATATTGAACGGTTGTTTGCCGTTCCTCACGGAATTTGTATTTAAATCATGAAATTTAATATTAAAATAAAATTTTATTGGAAATCCTGGAGTATTCTTACATATTATTAAAGTTCTCCTTTAATGGTCACAGAGATTTGTTGATGAGCCATATTAATTATATTTTCAGTAATTTTTTTTTCTATTCTGTGAATTTGTCTATATTTCGAATCATCATATTCTCTAAACGGATTTATTTTTCTTAAATATGACTTAGGATTTTCAGGAATTTTCCCCTGTCGGGGCTCATAACAATGTACATAATATAATCAAGTACAAGCAGCCTGTATAAACATTTTTCTATTATAATCTCCACAAAAGGACAATTAATCAAACTGACATTTGAGCAAAAAGATTAGCTTAACTTTAACACGGTGTATAGTCTGTTTCTTATTGTCTGACAGCACGCGAAAAGGTCTCAGATGCTAGTCAGGTAGTAAACCATAATCGTCACCGTTCATCTAAGGAATTTATTTACTATTTAATTTTATACCCGATCTGATATATAAAGGTAATATGAATCTAAATTCGGTCAAGTACTTAAAACAACTTGATAATTTCCAAGAAACATTACAATAGGGTCCTACTAGGGATTGTCCTAATGGGATAACAGTACTTCGTTTGCCGCCATACCATTGTGAATTGAATACGATAGAGTTAATATGGGCCCAAATGAAAGGTTATGTAGCTAGACATAATAAAACATTTAAAATGAAGGATGTTCGTGAACTAATGAAGTACTCATTGACAACAATAACTGAAGAGAACTGGAGAGATGCTGTGAATTATGTAATTAAAGAGGAACAGAAAATGTGCATTTTAGATAACCTCATAGAACAAATTTACTTTACTTTTCTTAGGATCACTCGGTAAAAGATAAATTTCTATTTGTATATTCAATGAGGCTACTGTGCTGTCAGACATTCAGAAATAAATGTATTTACCTACGACCCCCCCTGTAATCAGTCAATAACACACAGTCGGCGCTAATGTAATGACGTCTATTACGCACGGTAAAAAAAACGCACAGCTGTAAAGTAAACCGTACGGCTTCCCTAGCAACTGTCAATAGACGTCGCCATTTTATTCAAAAATATGACATAAGCTGTCAAAACATCAAAATTAAAGGTACATTTACATTCAATTACGCACGTGCTTAAGTTTGAAATTTGCTCGCTTGACATATGGCGTCTCCATGTATCCATTTACATTGAAAATTTTGAGCTGAAGCAAAAGTAAAATTTTCAATGTAAATGGATACATGGAGACGTCGTATGTCAAGCGAGCAAATTTCAAACTTAAGCACGCGCGTAATTGAATGTAAATGTACCTTAAGTAGGCTGCAATAGCGATTTGCGTAAGAACTGTCAAGAATCTTTCAAAACGCTTTTTTGTTATCCTTATAACTGGTTTGTGTATTTTGTGGAAAGTTTTATTTAATTAAAAAATGTCGAGTGAAAGTGAGATGGATTTAATATTATCACGGAAATCGCAGAAATAGCCAAATTTTGTTGATGTTCAAGTATTATCAATAATAAAGAGTATGAATACAAGTAGAAGTAGGTCGTAGGTAAAGTATAGTACGTAACTCGTGTTGTAAAGCATTTTACGATTTTTTCCATTCGTGCGTAAAATACTACTTACCACCCACGTTACGGAATATACTATATTAATATGGTTTTCACCAAATTAGTTTCATAGTCATGTTAGAATAATCTAAATTTTATTATTAATAAGGCTGTATGCCTTTTGTTCGTTTTTTTTTTATAGAAGTGTTCACATCACTAGCTAGACAAAGTTTAAATCGAGGTTCAAATTCAACGTTTTTCTTCAGTGTGAGAAGACATAATATGTCTATTCAAAGTGCCTTGATGTTTAAAAGTTTTTAAGCAAATTTCACATTTGAATGATTTTTCGTCTGAGTGAGAAACCATGTGCTGTTTCAAATTAAATTTTTTACTAAATGATTTTGAACAAATTTCACATTCAAATGGCTTTTCGCCTGTGTGACAGCGGACGTGTAGATTCAATGCACTTTTTTGAGTGTAAGCGGTCAAGCAAATGTCACATTTGAATGGCTTTTCGCCTGTATGACAACGTAAGTGAGCATCCAATGTGCATTTTAGAGTAAATGTTCTCGAGCAAATCTCACATTTGAATGGCTTTTCGCCTGTATGACAACGTAAGTGTTTTCTCAACGCGCCTTTTTCAGTAAATGTTTTTAAGCAAAAGTCACATTTGAATGGCTTTTCGCCTGTGTGACGGCGCATGTGAATATTCAATCCAATTTTTTGAGTAAAAGTACTCAAGCAAATGTCACATTTGAATGGCTTCTCGCCTGTATGACAACGTAAGTGTTTTCTCAACACGCCTTTTTCAGCAAATGTTTTCAAGCAAATATCACATTTAAATGGCTTTTCGCCCGTGTGACAGCGAACATGTAAATTCAATGCACTTTTTCGAGTAAAAGTTCTAAAGCAAATATTACATTTAAATGGCTTCTCGCCTGTATGACAAAGTAAGTGTGTATTCAAGACGGCTTTTGCAGTAAATGTTTTTAAGCAAATGTCACATTTGAATGGCTTTTCGCCTGTGTGACGGCGCAAGTGTACATTCAATGCACTTTTTTGAGCAAAAGTGCTCAAGCAAATGTCACATTCGAATGGCTTCTCGCCTGTATGACAACGTAAGTGTGTATTCAACACGCCTTTTTCAGCAAATGTTTTCAAGCAAATACTACATTTAAATGGTCTTTCGCCTGTGTGACAGCGAACGTGTATATTCAATGCACCTTTTCGAGCAAAAGTTTTAAAGCAAATGTCACATTTGAATGGTTTTTTGCCTGTGTGACAACGTAAGTGAGTATCCAATGCGCCTTTTAGAGTAAAATTTTTTAAACAGATACCACTTTTGAATGGTTTTTCACCGGTCTGATCTCCATGCAATACCCAATGCTCTTGTTTTACAGGAATCTCTGCAAATAATAAAAAATTATTACTAATTTTGATATTCGTTTTAAATCTACATTGCAAATCTGTTTGAATAAACCCCTGGTCAAAATATATTTGCACGAATAAAAAGACGCAATATTGGTCAAAACCCAAATAATTATTCTTAAGTATCTCTGAATATTTATATTTATATTAATTATATAATAATTTATTTGCCTCAGTTACAGTTACAATAATTGCAATATGTATTTAAAAAGATACAATCATATAAAAATAAGTTTAGTAAATAAGTACTTAGTCGCACATTTTCATCGAAAAAAGAGCAGTACATTCTCAAAAGTCATGCTTTTGCGTGAATGCGGTAGTTCAATTATTATGAAAAATAGATGTAGGTATACAAATATCAGCTACTAAAACAAATCTTAAGTATACAGGGTGCGGCAGATAAACGGTTCTCGAGAACTAGAGGTATCTGAATAATGAAAATTGGCATGAAGGGGTTTTGAATAATGAGCTATTTAATGAAAATATTGTCGTCACCATTCTACTTCCAGTTATACCGGAAGTTGCACATAACTTCGTAATTTTTAATGGAAGACCCTGTATATTTTTCAATTTTAGAAATATTTACGTTATTCCGAATATATTTTGTTGTTATTTCCCTATACCTATTTTGAACCATTTTTGAGTTATAATGTTTTTTATAAATGAAAATTACACTTTTTTGCCATGTACATAAAATTCCATACCTTCTAATATAATTTGAATAAAAGTTTGAATGTCTTAGGAACTATTCATCACATACCGTTTTATCGTTTACCCTGTGAAGTTCCCTTTTTTATTATACAGGGAACTGTCAAAGTTGGAGTAAAATCGGATTCTTTAATCCTCGCGTAATTCCTTTTTTTCAAATGGGACACCCCGTAAGTGATTATTTATTTTAGAAGAATACGTTGCCCACTATCGATATGCTATTCTACTGCTATTTTCAAATAAATCAGCTTTATACATTTTTGTCACAAAAAATTAATTCAACAATTCGCTTATATTCTGACAAATGTCAGTTATTATTAATGTTTAGTATAGTCAAATGCAGTCTTATCGTGCGGATACGATTCAACAAAGACATACACACAGTTTTTGTTTTCTTTTATTGCGTTTAAATATAACTTCCAAATGAAATCCGTGAGATAAATAAGACAGACTTATGCAATTTTGACGGGAAAAAGAAGGATATGTATTTAGTTTTCAAAAATTTAGTCTTCAAAAAGCTTAAGAGGCAATGCGCTGTGTGCACTCGCCAAAAAAGCTAAAATGTACTAAAAGACCCTGTAGAATGTGTTTTTTTTTTGTTGATTGAAACTTGATAGGTATTTACTCAATACATGAACTTGTATGAACAGAAATAGAAATTATTTTAAGATTTGCTTTAAATTTGAAAAATAAGTGATTTTTCCTTCAAACACATTTTTTCCCCTATTAGTTAAGATAATACGTTCAAAATTTCAGGGTTTATATGAACCATTACAGTGAATAGACGATGCATATTATTTTTTGGAAAAAATATTTCTCTGCTGTGAAAATTGAAATAAATTTTGTTAATATTCCATCAGTGCAGTAATAAATATGCATCGTCTCCGAAGCTACACACTAGTAATATACTGTCAAAATTTGAAATCATTATGTTTATTAATTAATGAGAAAAATGTGATTGAAGGTGCGTAAGAATTTGAATTTTAATGCTACGGTCTGAAGCGACATCTTACGGAGTACATACATATTTTGCACAGAGTGTACTGACTGACTCTCGCCTTGTTTAACGCTTGGATTTTAATCAGAGTCTGTCCTCCTCCGAATTTCGAAGCTTTCCAATCTTACGCGGGTAAATCAGAGCGCATTGGCTCTTAACCTAATGTTCTGGAATTGTCATGGCCACCAAAATATCTCTAATTTATGTGATGAATCTGTAATAACTGATATATTGTTTGTTAGTGAAACCTGGTTGACTAGCGATAAATTTGACATACCTAATTGTTTATGTGATTATAAGTATATAACTTCATCTGCAACTAGATAAAAGTCGTTTGGTAGGCCAAGCGGTGGTCTATGCATTTACAATACTATAGAGATTATTTTTAATGTTACTGTACTTCACAAATCTAACTCGATTCTTATTTGTTTGTTTTCTGTTCATCATTTTATGTTTATTGTCTGTGGTGTTTACTTTAAACCGTCTCTAGAATTAAGTCACTTACTTGATGCTTTCCAGATTCTGTTGACAGAAATAGCCAAATGACCAAATGACGCTCTGTGAGCTAGTACTATATATATTTCGGTCTTGAAAATTTACATATATTTACATAAGTAACTTTAAGTATTAATTTCCAAACTTGTGTGTGAGTGAAGATATTAGTATTGACATGGGATGTGGAAACTGTAAGTAGAAATTCCTGCTACATTTTGATGATAAACCTGTCGTCAATATATTTTATTCTAAACCAAGAAAAGAAGATCCGGTTTTTGTTCCTATTAGTACTAATCAATTGGAATTAAAACGTTGTTTGCACCAAATGTCTTACAATTATGACTGAACAATTGAATATAAAGGATAATTTGTCAGTTAATGAGCTTTATCACCTATTATTGGAAGCAAATAGGGATCAAACTGAAAAAATAACAGCTAACGTTAATTCTAGTATTAATCAACTGACAGGAAAACTTAATGAAGCCAACCAGAAGATAGTAAAATTAGAGACAGACCTCCAATAATGCTTGCACAGTTTTTCATAAAATTTTCTCCTCACGTAAACCTCCATATTTATATGAAAAAATAAAATTCAGAACCGACATCCATAATATTAATATAAGGTTTAAAAATACTCTAACTCCACTGCTATATCACACGTCTCTGTTTAAAAGGTCATTTTCATACCAAGTGACAAAGGCATATAACAGGATACCAAACGAACATAAACAGCTCACAAGTACTTCCTTCAGGAATAAAATAAAAGCAGATTTGTTACAAGGTCAGTATGTGGAAGTTTTGTGAGTTCCCAGCATGGTGTGATGTCGGGAATGTATGCTACTCAAATTGAAACATTAACGCGAACATTCAACTTTCAATTTTCAAATTATTTATTTCTTTTTTCTTTTTTGTATTGTTCTTTCTTTCCTTTTACTGATGTAAGCTCACAAGAAGTACTATTTAGTTTCTAGTTTAAGTTTAGTAAGTTAGTTTTATATAGTTTCTGGTTGAGTGGAAGAGCAAGCTAAGTCTTCTAAAGACCAACAGCTTGAACTCTGCCTTTTGGTAACTGCTATGGTATTTAGATATTAGTTAGAATAATGTTACACAATATTAATTTTGTATACTTAGTAGATTACCAATAAAATCATTATTATTATTATTATAGAAGAAAAATACAATGATATGATGATTGTAATTGCTGGCGACTTTAACTGTAGAATCGGATTATGTAGTGATGTTTCCGAAATTTTTGAAGGTACTAATTTATTCAATGAAAGGTTGAGTATGGATAGTAGTTTGAATACAAGGGGTAGGTAACTTATTGATTTTATTCAACAATTCATTCTCTGTATTAAACGGCAGAACCTCTTTGGACCGACCAGGTCAATTTACGTACATGGGTACAACACAAGGCAGTAGTGTTGTGGATATGGTGTGGGTGAACAACGTATTCCTTACAAAAGTTAATGATTTTTTCGTCATTGGTAACAATTTTCTGTCCGATCATTTTCCCATTAATTTGGTTTTAGAACATCACCTCGTAGAATTTTTTAGTTCTGTTCCCTCAAATACCTCACGAATGTATTCGTCATTGATTTGGAATGAGAATATGTCTTTAAATTATAAGCAAAATATGCAACACTCTAGTCGAGTGTTTTTTATACCCGACCCAGACAAGTCTTATAACAACCTATGTGCAGCTATTAATGAAACTGCTCATAGCTTAGGATTTAAAGATAAAACGAGAATTCCTTTGAATACCACTAGAATCCGAAAAAATAAACCATGGTTTGTTGAATCTTGTATCCAAGCTAGGAAATCTATGAATAAGGTACTTAAAAACTCTAAGCAAAATAATTTTGAGGATGAATTAAAAGATGTATACATAAAACTAAAATGTAATTATAAAAATCTAATTAAGTTAAAGAAAAGAGGATATGAGAATGATATTATTGGAAAATTCTCAAATATAAGTAATACAAAGGAATTCCGGGAAACGGTTAGGCAGATTAGAGGCAGTTTTACTTCCAAATCTTTATCTGTTGAAAGCTGGGAGAGTTTTTATGAAAATTTATATCCACCTAAATTAGTTCTCTTGAATAGCTTTCAAGATGTTAATCATCCATATCTTGACACAACTATTTCTCAGGAGGAAGTATATGCTGTAATCAGTAAAACTAGGAATATCAAGTCTTCAGGATCAGATGGCATTTGCTACGAGTTTCACAAGAACTTGCCACATAACTGGGTTATATACTTGACGTCATTATTCAATACTATATTTGACACTTCTCTTATTCCTAAAAGTTGGGCTAATATTCTATTTACCATGTTACATAAAGGCGGTCCAGTTAATAACCCCGAAAACTACAGAGGCTTAGCTTTGGCAAACTGTGGACTCAAATCATTCACCAGCATTATTCTAAATAGGTTGTCCTCCTGGATCGATGACTGTGGAATATTGCCTGAATCCCAATCCGGTTTTCGAGAAGGTCGTGGCTGTATTGATAGCATTTACACTTTGAGTTCTGTGATTCAGCTACATATCAGACATCAAAAACGCAAGCTATTTGCTATTTTTGTTGATTTTAAGAGAGCATTCGACTCAACAGACCATAAGTTATTATGGATTAAATTATTTAAGCTTGGAATATCAGCAAAAATACATCGCGTTATAATAACATTATACTCTCAAGCAACAATTCAAATAAAAATCTTAGATGTATTTACTAGAAAATATAATGTAGGGTGTTCTACAGTGTGAACCGTTAAGTCCACTTTTATTTTCTTTATTCATTGCTGATATTGAATCATTTTTCTACGATAGTGGAACTAGGGGTGTAAATATTGATCATGTGAACGAGATTCTAGCATTACTATATGCAGATGATATCGTTATTCTTGCACATTCTGAAATTGATGTTGTTAGAAAATTGAAAATATTGGAGAAGTATGCAGCAGAAAATAATCTAACAATTGATATACAAAAGACCAAAGTTATGCAATTTTCACAAGGAGGTTTACAGAAATTTAAATTTAAATTCCACTACAACAATCAACCCATTGAAGTTGTGAATAAATATAATTACCTAGGTATAGCAATGTCATCTTCTGGTGTATTTCATGGAATGTCAGTAGTTACTGCAAATAAAGGAAAGCAAGCCGTTGGAACTATATTGCCAATTTTGGTTAAAGCGAAAACGGACTGCTGGTATCCAAGAATTAAGTTGTTTGAGACGTTAGCTCTGAGTGTCATGTTCAACGCCGTACCTGTTTGGGATCTCAGATATTTGGATGTACTAGAGAGAGTCCACTTACAGTTTATCAAAAGAGTTTTCCTTGTTTCTATCAATACACCTGACGCCATAGTACGTTTAGAGGTGGGAAGAGTAAGACTTGAATATACAATCTTCAAATTATCTCTCAATTGGCTACTCAAGATTCTGGCTATGGATGATACTAGATATCCTGTTCTTTGCTTTAGACAACAAATTCGTACATCCGGTAGTACTGATGCCAAGTTTAACTGGGCGGTACAAATGGAACAATTTTTTAATAGGATAAATCAGTTGGTAATGTGGAACAGCTTGAGCTATCATACATTGATTAGGAATAGAAAAAAATTTCTTGAGATGTATTATACACAATTGTATGAATCGGACTTATCCCTGGTTTCTAAGTATTCCTATTTATATCTATTGTAATGTTTTTTCATTTTATATTTTTTTTTATTTAATTATTTTAATTTTAAACCTTTAACTTACCCCTTTTTAAGATAACTCTCTATGCGGAAACATGAAAACTCCTACTCTCTTCGGGTTCTGGCGCCAATTAATAATTATCCTTTTTTATTATTATTTTTTAATACTAAGAATTATATCATTTATTTTATCATTAAATTTTAATTTTACTATATTTACTCCTTTTTAACTGCTCCGAAAGATAATTAATCACAAAATGAATGAAAAGATTATTTTTAATAAAAATTTTATGCGCCCATGTATTTCTATGATCATAGAGAATACATGACAAGCGTATGTCTATGATATTTAATCCTAAATTATCATAGAATAATATAACCTTAAATAGTGATGAGTTGTGTTTTTAATCGTGATTTAGAACAAGTTGTGATATTATTTAAATAAAATGGATATATCAAAAGAACTATTTAATAAATATAAACTATAAACAATAAGGTACATGAACAATCACAAAAATATAGATTTCAGAGAAAAAATATATAGTTCAATATGATTCACTGTTCTACAAGAAACTTAACCTACAGAAAACAACCTAAATCTAATATGAATTAACTGTACAGCTGATCAAATACTGTTTTTAATTATTTATTGGTACCAATAAGTGAAATTCACTAACCTGTGCACTATACTGTATATGAGCTCTAAATTTCAGATGGGATGGGATCTACTTAGTGGTTCAAATTTTGGATTTCTTCTGGTAAGTCTATTATTGGAAGGTTTTTCTCATAGACAAATAAAAAAGAGACGGATTGAAGCATAGGTGGTATACGGCATAACGTTTCTGCGCCACCACCCGCGCATCGAGTCGCTGCGGTCGCGAGAACTACAAGACTTTTTACATAAGGGAAATGGAATAAAATAGTTTAAAATATTATAAATTACATTACAATGCAATATTTATCCTTCAATGTCGATAAATATTATAAAATATCCTAGTATATCAACTTTTAAGTTATTAAAAATAAAAATATACAATATCTATCATACATTGGCTGGTGTGAATCTAGCTTCTGCTTGTCAAACAAGAAAGACAAGAGAGTGTGTCAACAAAACAAAATGGTGAGTGGTATTATTTTACTCATAGATTTATTTAGGACTTTAGTTCTAATAAAGGAAATAACAGTAAGTAAATATCATCACCAGATATAACTCGTTATAAATGTATTGCAAAAAATTGCGATAGTAAATATTTTTGGCCACTTCGTAGTAAAAATAAAACATTTCTCAAAATTCCATCTGATAATCAAAGTAAACAGTGGTTCATAATTTTAGGATTTCTTTCTAAATCCAAGATTCAAAGGTTTTGTAAAGATCATTTTGGTTGGTAATAATGCATTTACAGGTTCATTATGCAAAATACTTATTAAGATTTGTTTTACCTTCGCAAGAGAACTAGTAAACAAAAATAATTCTTTTTTATTTGTAAGTTATGGTACTGCATTTTATTTATTTTGTTTCAGACCTGTTCCTGTCTGGAGAATCTACTTTCTAACTCGTTTTTATTGAAGTTTTTGCAGTTTTAGTGAAAAACTTTGAAATAATGTGCAATTTGATGTGATATTGGCTTAACTTTCCTAAATATAATGTAAGTAATAAACGTATGTTCATGTTTCATAAATTAATAATATAGATGTAGATTATGTCATGTTATTATGTGCAGTTTAATAAAAAAATTAAATTTGTGTTCATTTTTCATTTATCTAAATAATGTGTCTGAAAGTTGTTTATTAATTATAATCATTTCATTATAAAAAATTAAATCATATTGAATATAATTCAATTTTTTATAATGAAATAATTATAATAATAAACTAATTTCTAGACAAATTGTAAAATTTACCTGCCCACTATCCAAACTAACCAATTTAAATATCCCGCCTTCAAAAATTAGTTCCACCACCTCTTCGGGGTGCGCTTCGATCAACGTGATGCCAACTGTTACTGCAGGGTTGACAACTCTCAATATATTATATTTCTCTATGGTTTTTCTATTTTTCTTTAAATTTTTTGTAAATTTTACTTTTCTTCTGCAATCTCTCAAAATTCTCTATTAACAACCAGCCTTTCTCAACAAACTTCCTTTTCTTTTTTCGTTGCTATGTGATTTTTAATTACTTGATTTCTTACAATTTTGGAACTTTTCTTGTGATAAAATTGCTTTTACCCGATTTCTTCCATCTATTTCTTTTTATAATTCTTCATACACTTCTTATCATTAAAATTTTTACAAACAAACACTTTTTAAATTACATTTTTCTTACAAACATCTAAATGTGAATTAACCTTTTTTATTAAAATTTCTACAACCTGTAATTAAATTATTATTCATGTAACCTTTTTAAATCTAATTCTAAGTTAACATAAACTTGTTCTAAATTCCTTTCGTTTCAAATATAAAATTTTCTTATTCATTTTCAAAAACAAACAGAACTATCTGATAAAGTAGTTTAATTTTGATGTATATGTCATCCTGACATATTAACCTATACATTTTTTTTTAACATAATAACTCCATAAATAATTACTATTATTTTAATTCGATTTCTATTTCAGGTCAAAATATTTGTACTGCTGAATAGTCATTAATCATTCCAAAGACAACAATTTAATTATATGAGATATTTATAAATCAGTACACTTGTATGAAATAATTTCCTCTATGATAGAAATTCAAAAGTAGGTACTTTATTATATTTTTATTAAATAAAACATCTTTCTATAAAGAATTTGATTTGTATTCTTTTTTTTTAATTCAACATAAATATATAGCTTATTTATCTCTTCCCCAAGTACTTGTTTGTTGGCATTATATGCTCTACTAATTAAATTGAATATTATGCTAATTAGGATTTGGTTATTTAAATATCATTTCACTATATAGTTTGTTTACTGTTTTCAGGAATCCAAGTTTGTATTTACTCGTAAGATTGCCCATTCAATTCACCCGCACACTGGCTCAGCTGCGTACGGCAAATGCATTCAAAATCAAGCTCACCTTGAATGGAACTACTTGTTAGATAGATCCCGATATTGAATGCTCCGCATGTAATCGGAATGAAAAGGAAACATTACAGCATCTTCTTTTTGATTGTCCAATATACGTCGTCATGAAACACAATATTTCTTGTTTGCAGAGTTTGGAAGTATTAATCAAAACTCTACAAAATATCACACTTGTTGAAGCCAGGCAAATTTGTGAATATGTGTGGAATATTATAAGATCAAGCTCATTTATTATCAATGAGTAATTATCTGTTAAGATGTCTTCTTATGTTATATATTATTCTTTTTAAATTGTTTGTTAGTGTAGGTATAACGTATTATTATTATTATTATTACCCATATATCAACTGTCGTGAATTATGAACCATAATACACTACAGTGTATTATGAACTAGAGATGGGGGTACCTACAATATGAAATAAACTATTAAATCTGTGTATTTTGTTAAGGAAATTTGTTTCTGACATATATCGTATCGATAAAATATTGTAATTTTTAGTATTGATACTTTTCATAACGATATTTTCTATTAGGTATTTAAAAAAAATATATTTATAACGGTACGTTGTATTGATATTAGAGAGTTATTGTAAAACAGAAATAAAGGTTTCTTTTATTAAAGGAGCCTTTAATAAAGGATGAAAATGAGGGTATGTAAAATATAGTTATTGTAACTGATTTAACCGAGGATTTAACAGTAAGATATTTTCTTCTCTTTTGGGTCAGAACGTGAGTTACGTTCTGAACCAAAAAAGAAGAAAATACATAACAGGTAGTTGAATCGCAACCTTAGGTTCTTCGCACATTTTTTTATATTAAATACCTGGAGAAACTAGGAAATTAACTCAAATCAATAATGTAAGGTTAAATTTAATTGTCGCTGTCAATTTCGGAAAGTATTTCTTCTTTTCTCAATTTAATTGTAAAAAAACATCAAAATTAACGATCCTTTAAAAGTTATCCTGTATCCTGTGTTGTAACTCGGTAGGTTAAACAACCATTGTTATAGTTAACCACTAGTTAACTTCAAAAGGTTGTTGTAACACGACATTTTGGACGGTCACCAACTGGTTAACTATAAATAAGTTTACCATCCGATTTTCGGGGTTTAACCTATGGTCAAAACACGGAACAATCAAATTTTACTCATTTCATGATTTATTTAAATACGTTTTTAACAATTCTACAATTGACATTTGTTTGATTTTCCATTTAAAATTAATAACATTATACAAGTTATACCAATGGATGAATTAATGAGGGAAAACCTCCAAGAGCTTACGGATGATGAAGATTTTCGAGAACTATACGAATTAGAAATGTTTCCGAGAGCGGCTAGAAATTTTAGGGGTAGAAAAAATCATTTTATAAAATGGAATGAAAATGAATTTAGAGATAGATTCCGATTATCGAAAGAAACGGTGCTGCATATAATTGATGAAATTAGAGACTCAATATCATTTATTAGATACGAGTAAGTATTTATCAAGCATTTATTGTTGTTGTTATTAAATGCGTGGTATATGTACTATGTAGAGTCAACGCTGTAACTCCGGAAGAAAAAGTTTTACTGACTTTGAGATTCTTAGCAACTGGGTCTACTTTACAAGCAGCTGGAGATTTTTCAAGTATATTTTTAGAATGTTTTTTGTATTATCCTATGAAGTTAGTATATTGTTACAGGAGCTGATAAATCAACTGCCATCAGAATTATACACAAAGTTATCACTTCAATAGCAAGGCTTGGGCGCAGTTTGAAGGTGGCATCTTTGGAAATTCTGTTTTAGTGGGTGATAGTGGATATCCCGTCCAGTCCTATCTTATGACACCTTTGGGAAATCCTCGAGAACAAGCAGAGCAGCTTTTTAACGAGAGTCAAATAAGAACTCGAAATCCTATTGAAAGGTGCTTTGGGGTTCTTAAAAAGAGATTTCCAATTTTAGCATTGGGTATTCGACTCAAGGTAGAGAAAGTGGAATCTATTATAATTGCCTGCGCTGTACTCCACAACATAGCTTGTGAGAAAAATGAACCAGAGCTGGACGTAGATGAGGATGTCAAAATAAAGGAATCCTTTATTAAAAGACGAAGAAAAAGTGTTTACAATAACTCTCTACTTTATACTGTATCGCCCATCTCTATATATGTCATACTATATTTTTATGTAGCTGTCAGAACATTTTGAGGTTAGTATAATACCAAATCGTTACTTACTGACTTTTATTTAATGAAGAAATGAAGTGTCGTGGACAAAGTATAGTATTCTACTCGCAATTTATAGCCATAATTCACGATAGGTCACGAGCCGCAGGCGAGGCGCGTGTTTGAAACGAACTTTAAAAACGCGCGTTTTTTAAAGTTACCATGGCAACATCAACATCTCTAATGGTATAAACGTCTAAACGACAACTTTTTTATTATTAATCTGACAGGAGTAGGTACTTTGTAACGTCAAAACGTTTATTTGAACAATATTTAACAATTTCAATTTTATGAATGAAAATGGAAAGTGCAGGTGATATTGTTTAAAATATTAATATTTCGATTTTTCAAACCGGAGGAAATGGTAAGTATTTAATTTGATTCTATTAACGCAAGGTAAACTAATGTCATAACGAGTTCAACCATTTTTTTTTCTTGTAATAGGTAGTAATAGATAACAGTAGATATTTATGATTTCAAAGTGCCCCAATGAAAAAAAATAGCGTAAAGTATTCGTGGCTCTATCGCGCGTGTTTTGAAGACCTTTATATCCACTTATACTAATATACTATTATTCAAATTATTTTAGAGGGTATTGAATTTTAAGCCGGCTACTCACTACGCGGGACTTGACAAGTACTGGGCAAGTAGTAAGTAGTGTGTACGAAACTAACATGAAAATCGGCGAGCTACTTGTACATGCCAATTTTCATTATTCAGATACCTCTAGTTCTCAAGATATTTCTAATTTACCGTTTATCTGCCGCACCCTGTATATGAGAACATTTAACAAAAAAAATTGAAATATAAGATATAACATATAGAATATAAAACGACAATACAAATGTAAGTAAGCCAAAGAAAAATAGTCTGATGTTTTAAAATAAATGTTTTAAATTGCTCCCTTGAACTTCAATGAATTTTTCAACTCAAAAAGTTTTCAGACAAAAGTATACTAAAATATTACGTAGATTTCAAAAATGTATTAATATACAAGGTGTTCCATTCAAAATAACAAAGTTACAGTCGACTTCCGGTAGAACCGGAAACCCAAACGTAGAAATTTTCAAAATTTTACATATAAGCATTTTGCCATATACAGATAGTTTTCACTCGTCGTGGGACACCCTGTATATTTTGAACTCACGTAAGTACATTTTTTATTTTGTTAAATTTCTAAAATTATTATAAAGATAATCAGCTGTAATAATAATAAACGCGATAACAGCATTCTAACTAATGGCTACTAAGAGAGTACTTACATCATGCTAAGAAAATCATATTAATAATTGAATACTTAGAAACATGTAACTAACAATATTTCTTTGATATTCTGTCATGCTCTGTGATAAAATATATATTTCTGTGGTAATGGATGTATTAAAGTTCTCCTTTAATGGCCACAGAGATTTGTTGATGAACCATAATTATTCATTATATTTTTAGTTGAATTTTTGTTTATTCTGTGAATTTGTGTATATTTAGAATCATCATATTTGCTAAATGGATTTATTTTTCTTAAATAGGATTTATTTTTCTTAAATAGGATTTTCAGGAATCCTCTCCTATAGGAGTTCATAATAATGTACATATAATCAAGTACAAGTTATAAATATTTTTCTATTATAATCTCCTCAAAATGACAATCAAACTGACATTTGACCAAAAAAGATTAGGTTAACTTTAACATGTTACTAACGATTTAGTACCATTCTAGTTAGAATAATGTTAAACGTATTATTAATATGCTTTTCACTAAATTGGTTTTAAAGTCATGTTAGAATGATCTAAATTTTATTATTAATACGGCTGAATATATTCAGAACTAACCCCTGTTGAGCTAGCAGAACCACTTTGGAATTTTCAACTTTTTTTCATGCCATAATTTTAGGCTATTTTTAGGCTAATTTATTACTCTATTGAAAAATTTTTTGCTCTTCAATTGTGGGAGAAATCGCGGGTTCTGCTAGCTTAACGTTAAGCTGGCAGAACCAATGAGCTAATCGAATTTTTATGGAAAATTGGATTACACCATAATTTTAGGCTCATTTTAGGCTCACGTTTGCACCCACAGCCAATTTTCCTGATGGACGTTTTTTAAAAAAAATCCAGGGTTCTGCTAGCTTAACCGTAAAGCCAGCAGAACACAACCGTTAAATAACTCCGCAGAGAGGATCCAATTGGACAATAATTTTAGGCTCTACTTACTCTATTAATTAATTACCCTATTACAAAATTTTTTGCTCTTCATTGAGTCTAAAAAGAGCCTTAAATTATAGTGTCATCAGATTTTTCACATATATATTTTCGATTAGCATTTTGTAACTCTAGTTCTAAGATGAAAATAGCAGAACACAATACATGTTATTTCCTATAACTGAAGAGCAAAAAATTTTGTAATAGGGTAATTAATTAGAGTAAGTGGAGCCTAAAATTATTGTCCAATTGGATCTTCTCTGCGGAGTTATTTAACGGTTGGGTTCTGCTGGCTTTACGGTTAAGCTAGCAGAACCCAGTATTTTTTTTAAAAAACGTCCATCAGGAAAATTGGCAGTGGGGGCAAACGTGAGCCTAAAATGAGCCTAAAATTATGGTGTAATCCAATTTTCCATAAAAATTCGATTAGCTCATTGGTTCTGCCAGCTTAACGTTAAGCTAGCAGAACCCGCGATTTCTCCCACAATTGAAGAGCAAAAAATTTTTCAATAGGGTAATAAATTAGCCTAAAAATAGCCTAAAATTATGGCAGGAAAAAAAGTTGAAAATTCCAAAGTGGTTCTGCTAGCTTAACAGGGGTTCAGAACTAAAAATTACATCCAAATATTTAAGATTGTTTTAGGCACCTACACCAAAAACTTTTCATTCTTCATTTTACAGAGAAAATGTGGAATAAAATATTTTTTGATCCAACACATTTTCCAAATAATCAAAACCTAAATATTTACAAGTTGAAATAATTTGAAATATTGGCATGAAGGAGAACATAATCAGTATTAATAGATCCTTACCTATATTTTATAGTGGCATAAGCTTTGAAGACATTCAGTTTATTCATCTTATTCAAATTTAAATACTTATTTACATCATTCAAGGTAGAATTCATTTTATAAATACCTAGCTTTCTCTAAACTAGTAAATAAGTATCACTACGAAAAATTAATAAAATCATTATGAGAAATGAATCTCTTCAATATGATTTTGATTTTTGACACAAGATATTGTCTGTACACATAAAGAATATGATCGTTCTTCAATTTAAATAGGTTTGGAAACATATATAGGGTGTTTTCAAATGACACTCACTTACAACATTTTGCATGTAGATACCTCTCACAAAATTGGTCAAAATGAAATAGGGATTGGGTGGTCCAGCTCATTCACTTTTCTAAATACAGGGTGTTGAAGTTATAAAAATCAAAATGTTTCAATCGAGGTTTCAATTTAATAACTTTAAAATGGATAAATAAATTGATTTGATATTTGGCAGGCTGTTTTTAAATGTAAAAAGGCATATTTTGTTAAAAAAACATTTGTCAATTCTTGATCCAGAGGTGTACATTTGGAAAAATATGTCATTTTTCTCCTCCCATTCTTCACGATACTAGCATTTGTAGCTATTTTTAATTAGTTTTGCATTCCTCAATGTTTTTCACATGATAAACACATAACCTGTACATATCAAAAAATGTGTAGTGTTAATTAGTGTTAAGTGATAATCGATGTTTTCATGATGTCTGCACCCTAATTTTTTAATAATAAAATTGGGAAAATATTTTTTTTGTATGTTTTTTAATAACCTTTTTAATAACTACTAATGGTTAAATTTAAATTATTTATTTGATAAGTAGCAATGCCGAGAGCAATGCATCTTAAACATAGGAAGAAGACTTAAAAATATTTGTCTAAGCTTGTGCTTTCATTATTGAAAATGATGTTGCACACTTCATGGAAACATTGAATATCTTGAAAAGTGCAAATTTTTTTTAGGTATATGTGAAGGTTATGTTTTTTATGTGAAAAACATTGAGGAATATAAAATTGATTATAAATAGCTACAAATGCCAGTGGCGTGAAAAATGGGAGGAGAAAAGTGACATATTTTTCCAAATGTACACCACTGGATCAAGAATTGACAAATGTTTTTTTTATCAAAATATGCCTTTTTATATTTAAAAACAACCTGCCTGTTTTTGCCATTATTTATAAATTATA
Organism: Galerucella nymphaeae; assembly: GCA_963978555.1. NCBI lineage: Eukaryota > Metazoa > Arthropoda > Insecta > Coleoptera > Chrysomelidae > Galerucella > Galerucella nymphaeae. Next base: position 3,091,269 of record OZ021716.1, on the reverse strand, counting down.
AACAATTTATAAGTAAGCTCAAGGTTTCCTTACCATAACAACGTTTCTACCACTGGGTACTTATTACTTATGATTAACTTTTTCACTTACCTTGTATTAATTGTTTGATATTATTTATTTCTTCCAAGTTGCAGTTTATATCGTGATCATCAACTGTTTCACTTTTAGCATTTATAATAATTGTTTCCTGTAACTCAGATCGTGTATTATCATCTACATTCTCCTGTTTTATTGAATCGAGCTCGTTTTTTACTGTTCCATCCGGAATAAAATACTCTTCGATTTCGAGCTTATAGTCCTCAATGAAATTATCGATTGGTTCCTGTTTCACTTCCATAGTTAGGTAAAAATTATAAATATTCAGTACTTATTTTCACAACAATAACAATATTATAGACTTTGATTATACTTCTATCGTATCTAAACTAAATATAAGAAAGAAACAGACTTCTTCTTCTTCCTCTGATTCTTGGCCTCTTGGTTTACAGCATCCAGCCAGGTTCTTTCTAGAATGTAGCTTCGCGAAGAGAGCACCATCACAGAGTACACGGTGTACTCTGTGGCACCATAGACAAAATAAAAAAGAGACGGATTGAAGCATGGACGTATTTATACGTCCATGGATTGAAGTATGGTATACGAGATGAGTACGATAATTACGCACTTTTCTAACTTTTCAACCCGAAGCGTCTTTTCATTCAGAAAATCCTACACTTTTCTAAATTAAAAGACGCTTCGGGTTGAAAAGTTAGAAAAGTGCGTAATTATCGTACTCATCTACGGATTAGATTTATATTTCTCTATGGAGAGCACCATAGAGAAATATAATATCTATGGAGAGCACTGTTGATTGTGGTTGTCTCTGCTAGCAATCAAATACTTGATAAGTATACGGAGCTTCTTGTTCAGAATTAGGATATCTAAGAATCTTAATGTGCATTGGACTTTCCGTGTATTTGATAAGTTTTTTATACAATATGTCTCAGTAAACCATATGGGAAACTTTTTTATTATCAATTTTAGGAAAAAAATGTATTCTTCATCAAAAGTTCTGCATGTTCTAAAATCCAAAATACATAAAACAGATATAAATTTTTTTCAGTCGTATACGAGGTATGTCAAAAAATATGAATTTTACTCAAGAGTAAAGTATGTTATTGAAAAAAAGTTTATCAGCACCAAAAACTTTTCTAACCGAAAACACCCCTCTTGTTGAGAGTAAACATCTTCGAGACCCTTTTACCTAGAACCGTTTATCAGGGTAAAATTAATATTCCATGGCCGAGAAGCGTTGTAACATATACATATCTTGAATTTATACTGGGTGATTACAGTCGGCTCACCTGAGGGCTCTTCGCGTTCTCGCGAAGCATAACCTTAAAATAACAAATAAAAAAAACAATTAGTATTGAGTTATTATAAAAATAATAGACATTTTCAGAAGAAAATAATTCATTTGTTGATTTATCATCATCAGATGACACCACCCTAATGAACAATTTCATTCTGTCAGACGGGCATATTCCCGTATAATCATGGATCCAGGGAGCTCTTCAACTACGTACCGGTCATTATCCAATACTTTCGTGATAACAAAAGGCACTTTTTATAACGTGGTTAAAGTTTTCTACTTTGTTTCTCGTTACTATACCCTTTGGTTTTCGGACAAGAACTTGTTGTCCCACCTCGAACGTCATAGAGGAAGCATGCTTTTTATCATAGAGCTCTTACTGATAGGTACTCCGGTTTTTACTTAATCAAATTGGAGATCTCGTTTCTTAATTGTACCAGATCTGGTCTTTCATCATCGCAAACTTCATTTACTAAAAAGGCATCGTTAAAACCTCTCGGTCGATATCCGAAAAATACCTCTTAAGGTGATATTTCGGTGGTAGAATTGACCGTAGTATTAATTCCCCACTTAACACGACTTACAGCTTGATCCCAATGGCGTTCATTATTGGTAGAAGCCATAAGCGCAGATGGAATAGAACGATTCATCCTTTTAGCTTGGCCGTTAGCCCGTGGAGTAGAGGTAGCACATAGAACTCTCTTAACGTTCAAATTCAAAAAATAAGTCGTAAACTTGTTACTCGTAAATGGGCGGAGTAGAATTCAATGAGACCTCTGGCGGAAAAAATTGTAACTGTCGAATCGAGTAAAACAATTCGTTTTGCATTGGTTTTGTATTATATTCAAGTCAACGTAATTACCGCAAATTCGTACTTTATTTGTTTAATTAAATGTCTGTGACAAGCTTAAAACTGTGTTTTTAAATTTATCCCCACTGTCATCCTTTCTGAGTTTGTATTCTTATTATAATCAGAGATATTATGGAAGAGGTTATGTTACTCTATTTTTTGTTTTCATTGCACTTTTATGAAAGTATCACTTATTTCCTCTATAGGTAATATGCAAAAATATATGACCAACATTTAAAACTGCCTGTTCCTCATTTATACACCTAGAAGAAGGCTCAGCATTTACAAAATCAAATAAACTTTGAATAGTCAGTGTATACCTAATCCATAGTTACAAAAACAAAGAGAAAATAAGTAAGTATTAAAGATTTGAAGTATTACCCAATACAAACGTACCTTACCTGTAACTTTTGTTGATTTTACTACATCAAAAATAAAATAAAAACACGAAACCAGACCCAAACTTGCTTTATTTTTGACAAATATCAATCATACCTATTACTCTAAAAATAAAAATATTAGGAGTAAAAATTTAGTTTAACAACACAAAATACTAAAGCACAATCAAAGAAAAAGCAAAAGTTTCACAAAACACACTGAAAATAACTAAAACAGCAAAATAAAACCACTTAAATATCAAAGGGCTATATGGAAGCTGATTTATTTTACTCGTTTCTAGGATGATATTGACATTTCGGAGCGCCATCTATCGAATTCTACTTTTCCCAAAAGCAGTACCTCTGTCACATATGACTCGTCTAGGTACACCAAACATTTCTATTATACTATCTAGAAAATGTATCACTGGAGTAGTTTTCGTGTTCGGGACTGCTAGAAGGAACACTAACTTTGTAAAGGCGTCTACAACAACAATAAGAAATGCATTTTTCTTTGTGCTAGTTACAAATAGACCCAGGTGGTCTATATGTAACGTATCCATTGGAATTGGTTGCTTTTCCATAAGATTGAGGCGTCCGCGTGTTTTACCACCAGAGCTCTTATTATACAAACAATCCAAACATGAATTGATGTAATTTTCAACGTATTGCCTCATAACCAGTATCGAGATTTTATAAATTCCAAAGTTTTATCTACCGAAAAATGACCTGCATCATCATGGTAATTTAAAAGAATTCTTCTACGGACGGTTTTTGGGATCACCCATCAAGTATCACCACCAACTTTCTTATAAAGTCGACCACTTTTCAAGCAGAAATCCTTATGGATTTGTCGTTCTTCAGCATTATTAGGTGCGTGTGATAATATATCTAAGGCATTTCTACATCGATCATCTTGTAGCTGCGCGGAGAGTATCCTATCATCCTCTTCCAGATTTATAAGGTTCAGGACTCAATGCGAAAACATGGCACATTTTAGCACCAGCTCTATATTCGATGTCTAAGTCGAATTCTTGTATTGTCAGCCACCAGCGAGCTATTTTTGGGATAAGATCTCTTTTTATCAAAGTATGTCTTAGTGAATTACAATCGGTAACCACTTTAAATTTTATACCCAACAAATATATCCTGAACCTTTTCAAGGCACTTACTACAGAAAATGTCTCTAATTCATAGGAGTGGAACTTTTGTTCATCTGGGGTTGTGGACTTGCTATAGTACTGTACGGGCTTAAGCGATCCATCTTCTTGATGTTGCAATAATATGGCATCGAGTCCCACTTTACTTGCATCACAATGTACTTCTGTAGCTGCAGTTCGATTATACATGGCTAGGACTGGTCTCTCAACAAGCTTTTCTTTCAGAGTTTTGAAGGCTTCTTCTTCTGCATTTCCCCAGGAAAAAGCAATGTTCTTCCTGGTGAGATTGGACAGAGGTTTAGAAAACTCAGAAAATCCCGTTATGCATTTCCGAAAATAGCTGGTCAGTCCTAGAAATCTTCTTATTTCATCATGCGGTCGCGGAAACTCTAAGACTGCTTTAATTTTATCATTTCCCGGTCGAATTCTTTCGTTTGTAATTTTGTGTCCCAAATACTCTATTTTGGCCTGCAAGAACCGACACTTGTCGAGGCGCAGTGTCATACCAGCTGCTCTGAATAGCTTTAGCACTTCGCCAAGTTTTTCAAGACCTTGGGAAACTGATTTAGTTGGAATTAGTACATCGTCAATATAGGCCATCGCATCCTGGCGTACAGGATTCAAGATTTTGTTCATATTCCTCTGAAATACTGCCGGAGCATTTACTAAACCAAACGGCATCCTGAGATATTCGTAATGCCCATCAGGTGTAACAAATGCTGTTTTTGCAATAGAATCGTCATCGATTGGAATCTGATGATAACCGGAGGCTAGGTCTAGCGTAGTGAAGAATCTGTTACCTAGAATATTATCTAGAAGATCGTCAATGCGTGGCAGAGGATATTTGTCCTCAATTGTCTTACGGTTAATGGCTCTATAATCCACACACATTCTCTCCTCTCCATACTTCTTTTTGACTAACAATATGGTGAATCTAATTCCTGGATTATTCCATTATCCAACAATTCGTGGACTATGCTATACGTACTTTTTCTCGATTTATGAATGCCATGCGATATGGTCTATAGGTTACAGGTTCGCAATCCAACATTTTAATTGACACTTAATAAATTGGACAGCTGTTCAGCATCAATCTCCGTGTCGATTTTTCCTCTAAAGGTGCAATTTCATGCTGACGCTTGACGCTGGTTGAGAGCGTCAAAAATAGTCGCGTGGTCCAATTTCGACTAGAGCGTCATCTTTAATAAGTCTAGCGTCAAGCGTCAATCCTCATAACCTTGCGTGAAAGCGTCAAAACAAAAAAACGTAAACAGAATCTGTGACTTTATTAGTAAAGATTGAGTATTTATGATAAAACATAAATTTGATCAATAATCAGGATATTTATTTGCTGACAGATCAAAGTTTATGAAAGTACTCGGTGTAAAAAGCTGAACAATGTTTAGCTTTGACGCTAGAATTATTAAAGATGACGCTCTAGTCGAAATTGGACCCATATTGGACCACGTGACTAGATTTGACGCTCTCAATCAGCGTCAAGCGTTAGCATGAAATTGCACCTTAAGGTCTTGTATCTTAAATACTTCAACCTTTTCCACTTGAGCTGTCAAACAATTAACTGAAGGAATACAATTTTCATAACACCTGATTCCTCTCGCAACAACCGCACCCTTCTCATATCGGATCGGCCTATCTGACATGTTAATAATAGGCAGGAGTTCATTTCCCTTTAAATTCAAAATACACGGTGGAATAACATGAAAATTATCATTCCACTGTCTTTGTTGTATATCTATAAAAATATCATCAATACAATTATCACAGGAAATCGATATATGGCCCATATGCTTAGCTGGAATTGTTGTTGTCTCACTGGCAGTTAATGTTACTTTCTTATTACCTAATAATCTGTCAATAGCATCAATAGATAGATCATCTTGGTTAAACAAGCGAATTTGATTTTCCCTAACAATAGCAGTAACATTATCATTATTTACAAAAGGTTGACCTATGATAACTGATACCTCTTGAATTTCATCAGGCACAACTAAAGCCTCTACAGCCGCGGTGGCCATGTTGACTTGTAGTTTAATAAAAGTTTTTGCTTTTGCAATTATGGAACCCCTTGCATACCCACATAAACGTACCATCGTAGGTGTAAGCTCTAGCCTCAAATTATTTGCGTCCGTCTCTCTAATGGAGGCACAACCAGAATCAACATAACCACGTAAAGTTTCACCATTGATACAATCAATAAAATAACATGTACTTGAAGAATTTGTAGAAAGTAATAAAATGGGTTTGCTCTCACCTTTATTCAGTCGATTACCAGAAGTAACATGACATCGATCAGCCGTATGTCCAAAATAGTTGCACTTCGTACATGTGACGCGTGGTTCTGGACACTTAGATTGGACATGTCCCCTCTTCTTGCAATTAAAACACTTGATGTTTGAAACTTCAGCTATATCATTTGGTCTTTTGCGTTTGATGATTACGTTGCGCAAGTCCTTACCATGCTCTCCCGTACGACGTAAGCTGTAATCTTGCTTATGAGTAGGGGTTCTGTTCGGTATAATAGGACCTTGACGAACGTTTGTAAGGTACTGTGCGGCGTTCTGGATGGTCACGTCTGGAATACCGTCTATAATGCATGAAACTGCATTTTTTCCAGTAATTTGGACTGTTCTCAGAAGTTCCATTTTGCTAAAATAATATACAGCCATGGATTCGTCACTTGATTTCTGTCTATTGAGCATCTTTCTCAACGTTTTGGCAAAATCTACATGATCTGGGAAAGTCCTTGCATATGTGATAATAGATTTCCACTCATCCCAAGTATGGTTCACTGAATTAAAGCTGTGGTACCAAGTGCGAGCCATTCCAGCTAAACGAGACTGCATGTGATATACGGTAGTGATATCATCCCAACAGTTCACATTTTTCAACTGCTCAATCTTTTGGAACCACTGGCTAGCAGTTATATTATCATTTTCCGGATAGAATTGTGGAATATATACAATCTGCTTGAACGGTCGTCGTATTTGAATTGGACATGTTTCTTATTATGCTTTCTAATCGTTGAATTCTCTCTTCGTATAAAGACCTTACATCTGCCGATTCTGTAGTATCTGACTGGGCTACGTCACTTGGAATATGAACAAGTAGGCGTTCAGTTCTATTCGGAGAAGACTCGAATTCTCTAATGCCTCTTGTATGTTGAGAGTCTTTTCGCCTTGATGTTGATAGATTATCTATTGTTTTTCCTATACATCTTCCTTCTTTAAAGGGTGACTTTTCGGAACATATTTTATTTGAGTCTCTCTCTGGTGCAGTTTTTCGGTACCTTGAGCGTTTAGTTGAACTAGAACTACTATCGCTGCTATTACCACTACTACTACTACTACTTGATCGTTCACGAAGCCTCTTTGTCTTACCCATCTTCACAAATTGCAACAATTATTATAGTAGCTATTAAGTAATAGTAGGTATGTTGATAAAAATACTTTAAATTTAACTCACGTAAAAGCTTCAAACTACCGAAACGATTACTTCGTAAAAGCAAGGTTTCTCTTAACCAAACTCACGTGTTTTTTTTTAAATAAGTCGAAAGTTCACTTCCTACTCTGTAACAAAAATTATATGTCTAGCCAAACGTAATTTAACTAAACACTACTTCGTAAAAGCTAAGGTATATTGTCTTTTGTTTTTATATGTAACTATCACCATAGGCGTGTGCTTCGTAAAAGCTAAGGTATATTGTCTTTTGTTTTTATATGTAACTATCACCATAGGCGTGTGCTTCGTAAAAGCTAAGGTATATTGTCTTTTGTTTTTATATGTAACTATCACCATAGGCGTGTGCTTCGTAAAAGCTAAGGTATATTGTCTTTTGTTTTTATATGTAACTATCACCATAGGCGTGTGCTTCGTAAAAGCTAAGGTATATTGTCTTTTGTTTTTATATATAACTATCACCATAGGCGTGTGCTGACTTTCTTATTAGGAGAGGAGGGGGGCAAATATCAAATCGGAATCTTTTGACGAAAAAACACAAAGATCCATTTCCGCCGAAACATTGCTTTTGCATATTGCCGCCCTTCAATTTCTCTTTTCTCGGAATTGGGATGGACCGATTAGGATGGGCAATGGACCATCCTGCCCCCCCCCCTGTAGGCACGCCTATGACTATCACTATCAATAGCAACAAAGTGCCAACACACTTAAACCATGTTCTCGGATTCACCGCACACCTGAACTGTAAACTAATAAATATCTTAAATAAGTAGAGATTTTATTTTACAGACGTTTATTACGAACTTCGTATTATGACAGTACAACGCAGACTATCCATGGACTATCCTAGATATTACTTTTTCTAACCGAAAACTCTTATCACCCCTCTTGTTGAGAGTAAACATCTTCGAGACCCTTCTACCTAGATCATAGGGTAAAATGAATATTCCATGGCCGAGAAGCGTTGTAAGTAACATTCGTCTGTTGAATTTATACTGGGTGATTACATTTATTATTGTTTTATTGCAAATAATTGTAGGGTTTTAATTATTATTTTCTCGTTACGATAACTGGGTGAGTAAATTAAAGATTATTTTTCTAATTATGGCAGCTATGTAAATTCTTAACATTTTTTGCGGAAAAACGAACAAGGGTAAGGACACGTAAGGGTAGCAGATAAGAACATTGGGAGGCAGACCAGTTCTTTCATTTTATCATTTACAATTGATTCAAGTTGCTAATGTTATGCTTAGTTTTTTATTGCATATAAGGTGAAAAGAATACCATTTTATTATTTTTCTTTTATTGTGCCATCTTCGTTGGTGAAAAGGACACCCTCTCTTGGTGAAAGAGGCACTAATTTTTTAGAAAAATGACACCTATTTAGAAAAAACATCTACACACAGATCCAATGATCCAAATAATTTTCATTTAGAAGTGTTCGCTATAACTATTCAGTAAGTAGAGAAAAATTACAACACCTATCCAGAAGAAACATTAATTGATGGTTTTATATGACGCCATTTTGCGGTGGATCGATTGTAGAGCCATCTAGCGGCATGTGTTGAAAGTGGGTTTAAGGTAGAAAACTGGGAAATCAGAAACTGTAATTAATGTACAGCTATCTACTTTTAACTCACTTAATAATGTCAATGTTGCCATATTTCAATTATAAACTAGATATTTCAGAGTTCCTGTAAAAAACCAAGACGTATACATATATTTTTGGTATTATGAATATTATGTTTTCGTGTACATTTTAAAATTATTAAGTTTATACATAATATATATTAGAAAAAAAGGTTTCTCACAATAGTTGTGTACTTTATTTGTTTTAAGTTGAAAATATGATATTTATTATTCGCCACACTTCTATTATGAACAAAGATAAGTAAGTGTCACAATGTTAAAAGCGTAATACCATAGTAAAATAAAATTGTTTCAGTTTTCCAAAGGGTCATGGACAAAAAATTTGTCGAAATATCCACGCAATTTTAGAGAAGAACATAGGTATTCTGAAATTCAAAGATGACAATAATGAAGGGATGATTAAGCCCCATAATTTGGGATATAGAATATTCAAAGCGAACAAAGTTCAAAATCATCAACACAACATATCCAGCCACCACTTTTTGTGCGTGGCCCTTTTGGAAAACTAAAACAATAAAGTTATTTTATTTTACCATGGTATTGATGATGGTATTGTGACACAAAATACACAACTTCTCCACTTTTATTAATATCACAAATATATTTAAGGTGTGTCTCGGGTTTCCACAGGAACACTGAAATACAAGTTCGTTTATAATTCAAACATGGCAACATTGACATTTTTAGGTGATTGAAATGTAGATGGCGCCACATTAATTACCATTAGTAGTCACCTATTTTTCTACCTCAGGACTACTTTCGATAAGTGTCGCTAGATAGCACTACAATACGATCTACCGCAAAATGGCGTCATATAAAACCATCAATTCCTCAATTCCATTTACAGTTCTGATTATGTAACTAAAATGAAGTCTGATGTAACTGCCCACACAGATCCAAATAATTTTCATATAGAAGTGTTAGCCAAGGTGTGAGAGAAAAATTACAACACCTATTCAGAAGAAACATCTAATTCTTTTATTCCATTTACAGTTCTGATTATGTCACTAAAATGAAGTCTGATGTAACTGCCCATACAGATCCAAATAATTTTCACACGAGAAATGTTTGCTATAAATATTCAATGAGTAGAAAGAAGAAGTTAGAAGAAACATCTGAGGAAACATCTATAGAGTTGTAAAAGATTGATATTGTAAACTTTTTCTTTGTGTTCTGAGGAAAAATGGAAGATGAACTTGGATTGTCATGTATTGATAAATATGAAGATGAATATACATTACATATATATAGGGATATAGTTTTAGGGGGTAGTTTGGTTTGAGGGAGGAGGGAATAGAGTGCAGGAAGTTGGTGGAATAGTATTTGCTCCCCAAACCTCATCTGTGACAGGCAGATGGAGTATTAGTCCCAGGCACACGCCATTTTGTTGAAGATCATGCTAAGGCCTTAATCACCAGTAGCAGCACAAGGAAGACACCCTATTCTGGCCCAATAGGGTTTGGCTTAGTTTTTTGTTATTGACTCAGCAGTTTTGACGTCGTTTCACTTCGCTTGGTTTCGGTACTTGGATCCTGGCTTCCTAATGGATTAGTTTGGCTTTGGGAGTCTCTAGTTCCAGTTTTATCCGGTTATAAGGATTATTGAGGTTCTGGCTATGCTAGAATTCGGTCTATTGATGGTTGCGTAGATGCTGTCCCAGTTCATCATCTGAAGGCTTAAGTTTGGAGTCAATGAGGGTCATCCAAGAGTGACTACCAGACCGGACATTGAAATAATTACTTGTGGATGGTCAAGTATTATCACCAGCGGGTGAAGACACGCAAGTTGTAGTTTAAGTTAATTTTTTTCCAGTTTTTTTATTGTTGTATTATAGATTATTTACCAGTTTATATCTGAATATTTCGCTGGACCATTTGTGAACGTACAAGTGGCTTGTAATTTATTTTTATTAAGATCGCGGTTGTTAATTATTCTCGGCGAGGGTAGAACGTTGCGTCTGAGCTCATACGGATCGTGTCCTTAACGCTATTTGGTAAAGTCTCAATATTTGGTAAGATTTCCAACATCCTTATTACATGTATATGTATATAACCCACGGTATGGTTATTTGCTAAAGGTAAATCTTGTGTGATATGAATAAACAGTTTTTCAATTTCATAATTTTCAGGAGGGTTTTACATTGGAACCGGGGTTCTAGTTCAAATTCTTCTAAGCATTGTATCATTAAAGTTTGGGGTTAACGGGGCACAGAGGTTTTTTATATTTTTTTTGTTGTGTAGGATAATTCAAGATTAGCCTATTATTATTATTATTATTATTTTTTTTTTTTTTTTTTTTTTTTTTTTTTTTTTTTTGTTATAGAGCATCGACTGCTTTGGTCATTAGCTCTTCCTATTTGGAGGAGGGAAAACTCATGTTCACCCGAAGATCGGGTGGGTAGTGTTGGACTCCTTCATGGCCTACCAACCAAAAACCTCCTCCAACATTTAAGGCTGTACTTTTATATTCTTAGGTACAAGCTGTTTGCTTTCAAGAAATTCAGCAACTTAATTTGCTCTTCTGTAGTTGGAGTGCATGTCTTAATGTCTTTCGCGATCCCCATATCCAGACGACTTCGAGAAAGCAGTGGACATTCAACTATTAGGTGTCTTATAGTGATTTGTCTTCCGCATTCACAGACAGGCACGTTCCTTCCGAGAAGTAAGTGAGAGCTGGTCAGGTTAGTATGCCCAATTTTTATTCGGGTGATTACTACTTTGTCCCTACGCTTCTGAAGTTTATATTCAGATGGTTTGAGTTGTATACTTGCTTGTATTTCTTTTAGCGCGTTATTATTGACAGTCCATTCTTCTTGCCACTTGTCCATGATTTTTTCTTTCATATACTTCTTCTGTTGTTCTAGGCCTTCATCGTAGATTTGGTTTTCTCTTGCGCTGATGTTTATGGACTCTAGTAGAAGTGATACTCTTGTTGGGTATGATAAACTGCTAACTCGACGGGTTTGGAGAGGAGTCTCTAGTGTGGACAGTATTTCATGTGCAGGGTGTATTATTATTATTATTATTATTGTATTTCCGTATTGGATACATATTGTATTTTCACGTTGGGTTGGGGGAATTACGGGATTTTTAAATTGTTGAGTATTATATAAGCAAATTTGTAGGACTTGCGAAGCGTCCTCTATCGAAGACTATATCTGAGACTACTGTAGTCTCTGTTTCAATCTCTGTCAAACCAAACCACCAACTAGTAGATCATTATATATATTCTTACTTGAGTTATTGTGTTTGATTTATTTAGTATATTCCTAATTGGGGGTAAACTACGGTTAGGGACGTAATCATTGGTATTTTCTCGGGTACGGTTTACCTGGCGCCTTGGGTTTAGATAACTTTTATTGTTTGTTTATTACCAGCATACGAACCTCCCTTCTTCGACTTAGAGTCTAGCGGGTAAAATACCTTGTGGCATAGATCGGCCTATCGATCAGCTGGTAACTTTGGTGTTTTATAGTAATTTTTTTGTTGCGAGCCACAAGTTCGATCTATTCTACGTTGATAGGTCGCTAATGTAATATTGGTGAGTGCTGTCGTTGCACGAAGCTTGATTTTACGTTACACCCGATGAGTTTTAAGAGGTTCCTTTGCATGTGCAAAAGTGAGCGTCTGGTGTGCTGTTTCCGGACACGGAATCCTTGGTCCGCACTTCAATACAATGGTATGCAAGTCTCACTCAATCAACAGAGGTACAGACAAATTTTAACACGATTTATCCATGATTTACGTCAATTCTCTCGTGAGCGTAACTTGGCGTTTCGAAACCAATTTTCTCAGCAGGACGGGGCAACTTGCCATATTGCTGTCGCAATTCGTCAATTTCTTCAAGAACATTTTCCAAGCAAATTCATTTCACGATTTACTAAATTCCCTTATCCTTCACATTCTCCAGACCTCACAACTCCTGGCTAAAGATTCCGTTTTCAAACGGGCACCACAAACCATCGATGAATTTAAGGATGCCGTTAGAGTCCTCTTTACATCTTGTGAGACAACCCTAATTCAATAACATGACCAGAAACTTAGAACATCGTTATGAAGTCTGTCTTGAACGAGAAGATGCTCATTTAGAACATATAATATAGTGTTAATAACATGGACGTATAAACAAAGATGGACCTAGCATACTAGTATTTATTTGAAGCCAATATAAAAGTAAACATCGCTGTTGTCACATTTCGTTTTAAATTTTTGTTATATCAGGCCAAGTATTAGTTTAAATAGTTTGATTCAAACAACTTAATTTTATCAAAATCCCGAAAGACTTCCAATTTTGGGACTTTTTATTTGTTTTAAATGTAAAAATCTACAGCATTTAGCTACTACTATAATTTTAAAGTGATGTACACGATGTCCCTAGCCTGTAATATGGCGAAATAAATGTAAACTAAGCAACACTGTTTGTTTCCCTCTGGTGTTTGTGAGAAGATGGCTGCCTTTGTTTATTAAATTTTTGGTGCGTGGTTTGTTATATTTAACCCAGTTAATTTATTATAAAAGCTTGGATATTGTAATAGTGACTCAACTAACACTACAGTAATGGTGCGACAATGTTTAGTTTGTTAAAAACTTGACTATTTGAATTCTAACCTCTCATTTCATAGGTGAGTATCAGTGGCGTTCATAAACATGCAAAGTTGTGTTTATTAATTTGAAAATTATAATAAATAAAAATTTAAATTGTGAAATAGCAGGCTTCGTACAAATATGGAACAGAGAAGAAAGTGGCTATCCTGTACTTGAAATTCTGGAAGAAGATATGCCAAAACTGGCTTATATTTGTTGTGCACATTTCAAACCAGAAGATTTTTAGTGAAAAGGTAATCCAGAGAAAATTTTTCTGAAAAAAAACGTGGTACCTCTACCATATTTTTCAGAATATTCTGATAATACAGATAAAACAGTTAATGAACTATCTTCTAGTAAAAAGTATCAGATATTAGCTGTATGAATTGTTATTATATCTTAATTATTTAAACTTTCAATAACATATGCTTAATATGTTGAATATTTCTTACTTTTTTTACAATATTGAATGAAATTAAAAATTATATCATGTCACTTAAGAATGCGGTAACCATCCCATTTTTGATTTAGGTAGAAAAGCAGGATTTTTAGAGTGTATAGAGAACCTTTTGGTTTTGTACAATAATTATGTTCACTCAATCCAAATTAAATATATTTTAACCTTTGAATTATCACAGGATCACTTAGAATTATTTTTTCGTGCTATGCTTCAGTAACAACTCAACAACATGACAGTTTGAACATGCTTATAAGAGACTTCTAATTCACAAAGACGTTGAAGCAGGTAATACAGGTGTTATTAAGCTTGATTCTACTGGAATATTACACTGTAATAGCAGAGTACCTAGTAATATTGAAAATGGTGTTATTGTAGAAAATACAGAATTTGGAACCTCAATTGAAGAGCTTGTTGAAGAGTTTGATTATTCAGTTTCAAGTACATGGAACTTATGTTTTAGATGTAGTTGGTTAACCAATGCGTCACAGTTAGTCATTACAGTGTGTGAATCTGCTGAAAAATATTTCAGATTTTTTAACAAGACAAAACATATTTTCATTGGAAATATTAAAAATTTGGAGTTATCCTTAATTTCTGGTATAATTGCCAATTTGCTAAACTCCATTTAAGATGGTTTTAATGACCATCTGTATGATGATGACCCTATAGAAAATCATAGGATTCAAATGGTGGAATTGATATTGGAAAACTATTTTAAAATTCGAATCCACCATGAAGCTGCCACAAAAACAGAGAAAACACTATTCGCCAACATCTCACATCTCAGTAATTTTTGTATTATCTGTATTATTTTTTAAGAACTACTATTTTTTTTATTTATGTTACCTCTAATGATCTAAATAAAACATCTAAGACTTTTGTGTTATAATTTTGTCTGTAGCTTTTCTTGTTTTAATTTTAAAATTAACATTACCCTTACCCTTTCATTAATTTATTATTATAATAAAAAAATTCATATTCAATTTTAAAGCTTGAAATGTGATGTATTTATATTCCTACAATCATGAATGTATCCATCCCAATGAAACGCCACTGTCCGCAGTATGAGAATTCCCACTCGGACTGCTAGAAAACAATAACAAAGCATCGTTTATTTGGCTTCATAGGTCTGCATGTAGTGTGTATTGGTACGCTAGGTCCATCTTTATTTATACGTCCATGGTTAATAATATGTATTTTTTAAATATATAAAACATTGACAAGATCAATACTGTTTATTTCGGGCTATACTGTATTACTGGCCCCACATATACTTGAACCCATAATTCGTAATAGTTTATTTCTATCCTCTTTGGTATATTTCTACCTTCAAAAGTGATTAAAACTGTTTCGCTTGGTATATAAGTATTCTCAGCTATCTTTCTATTCTATTTCTATTTTCTTGATATTTGATTTACCTTGCTCAATTATTTCCTCCATTGTTGTGTCTAGCTCTACGTACTCCTCTTACTATGCCTTTATACATGAAACCAATGTCGCAGGGATCATTCCATTCCAGTTTTACTGGCCTAATAGTTCATTTTCCATAAAGTCATTAGCGGCTTTATGGCTCTTGAAGTCTATTCCTATGCATTAAAATAGAAAAAATAGGGTGGTTCTATTTTTAAGAAAATTAAGAAATTTGATATTTATGAAGTTAAACTTTGAACACTTTTTTATACACACCCTGTATAAAATGAAAAATTCATACATTCAACATAGATTCGAATACGTTTGACCTTGCTTAAGGCAACCGAACAGAAACCATTTTCGTATCTTCAAGGGTCTCCTCGTGAAAAAATAATTTAAAAGGGTCATCAACGGTCAAATGTTCTACAAAAAAATCAATAACTCAAAAAGTGTGCATTTTTCGAAAAAAGTTTTTAGACAAAAGTATACTAAAATATTACTTAGATTTCAAAAATTTATTAATATACAGAGTGTTACATTTAACATAACAAAGTTACAGTCGACTTCCGGTAGGACCGGAAGTCGGCCATATTTTAGTTGAAAAGATCGTATCCGAAAACCCAAACGTAAAAATTCATGAATTTATTCAACCTTTTTTACTACTTACTTGCTTCAATCATTATATTTTTGATAGAGATAGTTATTTTTGTATCTAGTGCGCGAAATGGTGATCGAGAACTGATTTTTTTTAACCAGGCGCAGTCGAGTTAAAAGAAATAGTCGAGATCACCAAAGTATTTCGCGCATGAGATGCAAACAAAATTTTTTCTACAAACCTAAAAAATATTGTTCTAAAATAAGTAACATGCTTAGCTTAATATTAATAGCATATTATTAAACGAGCAATTTATGATAGCCATAATTCACGATGGGTGACGTTTGCGTCAGGAGCCGCAGGCAAGGGGCGCAAGTCACCCAAGTAAAGTATGGCCATAAATTGCGAGTAGAATACTATACTTTGTCCACGACACTTAATTTATTTATTAATAAATAAAAGTCAGTAACGATTTGGCATATTACTAACCTCAAAATGTTCTGACAGCTACATAAATATATAATTTGACATATATAGAGATGGGCGATACTGTGTAAAGTATCAATACAACGTACCGTTATAAATATATTGTTTTAAAATACTTAATATTAGAAAATATAGTTATGAAATGTATCAATATACTAAAAATTACAATATTTTATCGATACGATATATGTCAGAAACAAATTTCCTGAACAAAATACACAGATTTAATAGTTTATTTCATATTGTAGTTACCCCCATCTCTAGTTCATAATACACTATTATGGTTCATAATTCACGACAGTTGATATATGGGTACCATATACCTTTTGTTAGGAGGTAAAATATTGACTTATTAATAGGTGGTCGTGGACAAAAATAGTATTGAACTGACTTAAACTGTTTTTCCAAATCAAGTAATTACTTAATTATTGTTATACATTAATAAATGAATGATTTCTTGGATTTTCGCTTGATTGAGAAACATAAAGCTTAAAATTTGAAAATCCCATATAGTTTACTTAGCGCACGGTGTCATAGTAACGATTGTAACGAAGGAGAATGAAAAAAAGGGTCACTTCGCATACTGTTATCAATGCGCGAACCTTGTCATTATTTGACGTTTTTAGCAAAAAGTATTTTTTCTACTAGCGTGCGGAAAGATCCACATTTCACTAGTACGGAAAGTAAATTTGTAGAGATTTTGTGGAGGATATTGACATTTGAATATTTAAAATATGTATTTGTATGGTTGTAGATTACCAACTGACTGAAAAATTAAGAAATTTATTAGAATTATGCTAAAAATTTTTTTTATAGAAAGAAACATTTTTTTCAATATTTTTTTTTGACCTGCTAAAAGACTTATCAAATAGATGTCAAATAAAAATAATTGAGTTGTTGATATGTATTTGATAATAAATGTTTCTTTATGTTAACTTTTGAGTTTTTTCCCGGATGCTAGTAGAAAAAATAGTGTACCTAGCCCGTGCGTAAAGTGACTTTTCCGCACGCGATTGCCATTTGTCATAGCGTGCGGAAAAGTATCACTTTCCGCACTAGTTAGGTAAACTACTATTTCTAAAATAAGTAACATGCTTAGATTAATACTAATCAAAAATTCCAATTCCAATTCCCAAAAATACGATATCACGAGCTGGATCTGAGTTTCTGGTTTAGGAATAAATAATATTGGTTCGTCTGGCTGCACCATTAATGTTAACGTTATAAATAATAAATAAAATTAGGTGGAGTTGAATTTTCTCACAATTTAAAAGGCTTAATTACTGTTATACATTAATAAATAAATGATTTCTTGAATTTTTGCTTGATTGAGGAACATAAAGATTAAAATATAAAAACCCCATATAGTTTACATGCAGTGTGCGAAGTAAGTAGTTCGCACACTAATTCGCGCACGGTGTCATGGTAACGGAGGAAAGTGAAAAAAAAGAGTCACTTCGCATATTGTTGTCAATGTCAACATTTAAATAGTTTTTCGCATGTATGACGACGCATACGTACGTTCAGTGTGCTTTTTACTGCAAGTTTTACAGCAGATATCACATTTGAATAGCTTTTCGACTGTGTGACAACGTAAGTGAGCATTCAATGTGCCTTTTAGAGTAAAAGTTTTAAAGCAATTATTACATTTAAATGGCTTTTCGCCTGTGTGACAGCACAAGTGTATTTTCAATGCACTTTTTGAGCAAAAGTGCTTGAGCAAATATTATATTTGAATTTTGTTTCGCCTGTGTGACAACGTAAGTGAGTATCCAATGCATCTTTTCTACTAAAACTTTTACAGCAGATATCACATTTGAATGGCTTTTCGCCTGTGTGACAGCGAAAGTGTATTTTCAATGCAATTTTTTGGGCAAAAGTGCTTGAGCAAATATTACATTTGAATGGCTTTTCGCCTGTGTGACAACGTAAGTGTCTATTCAAATCGCTTTTTGCAGTAAATGTTTTAAAGCAAATATTACATTTGAATGGCTTTTCGCCTGTGACGGCGCACGTGTAAATTCAATGCACTTTTTTGAGCAAAAGTGCTCAAGCAAATGTCACATTTGAATGGCTTTTCGCTTGTGTGACAACGTAAGTGAGCATTCAATGTGCCTTTTACAGTGAAAGTTTTAAAGCAAATATTACATTTGAATGGCTTTTCGCCTGTGTGACAACGTAAGTGTTTATTCAACGCGTCTTTTGTAGTAAATGATTTTGAGCAAATGTTACATTTGAATGGCTTTTCGCCAGTGTGACAGCGCTCGTGTATAATCAATACACTTTTTCTTGCAAAAGTGCTTGAGCAAATATTACATTTGAATGGTTTTTCGCCTGTGTGCCAACGTAAGTGTTTGTTCAACACACCTTTTGAAGTAAATGTTTTCGAGCAAATGTCACATTTGAATGGCTTTTCGCCAGTGTGACAGCGCACGTGTACACTTAATAAACTTTTTTGAGTAAAAGTGCTCGAGCAAATATTACATTTGAATGGTTTTTCGACTGCGTGACAACGTAAGTGTTTAACCAACACGCATTTTGCAGTAAATGTTTTCGAGCAAATGTCACATTTGAATGGCCTTTCGCCTGTGTGACAGCCCATGTGTACATTTAAATCGCTTTTTTTAGTAAATGTTTTCAAGCAAATATTACATTTGAATGGTTTTTCGACTGCGTGACAACGTAAGTGTCTAACCAACACGCATTTTGCAGTAAATGTTTTCGAACAAATGTCACATTTGAATGGCCTTTCGCCTGTGTGACAGCGCATGTGTACTTTCAAATTGTGTTTTGTATTAAATGTTTTCAAGCAAATATTACATTCGGATGTTTTTCCGCCTGTGTGACAACGTAAGTGAGTATCCAATGCGCCTTTTAGAGTAAATGTTTTCAAGCAAATATTACATTTGAATGGTTTTTCGACTGCGTGACAACGTAAGTGTCTAACCAACACGAATTTTGCAGCAAATGTTTTCGAGCAAATGTCACATTTGAATGGCCTTTCGCCTGTGTGACAGCGCATGTGTACATTTAAATTGTTTTTTGTAGTTAATGTTCTCAAGCAAATATTACATTTGAATGGTTTGTAGCCGGTGTGATCTCCAGGCAATACCCAATGCTCTCGTTTTACAGGAATCTCTGCAAATAACAAAGAATTATTACTAAATTTGATAGAATTTCGTTTTAAATCTATATTGCAAATCTGTTTCAATAAACCCCTAGTCATAATCTATTTGCACGAATAAAAGGACGCGTTTCGCTAACTAGTAGCTTTGTCAAACGAATGGAGGTATAGATTTATACTGTGTTAGCGAAACGCGACACTTTAAGTTCAAATATAATGTAGATTTAACAAATTAAAATTGTTTGATTTCATAATTTATTAGTTCAGTGTTGCGCACTTATACAAATATCGTATCCGAAAACCCAAACGTAGGAATTTTCATGATTTTACTATAAGTATTTTGCCATATACAGATAGTTTTCACTCGTCGTGGGACACCCTGTATAGAAGAAAGTGTTATTGAAGTTGAACTATTTATTTAGGCATCCACCTCATATTCCCACATATGTAAATATCATCCCACAGGAACATTGTAACGAGTTATTTTTTTTTGTCACAAATTTAGTTCATTTTCACCACTCTAGATGTTATATAACTCGTTACTTACATTCTAGCTTTCTATTATTAAATTAATCTTTTTTATTTACTTTTAGGTATATTGTTTTTTTTTTAATTTTAGTATAAGGCCGGAGGTACGCAAATTAATTCCACCATAAAATTTAGTTTACAAAGTTAAAATTTTTCAATCGACAAGGACATTTGGTATATATATTTATTTAATTCCGAAATACGTCTGGTATATGACAAATTTTTTGTGGTATCTAAATTTTACTATCGATAATGAGGATATAAATAGCAGAAGAATAGATGCAAACAGTCTAGTTTAGTGGTACAACGCGGATTTTGATGAAATATTTTTTCTTTGATTAATTCGAGGTCCCTGAACACGAAAATGAAGAAAAAAATGTACGCTCTCTTACCAAAAATGAGTTATGAATTTTTGAAAATTTGTTAAAATGAGTACTGCACTGGTTTTATTGACACATTATAACTTTTATGATCTGTTATAACTGATTTACAATGTTGGTGATACACTATTGGGTAGATTCTGAGAAATCACCTATGTTACAGAAACTGTAAGTCCATAAGTTTGCCTATTACAGTAAATGAGCAGCACTGATTCTGCCTATTGGTGGAGGCGCTAACATGGGAATCTCCATAAGAAAATCACTAAAAAAGCCAAGGTCCAAATTAGCGAAATTTACTCAAAAAATGGTGGGGGTAAACTATTATATACATACATGGCAGATAGAAAGTAACATGCCTGCTCGAAAGGCCTTAACGTCTAGTGTATTTGATAAATAATAGAAAAATTCTACCCCCGTTCATCCCCCATCATCCCTCTTACTAATAGTTAACCAATCATAGACGTCTCGTTGGAAAGGCCTTAACGTCTAGTGTATTTGATAAATAATAGAAAAATTCTAACTACCCTCGTTCATCCCCCACGCAGCACCCCTTTTACTAAAAGTTAACCAATCAAACGACGTCTCGTTGGAAAGGCCTTAACGTCTATTATGTACAGGGAGAATCAAAAGTAACAAAGCTTAACAACTTCACGACTTTTATATACAGGGTGGATAAAAAGTAACATGATCGAAAGGCCTTAACGTGTACAGGGTGCACCTGCTCGGAAGATCCTATTATATACAGGGTGAGTAACGCTGAAAGATAATATACAAGGCGAGTAGCATGCCTGCTCGAACGGCCTTAACGTCTATTATATATGTCAAACGTGTTACGTCTATTCAACATAGGGTATATAGACAGGTGACATCAGTGAAAAACACAGGGCGCTCGAAAGGCCTTAACTATTATATACAGGGCGAGTAACATGCAGGCTCGAGAGGCCTTATTATATGGTGGGTAACGCTGAAAGACATTAACTATTATATACAGGGTAGGTAACATGCATGAAGGGCCTTAGTAACATGCATGCTCGAAAGGCATTATCTATTATATTCAGGGCGAGTAACATGCATGCAAGGCCTCAAGTATTATATACAGGGTGGTATATACGTCACGCTGTCACATCACGTTGTTACGTCAAACGTCACGCTGTCACGTCAAACGTCACGCTGTCACTTTAAACGTCACGACGTCACGCTGTCACGTCAAACGTCACGTCACGCTGTCACGTCAAACGTCACCTTGTCACGTCGCGGAGGTAATCGACGTAATCGAGAGTATAGATATACCGGGTATGGTTGAAAGTAGCGCTGTCAAAAAAAGGCACTAACACCTAAGTTCGTTACTATTGGTCCGATTTGAATGGAGCAAACGGCATTATGTATGGAAAGTGATGTAATTTATATATGGAGAGTATAAGCATGCGCAATAATGCTACCATAAAGGCACTAGCACCTAACTTCGTTACTATTGGTCTGATTTGGATGGAATAAACGTCATGTGATCATGTCAAACGTCACGTTGTCATGTACGTATATTATATATATATATATAGGGCGGATAGAAAGTAACATGCATGAAAGGCCTTAACGTATATTATATACAGAGTGAGTATCGAGAGTGAGAATCGACCAGAAGCTCGAAGAATCTACAAAGACCAGAAGGTCTTCTATCACCTGTCACCTTCATATCTCCAAAAATCAACAATGACCAGAAGTGTTGTCGACCGACAGTACGCTATGAAGTATTTACAACGTTTCGGATACATAAATGAAAATGATTTGACTTGAGGTTTATAGGTGATTCCAGCGGTCAGTGGAGATTGTAATTAGATAATAAAATCAAAGTCTCGCATATAACTGATGGCTGAATATGCTTGTAGGTACAAGTTTTACGACTAAAAGGGAACAGACAAAATTTATGTGTCAGTCATATTAGACAGAAACGTCAAAATATATAATTGTTGAATTAAAAAAAATTACAAGGAATATTATATCAATATTATTGTGGTTTTTTAATGTGCCTGTAAGATTAATATCTTAAAAATCAAATATGGTGTATCACTAATATCGTGTATCAGTTATAACAGATCATTATGAAAGTTGTAATGTGTCAATAAAACCAGTGCAGTACTCACCTGAACAAATTTTCAAAAATTCATAACTCATTTTTGGTAAGAGAGCGCACATTTTTTTCTTCATTTTCGTGTTCAGTTACCTCGAATTAATCTAAGAAAAAATATTTCATCAAAATCCGCGTTGTACCACTAAACTAGACTTTTACCGAATTGATTCTTCGAGAGAGACCGCTAACAGCTGACCGGAAAGATACCGCTAACCGCCGACCGCTGATCGCTAGAGATACCGCTGATTTACCTTTACCTTTACCGTTGACTGCTGCTAATTTTTGAACGTAACGTGTGTGTTCCGAGTTTGTGCTATTCCGATCCGGTTACCGGAATATATTTTTATTGAAGACAGTAATTCTTTTTAAAGTGGTGACAAAAGTGAACTCCGATACAGAAACCGACTTAAGAAGGTAAACATATTTTTATCACCGTTTATTTTAAAATTTTCGTACCTCCGTAAACTAGAAATAGTTTGATATTTTCATGGAAATTTCTGGGCTCAACGATCATTTAGCTGAAATCAGTTATGGAAAAACTGTTGCCATGGCTACGATTGTTGTGATTAGTAGTAAACAAAAACCCAAATCCCATGGTGAAGAAATGCGCGGTTGCCAATTTAACCTCACTTTCTTTTAGCTGGAATCAGTTATGGAAAAACTGTTGCCATGGCTACGATTGTTGTGATTAGTAGTAAACAAAAACCCAAATCATGTGGTAAGGAAATGCGCGGTTGCCAAGTTGATCTCACTTTCTTTTAGCTGAAATCAGTTATGGAAAAACTGTTGCCATGGCAACGATTGTTGTGATTAGTAGTAAACAAAAACCCAAATCCCATGGTGAGAAAATGCGCGGTTGCCAAGTTAACCTCACTTTCTTTTAGCTGGAATCAGTTATGGAAAAACTGTTGCCATGGCTACGATTGTTGTGATTAGTAGTAAACAAAAACCCAAATCATGTGGTAAGGAAATGCGCGGTTGCCAAGTTGATCTCACTTTCTTTCAGCTGAAATCAGTTATGGAAAAACTGTTGCCATGGCAACGATTGTTGTGATTAGTAGTAAACAAAAACCCAAATCCCATGGTGAGGAAATGCGCGGTTGCCAAGTTGACCTCACTTTCTTTTAGCTGAAATCAGTTATGGAAAAACTGTTGCCATGGCAACGATTGTTGTGATTAGTAGTAAACAAAAACCCAAATCCCATGGTGAAGGAATGCGTGGTTGCCAAGTTGACCCCACTTTTTCTTAGTCGAAATCAGTTATGGAAAAACTTGCCATGGCAGCCATTACCATGGTAACGGGTACACTACAACCCTAATCATATGGTGAGGAAATGCGCGGTTGTTAAGTTGACCCCACTTCCTTTTAGCTGAAATTAGTTATGGAAAAACTGTTTTCATGGCAACGATTGTTGTGATTAGTAGTAAACAAAAACCCAAATCATATGGTGAGGAAATGCGCGGTTGCCAAGTTGAACTCACTTTCTTTTAGCTGAAATTAGTTATGGAAAAACTGTTGCCATGGCAACGATTGTTGTGATTAGTAGTAAGCAAAAATCAAAATCATATAGTGAGGAAATGCGCGGTTGCCGGGTATACCACTATCGTTTAGCTGAAATCAATTATTGTAAAACCGCCATGGCATCGGGTACACAAAAACCTAAACAATATGGTGAAGAAGTGCACGGTTACCAAATCAGCAACCTCAGTATGGCTGAAACTAGCTTTGCGAAATATCCGCTGTCCTGGCAACCGTTTTGATGGTGACGAAAGGGTGAAAACCTTAATTTCACAATGCTGATAGCTTATACTCGCGTTTACCAGGTTAATCACTTGTACTCATATGCAAGTAGTTATGGAACACTGTTGTAGTGGACCATCGAAATGGTGGACACAAAGGAAAATTGAAACGATTAAAGAAACGCAAAGGCACAGTATCATAAAGAAAATTTCCATTGCGCTGAGTTTATTCTACCTTAACTATGGGTCGCACGTCAATGATTATTGTTTGTGTATCACTATGATTTACTAATGTCAGAGAACTGTCATTTCTATAATGACTTCGATAAGTGAACTCTCTCTTCCGAGAACTCGAATTGAAGCATTCGAATTTGCTCGCACTCATAGTTTAGTGCCAACAAGACCATATTGTAAAAAGAAATACAAGGGCCATAAAGATCGGCCTGAACTCTTCTCCCATTATTTCTATGGAGAAACTGATTTGGGAATTTACCGATGTCCCAAATTAAAAAAAATGTAGACCGGATATATCGGTAGCAAAAAACACATGGTTCGAAAATAGCCACTTGTCTCCAGAGAAGGAGTTTACGTGAGTTTTTCCATCATATTCCATCATTCTCAATTCAAAAAGTCCATATTACACGGTATTGTTCGGTTATGCTCATAACGAAAGCTATGAAAGGATTTCATTGGGAGTTGGAGAGAACCTAGCCAGTTCTACCCTTGCAGCGCGAATGCGTTACTGTAGAGAAATGGTAACGAATGCATTTACGCAAAATGCAGCTTTCCTTGCCAAAAATTGGAGGGCCTGGAATTGTAGTACAGGTGAAAAATAATTCACATGATTATACATGATTATTCTGAAAAACGCGCTCAAATTGATATACTATCAGGTATACTTACATACACAACTTCCAAATGAAAAATTATTATGAACAACTATCAACAGAAAGTGAAAAATGCGCGCATTTTTCACAGTGTGTTGATAGCTGTTTATAAACATTTTCCATTTGGTTATTGTGTATGTAGGTACGTATTCCTGATAGTATTGAATAATGTAGATAATCATGTATAATGTGTAATGATTCAAAATATTTCAACTAACTTCGATGTAAACAACTCTATAATATCAACAATAAAACAACAAAATAAAAAAATTATTTCGACCTAAAGTCTCCATACTCTATTCTTGTTGAATTCAGGAGTTCTAGCATTGGATCGAGTTTGTTTTTTTTTACAATATGTTCTCCACAAATATTCACATAGTTTGTTCGCAAACTCGTTCTCCGGAATATGCTGACCCCTTAAAAACTTTTTGGTAGCACTCCATTGGGAGTCTATTCTTTGAGTGTGGGTACCATCAGCAGCAACAAACTCAACACTATGGTTGACAGTTTTATGATGATATCCACACTCTGATAGTTTAGAGTAGCCCTTCCACATGTCCGTGTGGATAATAGACCCTCTCTGAACATGCTGCTCATTAAGCGGAATTAGGCAGTGTGCATCTCTTTTATCATCGGGACATACAATTAACCTTAAATCGTCTGAGTGCCCTTCTATAATTCGTCCCAGATTGTATTTCCTCTGTCCAAATTTGGATTCATCAATCTGAAAAGTCAGTATGTTTATAAATGGAAAATCTGGATAAGATTGGATTTCCGTTTGAAATGCAGATTGATAAGGCGAGTGAAGCGAGCGCGCCGGGTCGAGGTTTCACAATTCGCGCGCGCGAATTGTGAAACGTTGACCCGGCGCGCATTTTTCACTTTATGTTGATAGTTGTTCATAATAATTTTTCATTTGGAAGTTGTGTATGTAAGTATACCTGATAGTATATCAATTTGAGCGCGTTTTTTCAGAATAATTATGTATAATCATGTGAATTATTTTTTACCTGTACTACAATTCCAGGCCCTCCAATTTTTGGCAAGGAAAGCTGCATTTGCGTAAATGCATTCGTTACCATTTCTCTGCAGTAACGCATTCGCGCTGCAAGGGTAGAACTGGCTAAGTTCTCTCCAACTCCCAATGAAATCCTTTCATAGGTTTCGTTATAAGCATAACCGAACAATACCCTGTAATATGGACTTTTTGAATTGAGAATGATGAAATATGATGGAAAAACTCACCTAAACTCCTTCTCTGGAGACAAATGGCTATTTTCGAGCCAAGTGTTTTTTGCTACCGATATATCCGGTCTACATTTTTTTGATTTGGGACATCGGTAAATTTCCAAATCAGTTTCTCCATAGAAATAATGGGAGAAGAGTTCAGGCCGATCTTTATGGCCCTTGTATTTCTTTTTACAATATGGTCTTGTTGGCACTAAACTATGAGTGCGAGCAAATTCGAATGCTTCAATGCGCAATGGAAATTTTCTTGATGATACTGTGCCTTTGCGTTTCTTTAATCGTTTCAATTTTCCTTTGTGTCCACCATTTCGATGGTCCACTACAACAGTGTTCCATAACTACTTGCGTATGAGTACAAGTGATTAACCTGGTAAACGCGAGTATAAGCTATCAGCATTGTGAAATTAAGGTTTTCACCCTTTCTTCACCATCAAAACGGTTGCCAGGACAGCGGATTTTTCGCAAAGCTAGTTTCAGCCATACTGAGGTTGCTGATTTGGTAACCGTGCACTTCTTCACCATATTATTCAGGTTTTTGTGTCCCCGATGCCATGGCGGTTTTACAATAATTGATTTCAGCTAAACGATAGTGGTATACCCGGCAACCGCACATTTCCACACTATATGATTTTGGTTTTTGCTTACTACTAATCACAACAATCGTTGCCATGGCAACAGTTTTTCCATAACTAATTTCAGCTAAAAGAAAGTGAGGTCAACTTGGCAACCGCGCATTTCCTCACCATATGATTTAGGTTTTTGTGTACCCGTTACCATGGTGATGGCTGCCATGGCAACAGTTTTTTCATAACTGATTTCAGATGAAAGAAAGTAGGTATAACTTGGCAACCGCGCATTTCCTCACCATATGATTTGGGTTTTTGTTTACTACTAATCACAACAATCGTTGCCATGGCAACAGTTTTTCCATAACTGATTTCAGCTAAACGAAAGTTGAGCCCATTGTTTCTTTGAGATTAAAAAAAAAAGTTATTTTCACAACTAACTATTTACGCAAATCTGCAGTGTGTAGTTAATATAATGCCGAAGCAGCTGAACAGTAAATGTCAAGAGATGGTAGCATCTTTGCTTGGAAGAGCCTGCCACAATTGTAATGGATACTACTACTACTACTAAGTTTGCAGGCGAACCTTGTCCTGGACAAACTCAAGCCAAGGTTCCGGCACTGAGGCCACTGGCGGGCCCATTGTGCCATTCCTGCTACCTAGACATCCATAAAGCCGAGCCCTTCAATAAAGGCCACAACCTTTTTCAATGGATGCCTGCTTGTGTCTCCAGGGGCCAAAACAGGGACTCCGAAGATTCGTCTGCGTAGTACAGCCCAGTGTGGACACTCTAGGAGAACATGGACTGACGTTTCATCAGTCATGCCGCAACCCCTGCATAGGGAACTTTCCTCTACTCCTAAGTTGTGGAGGTGTTTCATCATACAGCAGTGCCCCGTTAGGAGTCCTGCTATCTTCCTTAGCCTACTTCTTGGTAGTTCAGTAGCTGCTCTAGTGTGTCCATCAGTCCATCCCTTCAGTAAAAGTTTGGATTGCCTAGGACCCTGCAGAGCATTCCAATGAGCGAGGTGCTGATTCTTCAGCCACTTCTTCGACTCCTTGCGTATTCTTTGTTTTGTTAGGCCCAAGGTCGGGCCCGGGCCGCAGAAGGGAGCTGCCGCCCCCTCCGCAGCCAGTGCATCCGCCATCTCGTTGCCTTCAAAACCAGAGTGGGCTGGAATCCATTCTAGCCGCACCACATTGCGCCTTGCAAGATTAGCAAGTCGTTCTCGACATTCATTAGCGAGTCCTGAGTTGCTGGTGCACCCACTCAGGGCTTTAATTGCTGCCTGACTGTCGGAGTATATGGTTATGCGTCGATCCACATAACCTCTGTCTAGGTTTATCTGCGCACATTCCAAGATAGCATATAACTCGGCCTGATATGCAGATACACCATCACCCAATGGTACACGAACTTGTGTTCTTGGGTTCCTAGAGTAAATTCCAGCCCCTGCTCTATCACCGGAGCATGAGCCATCTGTGTACCAGACAGTCCCATTAGGCTGTGTATTCCTCTCTTTTTCCCAGGATTCTCTATCCCGGATCATGGTCCTGTACGGAGTTGCGAAGTAGTACTTTCGCAGGCATTCGTCAGGTGCTCGAGCCAGAACTGGAATATCTTCCAGAAGCCGGAGCTTCTTGACGTGCCTGCACTCTTCCCCTCTTCGCACGTATCCCAGCTGTTTTAAGCGCAGAAAAGCCCTCCCCGCCTCAGCCTCGATCACATGGTGAAGAGGCCGAAGACCAAGGATCACTTCCATCGCAGCAGTTGGTGTAGTTCTCATGCAGCCAGTTGCCCCCAAACTGACCACCCTTTGAAGGCGTGTCAGTTGCGATCTAGCCGTCACCAAGGTTACCCTCGGCCACCAGACCAGAGCCGCATATGTGAGCATAGGCAGCATGATCACTCTATAAAACCATATGATCGTTTTGGGGGTCAGTCCCCACTTCGGACCAATGGCTCTCCTACAGGCCCAATACGTGTTTGTCACCTTGCGAGAGAACACCCCCTTGCGGACATCCTCTAGCGACGATCACTTTTGCCACATGGTCCTTCCATGTGGCCTCTACTGTACGATTGCCCAACATGGCCCCAAGCCAGTGAGTGATCATTGGCTCTATTCCATGATTTGTCGCAGCCCTACAAATAGATTCTACAGGGGTGCTGTCAAACGCCCCCTGTATATCCAAAAATGCTCCCAGGGCGATCATGCCATTTTCCAGCGCCTTCTCCACCTGGGTTACCAGTTGGTGTAAGGCACTTTCAGTTGACTTGCCACACCTGAACGCATGTTGATTGTTGTGCAAGGGATACCTTAGCCCAACCTTTTCCTTTATGTACCGATCAGCCACCCTCTCCAATGTTTTTAACACAAAGGATGTTAGGCTAATGGGTCTAAAGGATTTAGCCACCGTATATGTGGCACGACCCGGTTTGGGTATGAAGACGACTCTCACCTGCCTCCACTGTTCAGGGACATACCTGCGTGCCAGACAGGCCCGAAAGATATGCACCAAGATTGTGCCAATTGCATCCCAGCCCTGTTGAAGCAGAGCCGGGAAGATTTGGTCTTTTCCTGGAGACTTGTACGGTCTGAATGACCGTATCGCCCAAGTACACCGCTCGTATGTGACTATTTCTTTTGCTAGAAGATAGTCCTCTTTACATGGTCGCTGTATGTTCACATATTCCATGTCAGGACACTCCCGCTCGATTCCTTCACAACCGGGGAAGTGTGTCTCTAGTAGATGCCGCAAGGTATCCACCGGGGTTTCGGTGAAAACACCCGGTTCGACTTCCATGCTGCCTATAGCGCTGTCCGGTGATTTCGTTAAGATCCGGCGCAGCCTTGACATTTGAGGTACCGATACGATATCCTCGCAGAAGGCCCGCCAGGCATCTCTCCGAGCCAACCTAACAGCACTCTTGTACTCATTCCGTTTCCGGCGGTATTGCTCCCAGTCCAGATCCGACTTCGTCTTCCTAGCCCTATTAAATAGGCGCCGGGTATGTTCCCGTAGCGAGTCTAGAGACTTGTTCCACCATTTGTGGCCCTTACTTCCCTTCCTCGTTTTTTCGGCGCAATTTTCTTCATAAGACGAAACAATAATCGAGCCCAGCTCCGCTATGGCCCAATCGATCTCATCATTATTGCTCAAGTTCCTAGGGAAACCACCAAGTCTCCTTCCGAGATCCAGTTTATACTGTTCCCAGTTGGTAGTCTTGGGGTCCCTATACTTGATTGATTGTTCCTCAACAGCAACCCTGTAACTGAAACAAATGTAGCTGTGATCCGACAATGACGGATCATCATTAACATGCCAGTCCTTTACCATACTTACAACGGTACTTGACGCAAGCGTCACATCCAGGACTTCAGCCCTAATCCTATTTCGGAATGTTGGTTTCGTCCCTCGGTTGAGTAGTTGTAATGGATAATGCAAGTTATCACAGTACGGTGATTAATAAAGTACCAACAACAGCTACCAAATAGGCTGATATGCAGAACTGGTTGATACAAAATGATATTCCGTTTGAAAATACTTTCTTCGAAACCCAATTATTGATTTTAGTACAACAGTAAGTTGATATAAACATTTTTCAATATATTATGGTAATACTGAGCTAACTTATTTTGTTTGAAAATATGCATGCTTTAATATTTTTGTAGGAATAAACCACCATTAGTATATGAAGCTGACATATTATCTGAAAAATATGGTCACAAAGTGCTTCGACTTCCCCCTTACCACTGTATGTTCAACCCAATTGAACATATTTGGGGGATAGTAAAAAATTTTTATAGAGACCATGTGTGATCTGATGGTGCATCAAGAGAACAAGCAATTGGTGTAGGAAAAGGGCTTTAGAAAAAGTGACCCCTGATATTTGGTCCAGGAAAAAATTATACAAGATTGGTGGGATTGAGAAGTAGTATTTGATAGACAGGATGCCTAGACAGGTGCCTCCACTTATTATTAATTTTGAAAGTGATGATGAAGATAGTGATGATTTTGAGATGGATTACTGGAAATCTTGTGTTCTATTTTTCAATATTTTTTTCCAGTTTACTTTATTTCCACCTTTTTAAAATCACTAATAACTTATATTATTGAATTAATTAGGTCCAGTTATTTTAAAATACAGCAACTTAATCCAAAAAATCGGCCTGTTTCTCTTTAATTCAATAAAGACTGCTAAATAACAGAGTGGATTATTTTGATTGGCCCGCTCACCAAAAAGGAGAGTGGTTCTGAAATTATTGTGAAGTTATTTCAGGTGCATAAATTTTTAGATTAAATAATTGTATCGTAATAACCAGTGGCGTAGCGTGTCTTGTTGGGGCCCCGTATAAAAAATTTGTTCGGAGGCCCTTATATGAGGGTAAAGATTTTTCACAGAAGAAAAAAAAATAAACACTGTACTGCACTCCGTGGTTTAACATCCAATGCACAGATCACCTATAACCAAAAGACTGCCTTCTCTAATAAATATTTTGGCTACAGCAAATTTGTTGCCATCTGTAGTTGTCATGATACATTGAGAGAGAAAATTGAGCAGAAATATATAAATTTTAAGGCGGTAAATTTAAAACTTCTGCCCATTTCATATTTTTCAAAATCATGTTTTGAAACGTCTCAAGCATAAAATAACAATTTCAGGTTTTTGGTCCTTGTTGCATTTCAAAAGTAGAAAATATACACTTTAGGGGCCCCCGTGGCCCGGGGGCCCCGTATAATTAATACGGTAGATACGGCGGTGGCTACGCCCCTGGTAATAACCAACCAGTTAACCTATTTGAAATAAATTATATTCACAAGTTATTGTTTTCATTATTAACATAAGTAAAACTTTGAAACACAATATAAAATCAGGAAGGTAGTGACTTAACATAATTGTCATACAGTCTTCAAATTATAATCAGAAGGAGCAGAGACTTTGAGCAAGGTATTCCAGTTGTTGATAAATAAATGTTCACTCGATATTTCATTATTTCAATTTGCATTGGTGGATTATAACAGCTATATATGAAAAGTCTAATAGCACACCTATATGTAGCCATCTACCCAAGTCTATATATTTTTGTGAATAACACCTCACACAAAATCAAAACTGCATGATGCATAATATGAAACAGAGATACAAATGAAACCATGGAGCTTCTTACTTCAACTTCCCAATGTACAATTGTGTAGGAAATAGACTCATTATATGACAAAATTATTCAGATGATCTATATTCACTTCTTCTTCCAAATAATGTAGTAGTAATGATACAAATGTATACCTTCATAAGTGAGGCGATTTTGTTTTATCTATATTTATTTTTTTCATTCTATTTTTATTATAATAAATATAATAGATGATAGATGTATAAAAAAACAATATTTAAATTTGCATGAAGATGATTACAGCTGTATGGATATTGGATTCCTTTTACCATAAACTCTTGCAGTGTTCTAGTGGCTCTATAGCATACAATGTTTTTCATATAACCCTCTTTTATGTAAAATCAAATGTTAATTCGAATATAGAGTTATTGGTTAATATTTCTTCTTGTATCTTATCCATAGTTTCTCATAAATAAATATTTATATTAAATAAAAGCCTATCAAACCTCGTATCAAACAAGCCTTTAATTTTTTTAAATAAATATTTTTGACTTAGGCTCTACGAGGCACGTCCAATAAAAAAAAAAGAATTGTCAATCTAACATCAAATTGACTTTTCTAGTTTTCGTAAAGTAAAGAAAAAAACTACAGCTTGGCAACATCACAATATTTTGTTTTGCAACGTCATCGCCTTTTTATCGTAAAATCCCATACATCACTTAGTTACACCAAACAAGAGTTATTTGAGTAAAAAATTTAGAAATGAAAACTAAGTATTCAAAAGGAAAATTTCTCTTATCAACAAAGAAAATTAAATTAAACTAGAAAAGACAGTTTGAAATTTATAATGTACTCAATACATTTGATGCATAAAAAAATAAACTAAAGTTGGAATTGAAAATTGAACACAAAATAAAAATAAACAAATCACCTGAATACGGGGTGTTGAAGTTATAAAAATCAAAGTGTTTTAATTTAATAACTTTGAAATGGATCAATAAATTGATTTGATATTTGGCAGGTTGTTTTTAAATGTAAAAAGGCATATTTTGTTGAAGAACATTTGTCAATTCTTGATCCAGTGGTGTACATTTGGAAAAATATGTCGTTTTTCTCCTCCCATTTTTCACGACACTGGCATTTGTAGCTATTTTCAATCAATTTTGTATTCATCAATGTTTTTTACATTAAAAACTCATAAGCTTGAGTTGGAAAGGCCCAGGGGCAAAAGACAATTTGGGACCCCATATTAAAATCACTT
Organism: Galerucella nymphaeae; assembly: GCA_963978555.1. Classification (NCBI taxonomy): domain Eukaryota; kingdom Metazoa; phylum Arthropoda; class Insecta; order Coleoptera; family Chrysomelidae; genus Galerucella; species Galerucella nymphaeae. Next base: position 3,057,897 of record OZ021716.1, on the reverse strand, counting down.
GTTTTGTATATTTATTGTTCACAACTTGTAGAAACAGTTATTATAATCTGCAGGCAATATCCTACATGTGGAATGTTTGCAAATGCTCTCATGACATTTTGTTACAAACGCAGAAACTTAAAACTAAAAACAGTTTTTTCTAGATTTTACAGAAGAAAATTTGTTTATTACCCTATTGAAGTCAATCTTGCGCACTCTTTGATTTTCAATGGACAGTAGCACTAAATTACTAAGTCTATTTTGTCCCATTGAGGTACGCAAGTAGTTTTTGATTAAGTTTAATTTAGAGAAAGCCCGTTCAGAATTTGCAGTAGTGATAAGGACAGTTAGATACATCAGAAGTGCTGTGCACACATCTGGATAACTGGACGACAATGGAGCATTTTGAATGATCAGAAACAGGCTAGCTCTTTGACATCTTTCATTGAATTGATTTCGATTGAAAATGTTGACCATACAGAAAGCAACTGAGAGGAAAAGGAAGGAGACACATCATTAGAAAAGGTTTTGGAGAACACATCAGCTTCTTGCTCCAACTCGCTCTTGGATGAATTTGTAAGATACTTAGGTTGCAGAATTTTATAATTTTTCAGAGCCTTTTTCATTCCAACAAACCTATAAGATTCAAGTTGCAATAATATTGTATCTATAATCAGGTAGAAAACATTAATTCGAAGGCATTGCTGTTTTAAATATGTCCAGAAAGGGCTAAATATTTTTCACTTTTTATTCTCTGCCAGGGGGGCCCTAAGGTCGAGGGCCCTGGGGCATCGCCCTGGATGCCCTGACTTATGATTAACTTTTTCACTTACCTTGTCTTAATTGTTTGATATTATTTATTTCTTCCAAGTTGCAGTTTATGTCAAGATCATCAACTGTTTCACTTTTAGCATTTATAATAAATGTTTGTTGTAACTCAGAACCTGTATTATCATGTACACTCTCCTGTTTTATTGAATAGAATTCGTTTTCTACAACTGTTACATTCGGAAAAAAATGTTCTTCAATTTCTATCTTATATTCTCCAGGGAAAATATCAACTAGTTCTACGTATGTAAAGCTAGCATGACCAAGTGAGCAGAATCAGTCGCACTTTCGCTATAAATTTAGTGCTTATTTAGTGTAAATTAAGTGCCGTATTCATAAATTAAGTGCTCTACGGAATATACAAAAAATACAAACATTGCTAGCTTTATATAAAGCTAGCAGTGTAATCCGTCAAAATCGAAAATAAGCATTATAAAGCAAAAATTCCAAATGCATACCATTAAGTGCTCAATAAGTGCTGTCGATATCAGCGATAATAAATACTAAAAAATTATTTTTTATTGTTTATCTAGTGCAAGATCAAGTGTTCAATGCTATCCTAACAATCCTAGCAGTGTATAGAGTTGAGTACTAACTCTGGCACTTGCTTGAATTCATTTAACAGCGCAGTGCAATTAAGTGCTCAATGAGTGCTCTCTATATCGACCAAGATGATTATGGAAAAAAATTTTTTTTAATCATGTGTTCAATGCTAGCCTAACAATCCTAGCAGTGTATAGAGTTGAGAAAATTTTTTTTTCATAATCATCTTGGTCGATATAGAGAGCACTCATTGAGCACTTAATTGCACTGCGCTGTTAAATGAATTCAAGCAAGTGCCAGAGTTAGTACTCAACTCTATACACTGCTAGGATTGTTAGGCTAGCATTGAACACCTGATTAAAAAAAATTTTTTTTTCATAATCATCTTGGTCGATATAGAGAGCACTTATTGAGCATTAAATTGCTCTGCACTGTTAAATGAATTCAAGCAAGTGCCAGAGTTAGTACTCAACTCTATACACTGCTAGGATTGTTAGGCTAGCATTGAACACCTGATGAAAAAAAATTTTTTTTCATAATCATCTTGGTCGATATAGAGAGCACTTATTGAGCATTAAATTGCACTGCACTGTTAAATGAATTCAAGCAAGTGCCAGAGTTAGTACTCAACTCTATACACTGCTAGGATTTTTAAGCTAGCATTGAACACCTGATTAAAAAAAAAAATTATTTTCAATAATCATCTTGGTCGATATAAAGAGCACTCATTGAGCTCTTAATTGCACTGCGATGTTAAATGAATTCAAGCAAGTGTAAGAGTTAGTACTCAACTCTATACACTGCTAGGATTGTTAGGATAGCATTGAACACTTGATCTTGCACTAGATAAACAATAAAAAATAATTTTTTAGTATTTATTATCGCTGATATCGACAGCACTTATTGAGCACTTAATGGTATGCATTTGGTATTTTTGCTTTATAATGCTTATTTTCGATTTTGACGGATTACACTGCTAGCTTTATATAAAGCTAGCAATGTTTGTATTTTTTGTATATTCCGTAGAGCACTTAATTTATGAATACGGCACTTAATTTACACCAAATAAGCACTAAATTTATAGCGAAAGTGCGACTGATTCTGCTCACTTGGTCATGCTAGCTTTACATACGTACTAGTTCTTGTTTCACTTCCATAATTAGGAACAAATTATAAATATTGAGAACTTATTTTCCAAAAAATAATAGGCAAGTCCACGTGAAGCCAAGCTCTAAGAAATTTGATGATAAACTAGGGGTCTTTGCACAACACAGGTACACAACACTTAATAATTATTTGATTTTGATTTAGAGCATTTTCGACGTCGTTTTAATTGCCTAACTCGTTTTTGACTGTTTCAATCGGAATAAAATACTCTTCGTTTTCGAGCTTATACTCCTCAATGAAATTACCGATTGGTTCTTGTTTAACTTCAATAGTGGTAAAAATTATAAATATTCAGTTTATCAGTTTCAGTACTTATTTTCCCAACATATTGGCGAAAACTACGAAGTGGGCGACATCTGTTAATTTTCTTTCAAACTTCAATAGAGGTGATTAATTTTATTGTTTAGAAAATAACCGAAATGAAGAAAAGCCTGCTAAGACCACTAAAAACACCTCTAACTCGGAAAATACATAAAAAACTAAACAGAATAAAAAGCATCAAACACCTTTACAGACTACTGCCCTCCCACGTGCTCATCACGTGCTGCAGACTGCTTTGTTGTTCACCCCTATAGCAGAAATATTGAAAAATTCAGCGCCATCTAGTGACACGTGGTTTTCTCCAATACTTACCTCTATAAAACAGACTTCTTCTTCCTCTGATTCTTGGCCTCTTGCTTTGCAGCATCCGGTCAGGTTCTTTCTAAAATGTAATTTCGCGAAGAGTGCACCATAGAGAAATATAATATTTTGTCTATGGAGTACACTGTCACGTGCGTCTGATTGTCCCATGCTCTTCGGCATAACTGGAAATAATAGCACAGAGTACACCATCTTAGATGGTGTACTCAATGATAATAGTAGGAATGACGTTTATTGAATTCCGTTTCACCAACTGTGTAAGATATATAGTTAGTATACACCTATGGTATACACATAGTATATAGGAGTGCATCAAGCCATTATGAAAGTAACATAAAGCTTATATTCTATAAAATTATATTTGTTATTAGGAAAATTGTTTACAAATGATTATAGAACCAACTATGGAGGCTCCCACTTCAGAATCGCCAATAAAAGACAAAAGTTAACAATTTTAAAATGTAAACACTTTCGAGAAACAAGTATTTAAAAATTCACAGTACTATTAAGTGTTGTAAATGCCCGTATTCACCAAAGTAAAATATCTACAATTAACTTTTAATTGTGGTTAAGCAGCTAATTTCGTATTCACAAATTTTTAAATCAGAGAATTAGTGCTTAAACAAGAAATTAACTTAATCGGCCAAATTTGAGCGGTTTTAAAGATAATCGCCGTTTATTCTGACAGAAGTGAACATAACAATCAAACAATATAACCCAAACCTACAAATTTATCTTGTCCTTTACAATTTTTGATTTTTCGTTGGTTTATTTTTTTCTGGAACAAGGAAAATATTGAAGATCAGCTGTGTATGACGATGATTTGGACGTTATGGACATTATTGCAGATGACTTAACTAGAATTCAGTGGGAAAGAGCTAATTATTTTCAAACAATGGATGAATACAACTTTTTTAAAAGATTTAGACTGATCAAGCCTATTTGTAATTAGCAGGGACGTATATAAGGGTGAGGTTTTGGGGGTTCAAACCCCCCCCCATAGAAAATACAATAATTTAATTTAATTTTGGATGTGGCAATAAAAATAGATTCCTCAACAATTGTGGATAACTTAGCTGAAAGAAGAAAGAGGTTAAATTTAGTTTTGTGAGATTAGTTTTCTGTTTCAATAAAAGCTTCAATTTTCAATCATCTATCATTTTTTTAAATAGGTGCTCCCAAGTTAATATACAGGTAACATCTCGGCTGGTATCGGAATGCGGCGAAGAACTTAGAAGACTGGCGACTCGGAACAGTGTAACAGTGGAGTGGGTACTAGGTCACAAAGGAATCGCTGGCAATGAAAAAGCTGACAAACTTGCATGTGCATGAGCAGGATCGACAACACTGATGAACGGTCCCGAACCATCTGTGGGCATCCTCAGATGCTCCACTAGGTCATGGTTAAAAGGGTGGGTAAAAGAACAACACAAAAAACACTGGAAGAATACACCCAGGCAAACACATGGGAAGAAATTTATGAGAGAACCATCAGAAAAAGTAGCAAAAGAACTGCTCTTTGAGCAGGAACAAACTACACAATATAACGGGGCTCCTTACGGAACACTTTTCCACAAAGGAGCACCTGAACAAAATAGGACTGTATAACGGAGACCTCACATACAGGAGATGCAAAAAGGGCACCGAAAGGGCTCTGCACATATTATGCAACTGTGAGACGCTGGACCACGGAAGGCAAAAACTATATGGAAGACCCCAAATGACTCCAGAAAACTTCTACAACCATTACAACCCACCAGTAAAGAACCTGTATGAGCTAATACAGGGAACGGATTGGCTGAATAGGCTGTAGTCAGAACATTAGGAGAATTCGCAATACGCCCAAGAGGCTGAGGTGGTGCCGGCGAAGAGACGGCTCCTTTAAAAAAAAATATATATATATACATGGTTATAACCCTTTCAGCAGAAGGGAGCGAAACGAAAAACGATGTTTAAAAATAGTCTTAGATGTAGCCAAGTCAAACAAAGAATTAAAAAAAAAAACTAACATTATTTCTTTTTCTTGAAAAATTGCTTTAATGCGTGGCACTCGATTTTTTTTGCCTTTGGCGGCGCCTTCAATAAAGCTTTCTCCTTCTATCAGATGAAAAAAATCCAAAACCCCCCCCATGAAAAAGCTATAGCTACGTGCCTGGTAATTAGTATGATGACTATACCACCCCAGTAGGGTAGTCCCAAATAAAATACCAAGTAACTTTGAATTAAAAGGTTTTTTTATTTTTTAGTAACAGTCCAGTAAGGTTAAATCGATCTTTAAAAATGTAAAGTGTTAGCAATATCTGCCAATACAAGCTAAAACATCCGTATATCCATGTTGCCAAGTTGTAAATTAAAGTTAACCCCTGATTGCTAAATTTTACCAAACAAAAATTTGGTGAATGGCAATTTGACTTAATCAAGATTACTTATTTAATCACAATTACCTAATCATGATTAGAGTTGAAGATGGTGAATACGGCCATATAAGCTGATAAAAAATGTTCATGAATAAACAATACATTCCTGATGATACATATATACAATCTCCTCCAGATTCAATAAATTATTGTTGTATTTTTATGTTTTTTGATATACTAGGTGAAAGGGTCACTATTTCTCCATTTGTTCGTGGAATATACATTTTTAACTCATCTGTCATAGGCATAATTAAAATGTTTCCACTACCTTATAGCACATGCTGAGCCATTCCAACATTATTTACCTACTTAATTATATTTCTTAGTTAAGTATTGTATTCTTGCTCTTATATTGTTTCTTTCTGTTTGTCATTGAAATACATGGAAAAACTATTATTTCAATATGTTGTTTTTGATAATAATTCAAAAATATATAAACTATTTGAATATTGTTTGATTTTTCCCTTTCCATGCATTATACGATCCATTTTTTTATATTTCATTCAATGTAACTTGACGATTTGATTGTTATTATTGTAATACCAATCAAATGTTAAGTTAATTTGAATAAAATCTTAAGAAATGGATCATAAATGCCATTTAACAATAGAAGTAAAATTACAGTGATTTTGAATATGCCGCCAAAACCTGTAAAATTACAGGAATCTTCTTTTTTGGTTGTTAGCGAAGTTCACAACCATCTCAAAGGAGCTGGAGTTGCTGATCCAGCCCTCAAGGTGGCGCCACCCGTACCATTAATTCTCTTCATGAAGCGCCACGGGTCAGTTTCCCATCTATCTGTCACCAACTTCAGTATCATTTCAAACAAATTCTTGACAAACCGACAAACGCCACATCTCATTTTAGGTCGAATAAATTATGAATGAAGATCTTCAAATTTGTTTTGTAAAGATGGTGGATAAAATAATGGTATTTTACTCATGTTATTGATTCAAGTCGTTTGAGCATAACAGCTTTGTGGAGTAAACTTTTTCTTGAAGTTATGAATTATTTTTTGGTTTCATTAGTGTACTGAAACCATATTAGAAATTTGGTGGTAATGGCTATAATATAAATAAAAAACATTTTTTTTTCAAATTATTTTAATTAAATAAATAAAAATTAACAACATAATATTTATTATACAATAAAATGAGTGTAATATTAGAATTCACATGTAGGAGCAAGACATTTCCATATTTTATCTTAAATATGTGACAATATAGTCAGCTTCCTGATTTTCTCATCATTAGTGCTCTTTAAATCTCTATTAAAATATTTCAGTATAAAATAATCGAAGTCTAATAAATAGTTTTAAAACATACAAATGGGGAAAAGACTTATACACGGGTGTGTAAAAGGAACAACTTTCATTTCATCAAAATATGAATTTGATACAACAGGGAATTGGTAAATTTGTCCTCAAACGATAAACAAAACATTTGCTCCAATTTTTAAATATACTGAACAAAGTCCTCACTTGGAGTTCTCAATCCTCCATATACACATTGAATAGTATTATATATGCCTTAAAATGTGTCAATAGAAGGCTAAAATCTACAGCTCCGAAGCTGGAATGGATAAATCTGAAATGTTAGTGTTACAGTAGGTTATTTATATATAAGTCAAAAATATTGTATCTAACATAATAAATAGTAACATGCACACTTGATTTGGTTTCACGAATTTACTTTTGATGTTGAATATGCCTAATAAATTTTATATCAAACACAATTCAGTAATGTAGAAACTACAAATATTTACCTTCAAGTACCTATTATAATTTTTTTTGATGGTTCTTCTGTTGAACTAAACTGGTCCTTGTGTTTGTTATGTAAAAACACAGTAGGATTTGCATCCTGTAATAAAGTTTTTTTTACTCCACTTCTGCTAATGAGCTTTTCTTCAAAATTTTTGTGTATAATCTCAAGGTTTTTTTCAATCAGATCCTGCCTATTACAATTCTTCAACCAAACTTCAGCTCTGAAAAAAATGATAAAAACCAAAATATAATTTTTCACACAAATTGACAATTTTTCTACATACCTAACACGATCTTTAGGTATTGGGAAAAAACTTAGACCTTCGCCTGTTCTCGAGTTACAGCCGAGGCATATACAGAAAAATCCACCTTTGCGTGAAGCCATTGTGATATATCAATAAATATGCACTAAACTACTAAACACAATATAATATATACAGGGTGAATCACGACTAACGGGACGGAGGTTTATGGCGAAACGGTGGAAAATTTGAAATGTTTGTCACCTTAGTAGTTTGTACATCCATATAGGCTACATTTTAAGATTATTTTGAAATATACAGGATGTTCCAATAAAGTGTGGCATATCAAAGTTATATTTTTTCTTATGGAACACCCTATATTTGATTGCATTTTCTGATTGCACCCAAAAAATAAAGTACTGTTTCATGATGGTTCCCTATACCTAAATACAGAGGGCTCCGAATTATGCTAACTTTTTTAAAAATGTGAACATTTCGAAAAAAATTAATAACTCATTGATATAATAAATTCTAGCAAATTTCCTCTCACAGCTCAATAGTCGGATATTCGTTGAATGTATTCCACGATTGAATACTGAACATCTCTTTACAGGGTGTTCAGAATTATCAGTTGAATTATTAGATCATTAAAATGTGTTATAACGGGCTTATTTCAAATAGAATACCCCGTATTTTTAAAATTCATCAAATTCAAAAAAATATCCTCTTTTGAATGGTATAAGGGTGTCCTATACCTAGGTATTATACTTTTCGCGCAATTTACAATTTTCTTAAAACTGTATGCTGAATCGATTTTAAAACGTCTGCAGTTCCATCTTAATTTTATATTAATTATCTTGAATAAGTTATTGTTAAGAAAAACAGTGAAGCTGCTAATAAATATGCACACTTGTAGTTCCTGTGGTACACCAACTCTTTTGTTACCGATAAGTATTTGAGTACATAATAAAACAAAAACTCATAAAGCAAATACATAAATACTACGAAACGAACAACAAATTATTAAAAGCAATAAATGAAAAATTACTATAATAGCCATAACACGGATGAGTGTAAACGGGGAGGGGTGGTGGGCTAATATGTTATCGGCCCGTATGTTTTTGACGGATACCTGGACAGAAGAAAATTTTTGAGTTTTTTGGAAAATATCTTCTAGATCTTTTTCGAAAACCTACCACTTAGCATCAGAAAGAAAATGTGGTTAAAATTAGACGTAGCTTCAGATCACTTTTCCCACTCACTTTTCTCGTGCTGTTAGGAATTACCTTAATAGAAAATTAAGACATAAATGTATAGGTAGGGGAAGTCCTTGTAATTGGCCAGCCAGGTCACCAGAACTGACCAAGATGGATTTCTTCGAATGGGGTTATAATAAAAATATCCTACAATATGAAATTAATAATTTCGTACTCTTTCGCGTCTATAACACCCGGTATGTATGAATAATGTAAGTACATAGTTTGAAGCCAGAATCACTTGTTGCATTGCATAAGATGACAAGCATTTCGAGCATCCATTATAGTTATTTTCCAATTTTTGCTCTTAATAATTTGTTGTCCGTTTCGTAGTATTTATGTATTTGCTTTATTAATAATGTGTTTTTGTTTTATTATGTACTCAAATACTTATCGGTAAAAAAAGAGTTAGTGTACCTAAGGAACAATATATAAGTGTGCATATTTATTAGCAGCTTCACTGTTTTTCTTTACAATAGCTTTGTCAAGATAATTAGTATAAAATTTAGAGAGAACTGCAGATGTTTTAAAATCAATTTACCATACAATTTAAGAAAATTGTAAATTGCGCTAAAAATATAGTACCTAGGTATGGGACACCCTTATATCATTCGAAAGAGGACATTTTTTTGAATATGATGAATTATTGAAATACAGGGTGTTCCGTTTGAAATAAGCCCGTTATAACACATTTTAATGATCTAATAATTCAACTGATAATTCGGAGCCCTCTGTATTTAGGTATAGGGAACCATCATGAAACAGTACTTTATTTTTTGGGTGCAATCAGAAAATGCAATAAAATATAGGGTGTTCCATAAGAAAAAATCGGGTCCGGTCACTTGAGCGAACGTTGTAGAAATCCTCTCAGGTATATTCATTCCCACTAAAAGGGTACTGGTCACTTGAGCGAAAACGAGGGATTAAAATTTAATCGTAAAACAAGGATGCCGCCTTTCTCACAAATACGTACATCAAACTACTACTTACTTATCCAAATTTAATACGTAAAACAAGGATGCCGCCTTTCTCACAAATACTTACATGAAATTAGTACTAATTTTTTCAAATTTTAATACTGAAAACAGGGATGCAGTCTTCGCTTGACTGACCCAACATCGAAAATAAATTTTCGCTCAACTGTGCTGTATTATTAGAAAAGCCATGTTGATTTCTGAGAATTTTCGCTCAAGTGTCCAGCGTCCGAAAAAATATAACTTTGATATGCCACACTTTATTGGAACATCCTGTATATTTCAAAATAATCTTAAAATGTAGCCTATATGGATGTACAAACTACTAAGGTGACAAACATTTCAAATTTTCCACCGTTTCGCCATAAACCTCCGTCCCGTTAGTCGTGATTCCCCCTGTATTATATTATATTGTGTTTAGTAGTTTAGTGCATATTTATTGATATATCACAATGGCTTCCCGCAAAGGTGGATTTTTCTGTATATGCCTCGGCTGTAACTCGAGAACAGGCGAAGGTCTAAGTTTTTTCCCAATACCTAAAGATCGTGTTAGGTATGTAGAAAAATCAATGAGTTAATATTCTTTTTCGAAATGTTCACATTTTTAAAAAAGTCAGCATAACTCGGAACCCTCTGTATTTAGGTATAGGGAACCATTATGAAACATTACTTTATTTTTTGGGTGCAATCAGAAAATGCAATAAAATGCAAACTACTAAGGTGACAAACATTTCAAATTTTTCACCGTTTCGCCATAAACCTCCGTCCCGTTAGTCGTGATTCACCCTGTATATAATCCAAATTCACAAGAGAAACACTGATGAATAAACTAAGGCAGTGACCAAGGATATTAGATGAGAATAGGGTGGATTATTCCCATAAGAGCAACGCTAGCCGTTTGGGTAACCAGTGACGTCACAGCAACGTTCTTTTGTCGACATTGGTGTTCCATCAATTATATGTCTATCTTCTCTTTCTCTGTGTAGTAAACAAAGACAGATTTCGAACTGTTTTGTAATAAGTGTAACTATTGATAATTGCAACAGCTGTTTCTAAGACGAAACTCTATTATTAGTGTTGTATTATTTTCATGTAAAAATACCAGTTTTGTCCTGTTATAATTGTAGATTAATAAAAATGAGTATAAAATTGAATCAGCTATTTCAAAAACCTCATAAATCACACAATTCAAGTTTTTTTAGAAATCAATAAAAGCTATTTCATACACTAACAAAGTACTTTTTTACTCTAAATTTAGTTCATATTTGAGTTGCAAAAAATTAAAATATTGAATAACCTACCTACGACAGTACGACACAGTTTATAAATAATAATAATAATGAAAGAAACCTGAAAAACTGATCATGACATGTTTTAGCAAGAAATAGGGTGAGTGGAACATAATTTAACATAGTATTTGACCATTTTCAGTTTGAGGACCATAAAATAAAGCAAATGTTGTCAGATATATTTTCTGAAATTGTTGTGCTCATTTTACATATGTTTCCCATTACTTCAATATACTGTTAGCTCATGATTTTCTTAGAAAGCTAGTTTGGAAATATTTAATAAAAAATACATAATATAAATTTATTTGTAAGAATTAAAAAAAGTCGCTCGAAACTGTTATAAGATGTGAAATTAATTAGAACAACTTCATGTATGCCCGATATATTTAAGAAAATTTTGAATACTGGCACCGCAGCTGCTCCCAGGATGCACCTGCAGAGTATCGCCAGTTACCGAGTGAAATATTGCTCATAATTTCGAAAAATTCGGGTAGCTACTAAGGTGGTCGGTCCACTATAACATAAAAAATTTTATGGTATTAGGGTGCAATAGTTTCATAAGTCTCATAGGCGTGTGCAATTCTGTTTGTATATTTATATGTAGACCTATTTAAAATAATATATTAGTATCTATTTCTTGGTTGAGTGAGTTTAATGAAATAATAATACCTATAAATAATATATATTGAGTGAATTGATATCAATATAATATTCATTTGTTCGTAGAGTTGAGTGAATTAATATCAATATTCCTAATATTTATTTGTTCGTAGACGTTAGGGTAAGTTTTGTGAATATAATTCATTCGTAATTAATTAGAATGGCATTTTGGAGACCATTTGAAACGACAGTCCTAGATGATGCACGGGAATCTAATAATTTGGCGCCACAAGCAAATGACTAAGCAATAAATGATGATGATGATAGGGCTGAATTTGAAAACAAAGATTTACATATTCAGTGTCAACGCGTTGTTTTAAATATGTACGTGTGTTTGAAACAAGAAAATTCTGTAATTTCTGATGATGCGCTTATCGCGAGAATTCACGAATTGAGTATAGCATTATTTACAAAAAATTGTATTACACATTTAATGCAGGTTAATTTTATCCACTATATTTATTTGAATTACATTTGAAAAACATCTTTTTACAATATTGGAATTTATAAAAAAAATGTATGCAAGCCATTGGGCGACTTCTTTCTTCAATGGGATTAAAAATATGGGTCATCAAATTAACATTGGTTATACTTTAATCATTTTTTTTATTGCTTATTGAAAATTACACTTAAAAATGTGTCATGTTATACTATCTAAGGTGCGTAAACATATTCTCCATCATTCTTATCCGGATTATCTTAAACATTTGCAGTTGGCCAACTAAAAATGCTATTACATAATGGCTTATGTTTTTCCAGAATACTATTCCCTGACCTTGCTTTTAAATCGCCCAATTAATTATTATTATTTAAAGTAAAACCCAGAATGATTTTATCATAAAAAAACATGTTGAAAAAGTTTGCTTATTTATTAAATACTTTATTTTTTGTTATTAAAATTTAAAAAATAAATAAATAATATCACGAATTTCACAGTTTTATAATTCGCCCAAGGCGACGCGCGTATGGGTAACCAGTGACGTCATCAAACTCGGCTGACACTTTTCAGCTTTTAATCAATCGTATTCTCATCTAATATCCTTGGGCAGTGACAACCAAACTGACGGGAATGAACGGAAGTGTCGACGTGTCGACCATGTGTGGACTTGACATTGACAAATAAACTAATTAATTCCTCATATGCACACAAAATTGCGATCACGAAAACTACTTTCATTCGCCTCTTGTTAGATGGTGTACTCTGTGGTTTAACTAAGAACGTTTATCAACTCTTCTCGTCAGTTTTGCCAGATGTAACCAGGGTAGGAAATCTCTGAACGATCTAGGGTACTGCCACCTAGGGAGTCGGAAAATATACTAAAATTTTGGGTTTAATGAGAATATGATGAGAACTGTAACGCCGTTGAAAGATAACTCCACCCATTCACTGCATAAAACCTAACCCAACAAGTAACAGCCACGTCATGTTAAAAGACGATTTTGTGAGTCAGTAGTATTATTTTCCAAATTATTGTTTTTCGTTATTGTATATATAATATTTTGTTAAGGTCGACAGGATGTGTTAAGGTTAGTAGTTTAGTTTAGTGTGGACTTTTTCATATAAATATACAATGGCAACAAAATGCATAGATAAGGACCGGTAAGTTTTATTTTTATAATATGAAACATGTTTAATTAACTGAGAAGTGACAAAATAATGAAGAAGTTACTTTTTTATACAGTTTGAAACTTCGATCCCTGCCATTAATAAGAACAACGTTCGGTTTGGTTGGAAAGAATTGGAAACTCATGAGCAAAATAAAGGTATCTTGTCTTAAGTTTGAAATAATTTCACTAATATTTAGATTTTGTAGATATGATGCAAACATCAATTAATTATTCCCCACTTGGGAAAGTGGAAGCACAAAGGAAAACATACAAAAGGAAATTAATTGATGGTAAGTTTTATACAACTTGTTATGCTATATATTTCTGCAGTCATACATACAATGTACCTAAAAATAATGAACACATAATGTTTATGCTATAAATATTCTATCCACTAGCAAGGATTTTGAAGAAAAATTATTTCAGGGCATTAGGCCATTATCAGATAATAGTGTGTATAAAATAAAATTTCTTTTGACTGTTCCTTTTGTTATATTATTTGGTTCATTTAATTTCCATCAAAAACCAACTAAATAACAAATTCTATAGTATTATATGAGTAAATGAATTAATTGTCCCCAGATACTGCTCTCTACCATTATTTGCCGAAGAAATGTACAAGCATTTTTCAAAGGTGAGTATAGGTAGTTATGAGAAACATATTATGTAATTGTTCACAAACATAATATGTGTGTTTGAGATATACAATTGAAAATATCAAAATATAACTACATAAGATAATATATTAGTAATGATAGTCATAATATTTTGAATTGTTTTTCAAATAGTGTGCACATTTTAGTATTTATAAGTTATTTTGAAATGGATCAGATTGTTTCAATGTACATTGTACAATCATTATTTCATTTGTACTTTTTAGTTTAATTTTCCTCTTTAGCACATTTTGTAATTCTCTTCTCATATTTGTGTATTATATTAATAAAAGTTATTTGCTTGAAAACAATACTTCACCTATTTTGAAGATAATTGATTTTTATTGAATGTTTGTGAGTTTTCAACTTCATTTCATTATATCTAATTACTATTGTACTCCACAATATGCATATTTTTCTTTATTTCAATAATAACGGTGAGAGAGTCACTGTTTCAACATTTTTGTTGTACTTTGCATCATTCCCTGATCACTGTTAATAATAGGCTTTTTCAAGGTCATGTAATTTTCAGTGCGCATGCGTTCGTATCAGCCATGTTTTTCGTACTGTTATTTGTAAACAAGCGTGTTAAAGTGCCCGCGTACTAAAACTTAAAATTAATAAATATTATTATAAATGTATTTGTGATTTGAAAAAGTAAAAAAAGTAAAGTAGTAAGTGTCAGGATTCAATAGAGCAGTTTTTCTATAGACTATAATTATGTTATCTGTACGAAAAGGTACAACAAAACGGTGTTGTTATGGAGTATGCAAAAGTGATACACGTTATAAACCTTTTAAAATAAAACAAATACTTATTATTTTTTTAAACTTTACAAAGCCTTGCCTGGAATATCGTAAGAAAGTAATTAACTCATCCAAAAAATACATATTAAAACATGTCAAAAATGTTCTAAATGTGATTCGTGGGTGAAAAAATGTGGCCGAAGTGACAGTGGATTTAAATCTATTGATAATGTTACTAAGGACACTTATATTTGTTCATTGCATTTTTCTGGAGAAAGTGGTCCAAGTGAACAAAATCCTGATCCTTTGAGCTATCAAGAATTTCAACAAGTTCATAAATCAACCAATAAGGTATAATTATTAAACCAAAAACTCTATTTCTACAGTAATAAACTCAAACTCATTAGTTAAGTACCTATATTAGTCAATTTTTATAATAATTAGGTGCTTTTATATGCAAATTTAAATAAAATCATGATTTTTATTTATTTTTTCTGATTTTTTACAAGAGTAAATACACCTAACCTCTCAACTAGCACACTTTTTTCCTTGCTGTGAACGTCCGTGACATTTTAACCATCTTTTTAATTGCTCACAGCTATGAGCTTCCACAGAGTTATAAATAAGTGAAGCACCATCAATTAACTCTGCAAGTAATTTATCATTTGGTAGAAATATTATTGCATTCCCAGCCATTGCTAACAAAAACAGTACGAAACTTTTAAATTACCACTATTTCAAAATGACTGCAGCGCTTGCGCAATCACCTGATGAAAAGGCCTGTTATAAACCTGTTGCTTAAAAAATCGTTTTACCTTACATTGTACCTATGTAATTTGAAATAACTTACTACATTTATTGTTTTTCCTGTTTGTCATTGAAATATGTAAAAATCGTTTTATTTGCTGTGAACTTTTTATTTAAAATAAAATATATGAACTTCATGATTATTGCTTTATTTTTCCCACTTCAGGCATTATATGGTCCATTTTTTGACATTTCATTCAATTTAACTTGACTATTTGATTGTTATTAGTGTAATGTCAATCAAAATGTTGAGTTACTTTGAATGAAATATCAAAAAATGGATCATAAATGCCATTTTACAATAAAAGTAAAATTACAGTAATTTTGAATACCCCGCCAAAACCTGTAAAATTACAGGAATCTTCTTTTTCACTGCTAGCGAAGATCACAACCATGTCAAAGGTGCTAGAGGTTCATTTTCCCACTCTCTAGGTGGCGCTACTGGTAAATTTAATTCGTCATATGAAGCGCCACGGGTCAGATTCCCATCTATCTGTGTTATATTATCTCTGGATGTAACATAGTTTTTCTCCGATCGTGGGAGAAGTTACACTATTTTGACCTGCTTTCGATGCGCAAAGCTCAACATTCCGGAATAGTGGGCAGTTGCTTAGCAATTAGAAAATAACAGTGCGGTAATATTCTTACCGCACTGCTGTAGCGTGCGGTAATGTTTCAAATGGATTATTACAATAAAATGAAACAAAGTATGGTTTTAATTTTTATATTGATGAAGTTGGTATGATATAAATAAAACATCTAATTTATAACGAACACAAATTAATTTTGTCAATATTTATATTCATTGTACATTATGTACAATTTGTAAATTGTACTGGAGGGCAACGAGAATTTATAGACGTTGAAGCTGCATGGCTAATTGTTTGGTTTATCTCGTTACCACTTCTACATTTCAATATAAACATAGAGAAACCTATCTAAATTTACTTGATTACAACTTAAATGGAATATTTTTTAATTAATTTTTAAATGTAAATCAACGATCTAAGAAAAAATAGTATGTATAATTCGTGGGAAAAGCATATTCCCAAACTCCTGTGTTACCAGACTCGTCGCTACGCTCCTCGTCTGGTAATCATCACAGTCGTTTGGGAATATGATGCTTTTCCCACTAATTATACAATATACTATATCGAATTGTAACATAATTTTGCCACAAAATTTTCACAAAATATTTCTGTACCATAATCGATAATTGTAACATAATTTGGTTATCTCGCATAATTTATATGCCCGTATTCACCAAAGTAAAATATCTACAATTAACTTTTAATTGTGGTTAAGCAGCTAACTTCGTATTCACCAATTTTTTAATCAGAGAATTCGTGCTTAAACAAGAAATTAACTTAATCGGCCAAATTTGAGCGGTTTTAAAGATAATCGCCGTTTATTCTGACAGAAGTGAACATAACAATCAAACAATATAACCCAAACCTACAAATTTATCTTGTCCTTTACAATTTTTGATTTTTCGTTGGTTTATTTTTTTCTGGAACAAGGAAAATATTGAAGATCAGCTGTGTATGACGATCATTTGGACGTTATGGACATTATTGCAGATGACTTAACTAGAATTCAGTGGGAAAGAGCTAATTATTTTCAAACAATGGATGAATACAACTTTTTTAAAAGATTTAGACTGATCAAGCCTATTTGTAATTAGCAGGGACGTATATAAGGGTGAGGTTTTGGGGGTTCAAATAATTCAGCAAACATAATTTTTAGAAACTTGACAATACCGTATGTTAAGGGTTTATCAGAAAGAATTAAAAAATTGGTAATCAATTCAATATTAGAACTAGTTTTAAATCGAATAATACATTAAGATCAATACTAACAAAAACGAAACCAAAGAATGAAGAACAATCTTCCAAAAACTGCATATATCAAATATCATGCGAATGCGACAAATTTTATTTAGGTGAAACATCTAGACCATTGAATATATACCTACTACCACTAAAAACGGCAATTGATAATTTCTAATTATAAATTGAAATAATATTAAATTATTCCATGATAGATATACACATTTATATAATACTTATCTCGATAAATGATATTTTGTAATTACAAATTTGAATAAAATGACATTATATGCAAACAGCCTTGACTATTATAATATATCATATTAATTTAAATTTTGAATAAATAATAGTCTATTTGAAATGGCATTCTAACCAATTATATTCATAAACACAAACACTGAAAAAATAAAGAGAAAATAGAAACAACAACATAAATTTGAACAACAAGATTTATTGGAATAAAAATTAAGAATACTTAATTAGGAACATTTACATATATTTACAATTTGAAATGATAATTTGTAGGAGACGTCGGCGTTGGCGTCGGAGTTGGCGTTGGTGTCGGAGTTGGCGGTGGCATCGAAGGAGGTGGCATCAAAGGCGGTGGCATCGAAGGTAGTTGCGACATTAACATGGAAGTTACTGGAGGCACGAACACAGAATTTCTCAGGTAATTTGACATCACAGGTGTTACGTATGGAGGACACGATGAATCGCTATCCGTTTCTGAATCAGAAGAACAGGAAGAGCAGTCATCAATGATATAATTATCCATTTTGTTAATATCCACGTACGGAATATTGTAACTTGGTATACCCATATTATGAAGACAGCTCAACACCTCTGTAGATACACACGGTGTACAGGTGATGTAAACCGTCTCAAAACACGGTAAGACGTTTCCTCGAAAGGTTTACAATTATAGTAATACATGTACACCAAATGTTCGATCTGAAACAATAGAAAAAAAATTATTAAAGGAATTATTGAAAGAATTACCTATTGAAAATATTATTAAAAAAATTATAAAAGATATTATTAAAAATATTATTAAAAAATATATTAAACATTTATTAACAAATCATTAAAAAAATTTTTTTTCGCAAATAATAAAAGTTGGAGAAAATTCCAAAAAAAAAATATAACAAAATTACTTACACTCATATACTGCAAATCGTGTTGGTCTATAATCCGATAAAATATCTTGAAAAAAGTTGGATATTTAAATGTGAGATAGTGGTTGTCAAAAATGTCTTCTATGTTAAGACAATTGAATCTACACACATCGAATCCTGAAACCATGATCTGTAACAAAAAAAAAAACTAAAATAAAATATAAGTGAAAATTATTTTTAAAAGAAATTTAAAAAATACGCTAAAAATACCAACCTAATAATATTACTTGGAATTATAAAATGCAGCCGAATTTCACGTTGACATCGGAAAGGAAAATATACCTGTGATAGTTATTAGATTTAAAAATTTTCATTTATTACTTAGAAAATGTTCCTTCTTGTGTTCTGCTATTGAATAATTGAAATATCTGCATCTACGTTCCGTGGGCAATTTATGGATGTACTCGGATGATTGGCGAAGTTTTCTTTCACGGATTGGAGTTAACGATCGTTTATTAGAAACTCTCAGAATATCAATTAAAAAATCGATATGAATTAAATTAACAATTCCGAAAGTTACTAAATACAATCGATTAGCTCTGTTGAGGTCCAAATTCCAAAATTTTTCTCTAGCAATCATAGGTATATTATCCATTCCGACGTCGTTGTAAAAAGCGATCCACGCATTTGCAATTTTTGATAGCTTGGGTGTAGAAGGTATTGCCATTGATGTAGAAGGTATTGCCATTGATGTAGAAGGTATTGCCATTGATGTAGAAGGTATTGCCATTGATGTAGAAGGTATTGCCATTGATGTAGAAGGTATTGCCGTTGATGTAGAAGGTATTGCCGTTGATGTAGAAGGTATTGCCATTGATGTAGAAGGTATTGCCGTTGATGTAGAAGGTATTGCCGTTGATGTAGAAGGTATTGCCGTTGATGTAGAAGGAATTGACGACGACGGTTGATTAGGCTGTTCTTCTGATTCTACTGGTGTTTTAGTAGCAATTTCAACAAATGCATCCATTATTGTGCTTTTACTTCGAGGAAAAAATTTTTTAAAATTAAATTTTGAAAATTTTTTGTTAATGGTTGGAACAACAAGACGATCTACCATTTTCCGCACAAAAGGTGTTTTTGTAGGCTCATCAGGAGTAATTTTTTCGATCTTCACCTTTGTTAAATCGAATTTCGGAAATGAATCTTCTGATGGCGAAGACGCAAAAACAACCTCAATATCATCATCATCATCATCGTCATCATCGTCATCATCATCATCATCATCGTCATAATCGTCATAATCGTCATAATCGTCATAATCGTCATCATCGTCATCATCGTCATCATCGTCATCATCGTCATCATCGTCATCATCGTCATCATCATCGTCATCATCGTCATCATCGTCATCATCGTCATCATCGTCATCATCGTCATCATCGTCATCATCGTCATCATCGTCATCATCGTCATCATCATCATCATCATCTTCATCATCGTCATCATCGTCATCATCGTCATCATCGTCATCATCGTCATCATCATCTTCATCATCGTCATCATCGTCATCATCGTCATCATCGTCATCATCGTCATCATCGTCATCATCGTCATCATCGTCATCATCGTCATCATCGTCATCATCGTCATCATCGTCATCATCGTCATCATCGTCATCATCGTCATCATCGTCATCATCGTCATCATCGTCATCATCGTCATCGTCGTCATCGTCATCATCGTCATCGTCATCGTCGTTTTGGATGATTGGTTCCATTGAAGTCTCGTCCAATTCATTCTCGATTTTATCGCATAGTTCCAAAACATCTACTTGAAAATCTTCGAAACTATCGCTAGATTCTTCCATGTTAATATCTGTATAAAATTTAATTTTTCAAACAATTCACACAATTAAAAACTATAAATTGATAAAATAAAACTTACCACAACTGCCAACAACGCCAACGCAAAAATTTAACTCGAAACTAGATACTCTATCAAAGTGAAATTTTGAACTGAATTTAAAAATAAGAGAAAATTCCAACCCTAGCTAATAGTTTTGTGGGGGTAAATAAACAGCCAATAGAAAACCATATCCTAAATTCCTTACAAAATTGACCCAAAATTAAATAATAGATTAAGATAAACAACAACTGGTATTTTACAAAAGCTTGAATAACTAAAAAAAAAACAATAAATAAAAGATTATAGGCTATAAAGTATTTAGGGATATATATTTATTACACTAGATTATTGAATGCCGAAACTGCCAAAAAAAAATAGGAAATGATATTGAAGATCCCTAAAGAAATTTAAATTATTGTTACAGCTTAACAATATTTCTACCAATATTATTACCGACAATGTACAGGGTGATATAGATATTAAAACTAAAACATACCAATAATTCATTTATTGAAATTAAATACAATTTAATTTAAAAATAGAAAAAATTGAAAAACAAGAGAAATGAAATGGTGAGAAAAATAAAAAAATATATTCATAAATTTCCTTTTTCTATTAAGTTACCTAAAATACATTATACGAATATATAATCTAATCAAAAATTAAACTTACATTATACGCTCGTCCACTAAAAGTGAAATATAATAAAAATTATACACTGAATAATAATATTAGGTATATAACTAACAAAAACACTAATATCGTATAAAACTGAAATTTTGTATATAAAATAAGTTATCCACAAATGAATTACCCTATATAAATAAGGACTGCTTATCTTAAATAGCTGATTATCGGATATACCAATATTCTTTTTGAATAATACTAAAATATGGAAAAGTTTGAGCAGATGTTACCAAAATGCTAGCAAGATTATTTTGAAATAACGAAAAACACTAATTATTACCAAACTAGCTGACCCGGCAAACTTTGTTCCGCCTTAATGGCAATAAATAAGCAGATTGTGTTCTTTTTTATTGGAAAAAACACAAAAAAATTAAATACCAACATTAATCATTCATTATTATTTCTGTATTTTAGTACATAGGTTGCTCTTCACTTAAGTATCTTGTGATACACGACATTTTTTGTTTTATTATCGCGCGCAAAAACAAACAACGCAGATGGTCTTCCGACCCGTGAACATGCCACGTATAATTGACCATGGGAAAAACATGAATGTTCTAGATTTAAACCACAAACTTTTAAGGATTGGCCTTGTGATTTGTTGATGGTCATGGCAAATGCAAGACGTATCGGAAATTGAAGTCTTTTAAATTCAAACGGCATATCGGTTGGGATCACTTCCTCACCTTTGAATTTTCCTATCATTATCGTAGCGTAAATTACATTGTTCATCAATTTTCTAACCACCAAACGAGTACCGTTGCACAGTTTTGGTTGGTTTATGTTTCGAAGCATGATTACTACGGAGCCAACCTTTAGGCGTAAATTGTGCGGTGGTAAGCCAGGCACGTCCAAAGAGTTTAAAAATTCAATTGGATGATGTCATTTGGAAACAACCATCGTATTTTCGAGTGTTGGCAAGAAAGTGGCGTGATTCTTGTGTTTCGCCACAAAGCAATGAATACAATGGCTCATGTGGCGGAGTCAACAACGACAATTTCACTTTACCATTAAGACAGCATAATCCAGCCGTTTCTCCGGAAAACTTGAATGCACCACAATACTCACAAACAACGTCCATTTGCCCAATGCAAACGCTAGGATGCAAGCTGTAATCATTGCTGCAATCGTATCGAAACGCTGCTCGATTGAAATCAGCACTGCGTCGCAAATTATCTATTTGTTGACCTCTGTTGTTCGCTCGACGATTCCGCATTGCCAACCGAGCTGTTTCACGGGCTGCTTCACTTTGCTCTCGTGATTGAGAAGCACGAAGTCGAGCCATACTATCGCGGCGCTGTTCACGTGCAATTTCTTGTTCTTCTTCAGTCCTTTCATTTGCAGTATTTCGTATTCTTCTTGCATTACGGCTTTGTCGGGAAATATTCGATTGTCTTGCTCGCGGCATTATTAATTGAACTTCACTTCACTTCAATTCACCTAATATTATAAATTTCAACCATACCGAGTTTTATAGTTCACTTGATTTCTTACAAATATCAAATTGTCATCTATACGTCATTACATAGCTGTCATTGTACGTCAATTACATAGCTGTCATTTGCGTTTTGTTATTCCAAGTCTGATTCTTTTTTGTTATACCACGTTTTATAGTGATTGACGTTTCATGTCAAGTCCCACGGGAACGCTGTCGAACGGGATAAAAAGTATCTTATGTCCGTCTCCTGGCTCTAAGCTACCTCCTTACCAATTTTCACCAAAATCTGTTTTGCCGTTCTTGAGTTATAAGTGGTGTAACTAACACGACTTTCTTTTATATATATAGATAAATATCTTTACAATTAAAATGTATACTATACTAATATTGAATAGAAATTACAAATTGGTATTTAAACTAATATATCATCAATAATCGTTTAATAACTAGGAATATTCTATATGTCATAATATGAATCTCGCAACAAGATTCACGACAACCCCAGTTAATTCGATCTCATCATATGATACCTTTATTAAATACCATGTAAAATACAATTATTAACAAAAAAATTCTAAGACACAAAATTGAAAACATAAAACAAACATGAATGAGCATAATTTTTTTAAAATTAACAAATATTTACTAATTAGCTTCGTCATCAGATATTTCAATTACTTCATTACGAGGGGATGAAGCCGGCAGCATTGATCCACAATCTAACATGGGAGATTCATAATATTTAGTATTAGCATGAACTATATTTAACCTAACAATAAAAGCAGGATCAACATTCACCCCTAATGAATAATTTGATATCATAATATAATTCTAAAAATAAATAATCCCTTCCGCTAATTATAAAGGTTATTATATATTTCTCAGTACCTACAATGTTTACAGATTATGGGTTTAATACACCGACTTTGAAATAGGGATTAATAAATAAATGTACAATAGACTATATCGATTACCTAAGTTAACCACTTTAAAATGCAGGTAAAAATGGTGAATCATTTACTTGTTGAATATAAAAAACAAAGTTATAAATAACAATTTATACATTACTCCTTAACTAATATGCAAATATACAATCACAAATAAATAATTACCAAATATTTCTATCATAATATTAATTATTGTAAAATAATTGTACATAATATGTGAATTTATAATTGAGTTAACTGTATAAACCCTCACTTCGTGGAATCTACTCATCATATGGTTTTAAATGAAACTAACTGTTTCTAAATGACTCCACAATATATTTGAAAAAATGTGTAAATTGCAAGTAAATTATTGACAATTGTTTCGATAAATATATCATCGTCAGAATGACAGAAGTTACTTTTGACATGATGTATACTTGATATATATTTGGCTAGTCCAAATAGTGCCTATCTAGTGATTGTCTTAATATATATGATTAGAAAAAAAAAAAGAAAAAAAAAAGAAAAATTTTCAAATAGTAGCTTTGATATTATTAGCCCTATGGGGATATTCTGGATATCTTTGTCCCATTTAAGATCAGTATAACTATGCAATGATATAGGAAACCAGGAAAACTATATCTGCTGATCTTTACAATTATTACTTAAGAAGACAGTTTAATAATGGGGAACTTCCTAGATTCAGCTGTTCATTGAGGACTTCATATTGTGGGTCTGTAAGTGTCTTCTAATTTCTAATTCTTCAAGGAAGTCCAGTTCTTGCTTCCTATCACAAACATGTAGTATTTCTGGTTCTGTGTTAGGTGTTACTGAATGTTTAGTGTCAAGTAGGTGTTTTGCATAATGTGATTTATCTGGTTGTTTTAATCTGTATGCTCGTAAGTGTTCACTGTACCTAATTTCAAAATTACGACTGGTTTGACCAAGATAGACAGCATTACAATCCGGACATTTAAGTTTGTATATCCCAGATTTTCTTAATGGGGTTATTTTTGTTTTTACATTTAGCAAATTTCTACCTACATTGTTTTCTGTTTTAAAAGAAATTGTTGTATTTGTTGCTGAAGATATTATCTTTGAAATATTATTGGAAATATTACCAGCATAAGTGATGGTTTTGTAATTTGTTACTTCTTTAGTTTGTTTAGGAAATATTAGTTGTAACGCCATCTTTTTCTCTTTTTTATTAAGTAATTTATTTATTAAATGTAAAGGATAACCATTGGATGTGGCTATTTGTTTAAGTGTATTAATTTCTCTATCAAAATTAAAGGACCCCGCACTTTTTATAGGTAAAATGGTTCTCGGTGAAATTGTCTGAATTTTTAGTATATTGTAGTATTCGATGTACTGATTTAACGTGCAGAATCGCAAAGTTCGTTGATGGATAGATATTGAAATACAGGGCGTTCAAGTTGAAAATCAATAAATTTTATTTAATTATTTCTTCGGGATTTGAATGTGCCAACTGAATTTTTTTTCGATCCTATTATCAACGTACCTTCATATTAGTAAATATCATTCAGATAGTGAAGATTATATCGTTATGTACAGAGTGAGAGATAAAAACATTTTAGTAATGTCTCAAAATTCGATGTAATAATGAAATATTGTTAAAATTTCTGGCATGCGATATACTTCTTTCATTCCATCATTTATCACAATTCATACATTTCGTACAGGGTGATTTGAAAAATTGGTGAAATAAATGGCTGATTCTTTCGTACACATCCTGTATATTCCAGTGGATTATCATCCTTCAAAGATAGCTGAAACCGTATAAACATGATTTATTTGGGATATATAGGGTGATCATGAAAATTTTCGATGATAAAAATGACAAAATATCAATGTTTCAGAAATCACCCTGTAATTCACAATTAGGCCGGTGAAATTCCTTTATTATTATTAAATATATTCATCATTATCTACTCAACACTTTCACAAAAATTCACGTTCCTACCATGATTAGTTTCATAGTTATTAATTTTTGACGAATTGAAGGAACTTTGTTCACACGTACATAATTCTATTAGTGGCAAAGATATTCCATATAAAGTGAAACGTGAGATTGTGGAGATCAAAATAAAGGTAAAAAATGGTGAATATTAGAGATAACAAATCACCTCAGATATTTGAATTCAATAATATAAGTTGTGAAATATCTTGGCCACGAGTAGAATTATGTACGCGTGAACGAAGTTCTTTCAACTCGTCAATAATTAATAACTTTGAAACTAATCATAGTAGGAAACTGAATTTTTGGGAAAATGTTGGGTAGAGAATGATGAATATATTTAATAATAATAAAGGAATTTCACCGGATTAATCGTGAATTACAGGGTGGTTTTTGAAACTTTGATATTTTGTCATTTTTATCATCAAAAATTTTCATGATCACCCTATATATCCCAATGAAATCATGTTTATACGGTATCAGCTATCATCAGAGGATGATAATTCACTTGAATATACAGGATGTGTACGAAAGAACCGGCCATTTATTTCACCAATTTTTCAAATCACCCTGTACGAAATGTAACAATTGTGATAAATGATGGAATGAAAATAGTATATTGCATGCCAAAATAATTTTAACAATATTTCATTATTACATAGAATTTTGAGACATTACTAAAATGTTTTTATTTCTCACTCTGTACATAATGATATAATCTGCACCATCTGAATGATATTTACTAATATGAAGGTACGTTGATAATAAGATCGAAAAAAAATGCAGTTGGCACTTTCAAATCCCGAGGAAATAATTAAATAAAATTTATTGATTTTTAACTTGAACGCCCTGTATTTCAATATCTATCCATCAACAAACTTTGCGATTTTGCACGTTCAATCAGTACATCGAATACTACAATATACTAAAAATTCAGACAATTTCACCGAGAACCATTTTACCTATAAAAAGTGCGGGGTCCTTTGTTCATCTGCTAGTTTATGTGACATGGGGTGGTTGGAATCATATGGTATAATCAAGAAAATTAATTGAGTTATTTTCTTCAACTTCTAGTGTGAATTTAATTTTTGGGTTTAAATTATTAATATAATTGAAAAACATATTTAATTGTCGTTCACTACCTACAAAACACGTTAATATGTCATCTACATACCTATACCAAAATAAAATATTTTTTTAAATATTACATTCAATTCAAAGATCTTTCTTTCCAAACTGTCCATAAAAATGTTTGCTAAAATTGGTGATATAGGGCTTCCCATTGGTAAACCTTCATTTTGAATATATACCTCACTATCAAAAGTGAAATAGTTCTGATTAATACAAACGTCAAATAAATTAAGTATGTTTGATATTATTCCCGGATGGATGTTTTTATCCTCTAGCAACTTTCTTACAAGTGTTATGCACTCTTTTGGCGGAATTTTAGAGAACATATTGTTAACATCAAATGAAATGAGTTTAGAGTTTTCTTGTAAGTTGTATGTTTTCAATTTTTTTATTATTAGTTCTATGGAATTTTGAATTGAGTATTTAGAAATATATCCATAGTCATTGAGTATATTATTTAGTCTTTCAGCTAACTTATTATTAGGTGTATTAATGTAAGAAACTACAGGTCTAATTGGTTTCGAATATTTGTGTAACTTAATTGTTCCATATAATTTGCACCACGATTTGAAAACCTTTCAGATACTAACTTCACAAATGATGAAATTAAATTTTTAAATAAAGGCTTAAAATACAGCATATCTCCAAAATTCACAAATCATATAAAACAAATTTACTTTAAAACATCAGACTATTTTTCTTTGGCTTTTAATTTTCCATAAAATTTTGTAGCATATCTTATTATTCTCACAAATGGTTTAACTCGATTAACTTTTGCTTAAAATGAACCGAAAAGCTTCGAATTGTTAAGTATTCTTTTAACAATGTGCGATTTCGATCGCTGTCAATCTGGATATCTTACTGCAGATAAAGCACATGTTCTTGTTAAAACTTTGTCATATTTACCATGTAAATTCACATAATAATTATTATTTCTTAGTGCTTGTATCAAAATTTAGACCACACCTGCATCTCTAAAAATTTACATAAAACATTTAATATCTGGATAACGGTAAGGTTTAGGTATAGGAAAGTATACATGAACTTGCCTTATTTTTTTCCCCTGAATGCATTAAAATAGAAAAAACAGGGTGGTTCTATTAAAAAAAATTAAGAAATTTTATATTTATGAAGTTAAACTTTGAACACTTTTTATACACATCCTGTATAAAATGGAAAATTTTTCAACATAGATTCGATTACGTTTGACCTTGCTTAAGGCCACCGAACAGAAACCATTTTCATATCTTCAAGGGTCTTCTCGTAAAAAAATAATTTATAAGGGTATTCAACGGTCAAATTTTCTACAAAAAAATCAATAACTCAAAAAGTGTGCATTTTTCAAAAAAAGTTTTCAGACAAAAGTATACTAAAATATTACGTAGATTTCAAAAATGTATTAATATACAGGGTGTTCCATTTAAAATAACAAAGTTACAGTCGACTTCCGGTGGGACACCCTGTATATATAAAAGAAAGTCGTGTTAGTTACACCACTTATAACTCAAGAACGGCAGAACAGATTTTGGTGAAAATTTGTAGGGAGGTAGCTTAGAGCCAAGAGACGGACATAAGATACTTTTTATCCCGTTCGAAGCGTTCCCGTGGGACATCCCGTTCGACAGCGTTCCCGTGGGACTTGACATGAAACGTCAATCACTGTAAAACGTGGTATAACAAAAAAGAATCAGACTTGGAATAACAAAACGCCAATGACAGCTATGTAATTGACGTATAATGACAGCTATGTAATGACGTATAGATGACAATTTGATATTTCTAAGAAATCAAGTGAACTATAAAACTCGGTATGGTTGAAATTTATAATAATAGGTGAATTGAAGTAAAGTGAAGTTTAATTAATAATGCCGCGAGCAAGACGATCGAATCTTTCCCGCCAAAGCCGTAATTGTAGATGACCTGAACTACATAATTCAAAATAAGATCATTGGAACAATGCATTCATTCAAATTTATTGACTGCGTCACAAATGAAGATGAAGCCACCAACTATCCTATTGAATTTTTAAACTCTTTGGACGTGCCTGGCTTACCACCGCACAATTTACGCCTAAAGGTTGGCTCCGTAGTAAAATGGTAGTAATCATGCTTCGAAACATAAACCAACCAAAACTGTGCAACGGTACGCGTTTGGTGGTTAGAAAATTGATGAACAATGTAATTTACGCTACGATAATGATAGGAAAATTCAAAGGTGAGGAAGTTCTTATTCCGAGGATCCCGATGA
Source organism: Galerucella nymphaeae (assembly GCA_963978555.1). NCBI lineage: Eukaryota > Metazoa > Arthropoda > Insecta > Coleoptera > Chrysomelidae > Galerucella > Galerucella nymphaeae. Next base: position 3,029,065 of record OZ021716.1, on the reverse strand, counting down.
TCCCAACCGATATGCCGTTTGAATTTAAAAGACTTCAATTTCCGATACGTCTTGCATTTGCCATGACCATCAACAAATCACAAGGCCAATCCTTAAAAGTTTGTGGTTTAAATCTAGAACATTCATGTTTTTCCCATGGTCAATTATACGTGGCATGTTCACGGGTCGGAAGACCATCTGCCCCAGCTGACATGGTCACGTCATATAAACGTCGATATTAGGTAATTATTGGTAAATGACGTCGACCACCTTATATCGACGTCTCTACGACGTGACAACCTAGACCAACCATATACGTCATTTTGCCAACGTCGACACTACGTCGACCTCAAGTGATGCAATTATGCACATTTGCATGGTGTGAATTAAAATTTTATATCGTGTGTATTTTTTTGCATTTCCCAATAATACTATTAACAGGTAAATACATCACTTCAATATAGGTATACCAATGCAGTTGAAAATATTCCAAGTGGTGATAATTATGGATAGTAATCGTATATTTTACGTGCTCATTTGTTATTGCTTTGGAATTCAGAGTATTCTTTCAACTTGTGAAAAATAATAAAATGATTGTTATCCAGGCCCGAACCCGGTTGATCTAAGTGTAAGAAAAAAAACAAAAAACCAATGTTCTAGCCTGGTTTCGAACCTACGACCTCTGAGATGCAAGCCCAGTATACTGTTAATTGTGCTAAACAGCTCACGTACAGACATATCGAATAGAGAAGGTTAAAGGCTGCTTGGACGCATGCGCACCTCACCGAGTCGAACTGGGTCGAACGTCTTCGCCCCTTCTCGTTGCCTCTCCTCTTTCATTTTTGTACCACAGCACATACCGCAGTGACCACAGCATTGTACATAGATTGGTGATATTAATGTGATAATTATTGTTACTTTACCGTTACCATCAAATTATTTTACCACCTGTGCTGTGATTCGAGTGTTTTTGCAGATAAATTGAGTAAAATGTTGCTATTGCGGTAGGTTTATTAAAATCACATCATCAATGGATAATGTATTTACCAGCCGGTTTCCCTCCTTAATGGGCAGCCATATTTAGAAAAAGTAAGGAGAATAAAATTATAATCAAAAAGTTTGAAATTTAACAAAGCATTGTTATTTTGAGAGTTTTTACATGTATATTGGGTTGTTTGGATTGAAAATTCAGTAAACGTAAATGGTTAAATAATTTTGTACTTATATACATAATGGCTACCAGTGTGTAGGTAATTAGTACGCTTTCACATTTTGTAATTTTTGTCTATCTAGATATGGATTCTTTCGTAGGGGTTGAATTCTGTGAAACTGACCATGATGTGGGTGGCTTGGCACTGGTGCATAGCAAGTGGCTAACACCGAGGAAATGGCGTGTTTTGGCCATCTACAAAGTACCAGAAAGCATTGAAATTTGACGTTTCTCCAGACTATAAAAGCTGGGCATCTACAAAGTGGAAAAAGTATACTTTGAACAAGGTAAGATAAATTTGACAATTATATAATTTTTTAATGAATTGAAAAATCAGTTTTTGTTTATTATGTTTTTGAAATGAGAACTCCAAAATAAATTTAAACCAGCACATCAAAAACATACATTCTTGAAGTGCTCAGTCTTGATTATATAAATTATAGTAGATCAGATATGTGCTTATCGGTCATTCATTCAAGTTTTCTTTTGAAAATGAACTAATTGGGTATTTTCACAAACCTTAAAAAAGGAAAAACCATTTGGAAGCTAAATAAATTCCTTTGTGTCAATAAAACAGCTTTAAAGAAAGAACAATAATGTTGTTACTTGATGTAATTGCAGAAAACTTGGAGAAGGCCCGTGAAAACTTCAACTAGATGAGCTTACATCAGATCTGCAAACCGATATGGAGGACTCGAATGATAATAGAGGACGAGCCAAAAGAAATCGTTTTACCCCAGTAAATCCAAAACCTACCTTTGATTTAAGTGATTTGCCAATAGAATTACCAATTTCAACAGAAGAAGATTTAACCAGCTTGGAAGAGTTCTTAATTAGTGAACAAAATTCTGATAATTTTGTAAGTACTTTTTATTTCAAGCAAGTTAACATGTAATTGGCTCATTGTAGATCATATATCGTTCTTTTTATATAATAACATGTTATTTATTTTTTTCTAACTTGTGATATTTGACAAATAAACTTGTGGTTATTATTATTTTTGGTATTTGTGCTGTCCCAAAATCCATACATACGTAATAATTGGTTTATAAAATGACGTCGTAAAATAACGTAATTATACGTTACAATTTCGTCGATAAACAATATCTATTCTACGTCATACGTTGACGTAGACGTGACGTGAATAGGTGACGTCTTTGGGCTGTGACATTTTCACGTCATATTTTAGTCGATTCTACGTCATCCAATAAGTCAAAACGACGTAATGGGTGACGAAAGAATTACGTACAAAGAACGTAAGGCTGTCAGCTGGGGCGTTGTTTGTTTTTGCGACTGATAATAAAACAAAAAATGTCGTGTATCACAAGATACTTAAGTGAAGAGCAATCTATGTACTAGAATACAGAAATAATAATGAATGATTAATGTAGGTATTTAATTTTTTGTGTTTTTTCCAATAAAAAAGAACACAATCTGCTTATTTATTGCCATTAAGGCGGAACAAAGTTTGCCGGGTCAGCTAGTTTGGTAATAATTAGTGTTTTTCGTTATTTCAAAATAATCTTGCTAGCATTTTGGTAACATCTGCTTAAACTTTTCCATATTTCAGTATTATTCAAAAAGAATATTGGTATATTAATATCCGATAATCAGCTATTTAAGATAAGCAGTCCTTATTTATATAGGGTAATTCATTTGTGGATAACTTATTTTATATACAAAATTTCAGTTTTATACGATATTAGTGTTTTTGTTAGTTATATACCTAATATTATTATTCAGTGTATACTTTTTATTATATTTTACTTTTAGTGGACGAGCGTATAGTGTAAGTTTAATTTTTGATTTGATTATATATTCGTATAATGTATTTTAGGTAACTTAATAGAAAAAGGAAATTTATGAATATATTTTTTTATTTTTCTCACCATTCCATTTCTCTTGTTTTTTTTAATTTTTTCTATTTTTAAATTAAATTGTATTTAATTTCAATAAATTAATTATTGGTATGTTTTAGTTTTAATATCTATATCACCCTGTACATTGTCGGTAATAATATTGGTAGAAATATTGTTTAGCTGTAACAATAATTTAAATTTCTTTAGGGATCTTCAATATCATTTCCTACTTTTTTTGGCAGTTTCGGCATTCAATAATCTAGTGTAATAAATATATATCCCTAAATACTTTATAGCCTATAATCTTTTATTTATTGTTTTTTTTTAGTTATTCAAGCTTTTGTAAAATACCAGTTGTTGTTTATCTTAATCTATTATTTAATTTTGGGTCAATTTTGTAAGGAATTTAGGATATGGTTTTCTATTGGCTGTTTATTTACCCCCACAAAACTATTAGCTAGGGTTGGAATTTTCTCTTATTTTTAAATTTAGTTCAAAATTTCACTTTGATAGAGTATCTAGTTTCGAGTTAAATTTTTGCGTTGGCGTCGTTGGCAGTTGTGGTAAGTTTTATTTTATCAATTTATAGTTTTTAATTGTGTGAATTGTTTGAAAAATTAAATTTTATACAGATATTAACATGGAAGAATCTAGCGATAGTTTCGAAGATTTTCAAGTAGATGTTTTGGAACTATGCGATAAAATCGAGAATGAATTGGACGAGACTTCAATGGAACCAATCATCCAAAACGACGATGACGATGATGATGATGATGATGATATTGAGGTTGTTTTTGCGTCTTCGCCATCAGAAGATTTATTTCCGAAATTCGATTTAACAAAGGTGAAGATCGAAAAAATTACTCCTGATGAGCCTACAAAAACACCTTTTGTGCGGAAAATGGTAGATCGTCTTGTTGTTCCAAGGATTTACAAAAAATTTTCAAAATTCAATTTTAAAAAAATTTTTCCTCGAAGTAAAAGCACAATAATGGATGCATTTGTTGAAATTGCTACTAAAACACCAGTAGAATCAGAAGAACAACCTAATCAACCGTCGTCGTCAATTCCTTCTACATCAACGGCAATACCTTCTACATCAATGGCAATACCTTCTACATCAATGGCAATACCTTCTACATCAATGGCAATACCTTCTACACCCAAGCTATCAAAAATTGCAAATGCGTGGATCGCTTTTTACAACGACGTCGGAATGGATGATATACCTATGATTGCTAGAGAAAAATTTTGGAATTTGGACCTCAACAGAGCTAATCGATTGTATTTAGTAACTTTCTGAATTGTTAATTTAATTCATATCGATTTTTTAATTGATATTATGAGAGTTTCTAATAAACGATCGTTAACTCCAATCCGTGAAAGAAAACTTCGCCAATCATCCGAGTACATCCATAAATTGCCCACGGAACGTATAATTGCAAGTAATACCTATTATCAGGTTGGTATTTTTAGCGTATTTTTTAAATTTCTTTTAAAAATAATTTTCACTTATATTTTATTTTAATTTTTTTTTGTTACAGATCATGGTTTCAGGATTCGATGTATGTAGATTTAATTGTCTTAACATAGAAGACATTTTTGACAACCACTATCTCACATTCAATTATCCAAATATTTCCAAAAAGAAGTTTATCCGTATAGTGATGCATTTAAAAATCCACATGAGGAGGGAACTTCCGGTACGTCCACTTAACATGATATTTCGTAATATAAAAGTCGCTATCCACAGTAGACATATGAATACTTTTTTCAAAATATTTTATCGGATTATAGACCAACACGATTTGCAGTATATGAGTGTAAGTAATTTTGTTATATTTTTTTTTTGGAATTTTCTCTTTTATTATTTGCGAAAAAAATTTTTTTTAATGATTTGTTAATAAATGTTTAATATATTTTTTAATAATATTTTTAATAACATCTTTTATAATTTTTTTAATAAATTTTTTTAATAATATTTTCAATAGGTAATTCTTTCAATAATTCCTTTAATAATTTTTTTTCTATTGTTTCAGATCGAACATTTGGTGTACATGTATTACTATAATTGTAAACCTTTCGAGGAAACGTCTTACCGTAATTTGAGACGGTTTAAATCACCCGTACATCGTGTGTATCTACAGAGGTGTTGAGCCGTCTTCATAATATGGGTATACCAAGTTACAATATTCCGTACGTGGATATTAACAAAATGGATAATTATATCATTGATGACTGCTCTTCCTGTTCTTCTAATTCAGAAACGGCTAGCGATTCATCGTGTCCTCCATACGTAACACCTGTGATGTCAAATTACCTGAGAAATTCTGTGTTCGTGCCTCCAGTAACTTCCATGTTAATGTCGCAACTACCTTCGATGCCACCGCCTTTGATGCCACCTCCTTCGATGCCACCGCCAACTCCGACACCAGCGCCAACTCCGACGCCAACGTCGTCGTTAACACCGAGCCAACGCCGACGTCTCCTACAAATTATTATTTCAAATTGTAAATATATGTAAATGTTCCTAATTAAGTATTCTTAATTTTTATTTCAATAAATTTTGTTGTTCAAATTTATGTTGTTTCTATTTTCTCTTTATTTTTTCAGTGTTTGTGTTTATGAATATAATTGGTTAGAATGCCATTTCAAATAGACTATTATATATTCAAAATTTAAATTAATATGATATATTATAATAGTCTGTTTGCATATAATGTCATTTTAATCAAATTTGTAATTAGAAAATATCATCATTTATCGAGATAAGTATTATATAAATGTGTTATCATGGAATAATTTAATATTATTTCAATTTATAATTAGAAATTATCAATTGCCGTTTTTAGTGGTAGTGGGTATACTTTGGTTTTTTATACTTTGATGAATATACCTATTATATATGTAGGTGACTTATAGTATATATACTACAGTGATAAGTTTCTAACATAGATACTCACTTAGGCTATTTGTATAATTTTCACGTATATTGAGGGGAAATTTATCAATTTTAGTATAAATTTTTGAAATCTTATTTTCTATCTGTTCGTAAGCGTGGTCTCTTCTGTTATTTTCTTTTTTTTGTCATTAATTCAATACTTAGACATTATCAGCCGTATTAATAATAAAATTTAGATCATTCTAACTTGACATTTAAACCAAAAAATACATATAAATGTCAAGTTAGAATGATCTAAATTTTATTATTAATACGGCTGTATAAGTTTTTAATCCATATTAATTTATTGTATTTTAATATAGCCTTTAGTCCTTTAGCTCTCGCTTCTTTGAGTTTGGGTATCAAACTCCTCCTTTCTTCTTGAATCTCCTTTGTAAAATCTTCCTCAATCCATACATCTGATCCTTTTAAATTTTTAGCTTGCTTCAATACTTCAATTTTTTTCGTGAAATTCCGGAATTTTATTAGTATTGGTCTTGGTCGCTTCCCTTTATTGTATCCAATTCTTCTAATCTCTTCGGCATCGTATGGTAGGTCGATGTTTGTTCTTTATTTTTCTCAATATCATAGAAATTTTATTTTGCATTACTTTTTCATCTTCATTTTCTTCATCTGGTATGCCTTTTATTATTAATTTTTTCTTCCTTATCTCCCTTTCCAGTGAATCAATTATCTTTTCTTGTTTTTCTATTTTATTTATTTATATATATATATTTTCTTATAAGGAAATATTTTCCAACTTATCATCCAAATCTTTTAATTTATTCTCAATGCAGTGAATCATTTCTTGTATTTTTTCAATTATTATGGGGTAACACTTTTGAAACTAAATGAATTGTTATACTTTGTGTTACCAGTTACAGATTAAGTATGCTAAAAACCAAGTCCAACACCAAATAAGCAAGACTTAACTGAAGATTCTCACTATTTTCTCGATTTTTACAATATCTTTGCAAAAAAGGTCTAAATTAATTTGAAAGTACTTACAACGCCTTTTTAAAAATGGAACGCATGCATATGGTTTTCTATGTGTCATTTCATCCGACACATCAAGAGTAATTTAAAACGAATAATGTCATATGAAAATAAATTTATCACGAAAATTGACTGAGCTAGAATAATACTTAATGAATTATTAAACTAGATATTGAAAAAGGTGTCAATCGACTTCCATAGTTTGCGAACAAAATTCGTGTTTGTTCGGAGAATTGTCTAGATAGACCAAATGCGCGCACGTTTAGCTATATTCGGAAAGGTTCCAAGTTTAGTGCGTTTGTTTCATTCGTAGATATAACTGCATTCGCTCTTGACAAACACACCAAGTAAACTAAAAATTCGTCCAAATCAAACGCGCGCGAACAAGCAAATTTCTTTGATGTACCGACAACAAGTGGATAATGTTTGCGAACGCTTGTTCGTGCACGTTATTGCGCGTTTGTGCGCGGTAACCCGTCCAAATTGAACGCGCCTGCAACGTTCGCTAACGTTTGGCGCGGCGCGGATCGGCGCGCTTGATCTGGACCCGCCTTAAGATTGAAGATTCGCTGTTCGGTACGTAGAACGGTCGAACGTTTTGGAGAAAATGATATTAGCGAACCATAGGCGTTGCGTTTCATTTTTAAAAGGTTTTAGCAAAGATAGTGTGAATATAAAAAAAATCGTGGACAATCATTTATGTTTCTTTAAATTAACTGGACTGTGGTAAAAATAAGTATTGATTTTTATATTTTACACGCGCACTAGCAGATCGGCGCTAAGACTGATGTACCTATGAAAAAAGTGTGAAGGCCGACGCAGAGATAACATACATTGGATGACGGCTAGCTTTTCTGGATCTATCGCAAAGGAAGCATAGTTGACTTCGAATCTACAGAAATCTAGAAGAACTATAATTTGAAACAACTTGGAGAATTATTTAAATACTTTCAAACGACATATTTTAAAGTGGTTTATGAAAAAACGAATGTCTGCTCTTCCTATTTATTTTGCGAACATTATCACCAATTATTTACCGCGACTTGACTCCTGAATTCTCACATTTCTATTACCAAACATATTTTACTGAGTTCAAAGAGAGCCAAAATATAAAAATTAAAATTTCACGAGCAAGTCTGTTCACTTTTTTCTCTACTCTTCAGTTAGAAGTGTGAGATATTTACTTGTAAACTTTTTATTCAAGTAGAATTTAACATTTCAGTGTGAAACTATTATTTTTTCTGGGGCTCCAACAAATTGTGTGAAAACTGGTTCATACCAGGGATGTTATCTGACACCTCGCTAAAGAATACTGAGAGTTTCCAAAACCTGCAGCTTTTATCTAAAGCCCATATCTAAGTTTATCTAAGCATACCTAGTGGTTCGCATGAATTGTATTACCATCTATAAAGGGACCTCATCAGTAAATAGTGCCAGATAGATAATTTGAGTGCTAAAAGTTTTTTTCTGTCCACCATTCCTTCTCTTGTAGATTTAGATTGTTGTTTTTTTTTTGTAACATCATCACCTTACCAATTGTTGTTAGACTAAGTAACCATTGAGACTGTTATTTTTCTTCTATTTTTCGACATGTTTACGATACAGCTATTTTCCAAAAGCAAAATAGTATGCAACTTATTTAGCAATGTTGTTCATTATTTGTATCACATTGCGTTATTTATTTACGAACTGAATGCAACAAACGCGGTTTTGATATCGTTTCTAGCTGCTGAGTAATCTAATTAATAATAATAATAAGGTTTATTCATTCAAAACCATATAACATGTTCACATATGATTAAATAATTTCCAATTTTAATTGAAGGAATAAACAAGAAGACGAGCTCATTTATGACCCTTAAGGTTGCGCATGAGCATTATTTTCCGGTTCATTTTTCAAATTAAATTAGTTTAACATTTTCATTGAATATACATCAATTCATTTATATTTTAAGTAAGGGTACAATGATGCATGTTATAGATCTGTACAAATCAAAGAAAAAAGAAATAAATAAATTTTTCAATATTTTGTAGCAAGGTTAATTTCCTTCTATTAATTTATGCAAGGCTAATCTATCTGCGAGTAATAAATATTTCTTTAGCAACGCTTTAATTAAATTAATCGAATTAATTGTGGTTAAATAAATTTTATATTCTTCAGGCATGAAGTTAAATATTTTAGTTGATAAGTACACAAAATTTTTCTGTCCAATAGATTTGTTAACCAAACTAGTTTGTACATTTCTATGAGTTTTATTTCTGGTGTCATATTTATGTTTTATTTGTTTTAAATTATTTTTATTTTTGTAGATATAAATTGACACATTAAATATGTATATTAGTCTTATATCCAGTAAATTTATTTCATTGAATAATTTGTTAGTGGAGTATGTCATTTTTTTATTATATATTACCTTAAGTATTTTTTTTTGTAATATCTCCAGTTTCCTTAGGTGTGTTTGGTCTGCAGCACCCCAACCCCGACAATACCATATCTTATACGAGATTCAACAAGACTAAAATAAACTACTCGCAAATGAGTAATATCCAAGATTTTTCTTAAATACCTAAATTTATATAAAAGGGTTCTTAGTGTGTTTACTACATTATTTAGATATTTTGTTAATAAACATTAGGTGATAATAAACATTAGGTGAAAGAAATAGACATTGTAAGAATAGAGACATATGCCACAAAAAATTGTTTAATGCTTTTAAACATTATAGAAGGTTACAGCTATCATATGCAATTATTATTTTAACAATTTTTCCGTTGACTTAGACGTTAGTTTGGAAAAGTGGTTCAAATTTTACCTTAGTATAACAACTGAGTTATATTTGCGGTTTCTCATTTGATTTGAAATCAAAGTACTTGAAGAAACACAACTTCTGGCGTTCTGAACATTCGATTCGGACCATTTAATCCCGAGTTATTGAATCCCAAATTTTATCAACTATTCTAGGCAAACGAACAACAATTTAACGAGAAATAAATACTGTCATGTTTTGACTATAAACTGTTATTGCGGAATTAGCACAGCTGAAAAACCGGTGGAGGCAACGGATTATCATTAACCATGATATTTTCAAGTGATTTCCTCAAAAATTTCGTTCACTGCTTTTACATTTATGTTTTGATAGTATTTGGGGTAGCCCGATTGGACCAGTAGGTCTTTTCAAATCTCGTAATACTCTTGAAATAGCTTTGAGAGCATTCACCTCTATATGTGTGTCTCGTTCTTTATAGTGTGAGTCAAGTATTGTACCTTAACGATTTCCTCAGAATAGATTTCTATTGAAGTTTATCTTTTATTCAAGACATTTGCTGAAAAAATGTAGTGACTAATTCTAAATAATGCACTCAACTATTTGTTTGCAAGAGTGCCGTATGCAGAGAAGGAAAAGTTATTCCCTATTCTATTCAAAACATTAAAAATTCCGGTTATTAAGTTTTCAAACATTTAAATTTGTGGAAAAAAGAGAAATTCGAATTTAAAATGGGAACTATTTCTAAAGAAATGTTCCGGAAAGTTAATTTTGCCAAATTGATTAAGCAATACAACTTTTGATTGCATTAAGTAGCTCCGGAAGCAGCTCTGCAAATTCTTTTAATTTCTGATTTCCCTGATGTAATTTTAACGCGTTTTTCAAGTTTTTCGAACATCAGGTAAATTACTTCAGTGAAGTTTCTACAACATACATGAAACTATGGTGGATTAAAAGTCCTTTTGTACTTTTCTATTTAATTTAATATCTATTGATACAAATACTAGTCAACTGTAAACATCGAGTTGATGTTTCAGCACAAAGTCTTATTATATTCTACCTATATTATTGGAAGACCATCTATAAGTAATTTATTATAGTTTTGAATAAAGTCACGTACCTATATTACTCGTGTCTATGTTTATTAAATAATCCAAATATATTTCTATTTAATTGTTAAGTCAACTAACTGTTGAAATTAGCACAATGATCTACAGGGTGTCTACAAAACATTTACTGCAGAGCTTGAGTAAATTAAAAAATGTATTAAAGAAGACCCCAAAAAGCTCTTGTACGCTCGAGAACAAGAGTTTTCTGCGGGAAACGATAACGAGTGGAATTTGACAAGAAAAACAACTGTCCGGGAATTATTAATTTGATTATTTACTTTTTGTAACAGTGACAGCATTTACATTTTGTTATATAGAACTTTTTACACGGCTGCATAATGAACAAGGAAATGAAGTTCTCCATGTTTTTTCCCCCCCACTTCACTCGAGTTTGATGACAAAATTTTTAACTTTTTTTTTCTCACCCTTTCTTTTCACACAAATATAAGAACTTGATTAAGCATCTTGGAAAATTCAAAGGAAATTTATCCCTCAACTCTATCGGTTAAGCGCGTTCAAGGTCAAAATGGAAGTCGAATCAAAGCTACAATTTCATGTTAAGTTACGTTACGAAATCTATAAATCAGAAGTTATCCTAAACGATGTTTTTTCGCTCAAGTGCTCAGGTTCAAGGTATTCTTTCATTTCAAATGAAGTGGGCTGAAATAAATAGAAAATATTCTTTTCTTTTTTATTTCTTTATTATATATATTAAGAAAAAGGATGAATAATATACCACAAGGAACATACAGATAATAAAAAATATATTATATCGGATGAATCAGACTATACCATTTTTTAATTTTAAGTTATTTAACTATTGGAGGCGGGCGAACCGGGTAACTGTGTGATAATTTTTAAAATAGTAGGAAGCTGCTCAGATAAACTCAATGAACTTGTCGAAAAAATACTTCATGACCTCATTCATTTTAATTTCTCAAAAAAATGGAGCAGTGTAGACACTAAGTTAACTCAAATATTCAGTCATCCATACTTTAATCAAAGTGCATCTGAAAGGGTGATAACAGAATATAATAAAAAAAGTGGACTAACATTCTGATAGTATTAGAAATACAACCTCCACGAAAAAGATGCCCGTCATAGCGACTCGTATGAACACAAATAACAAGAAATGGATAAGGGGAATAACAATTCGCTCATCACTTCTCATAGTGTATTATTTGTTTAGTTACTCATACATACATTTCAAGGTTGAAATTGAAATTTGCGCCTAGAACAAAAACTACTTTGGCTTGGGCGCCAAATGAAACGTTCTTTACTTGGTGTTAAATGAAAAGTTATAATATATAGATTGAAAAAAATAATTGTACTTAAAAAAATGATTCTCATTCTCCGAAGTTAACAATAACAGAACTATAGCTTAAAAGAAAGTAGTTAATAAAGTTGAGCGCCACGTGGTTTTCTTTCTTTTTTTATGAAAAGAAGAGGTTAACCCCGAAACTATGAATATATAGTTCTGTCCTATTAGTTAAGCATTCACTATTTGATAATTTGAATTGTGTGTATATAAATTCAGTAGGAAGGAAGTTGAAATAAAATTCCACAGGTTAAGCAATAACAATAAATATGGATTTAATGAGTTCTAAATGTAAAAATATAAAATTTATGTCAAATCTATCCTGAAAAAAATATATATATTAACTATGTTAGTGGGTGAAGCCCTTAAGTTTACAAATTATAGAATTACAGTGGGTGAAGCCCTTTAGATTTGCAAATGATGCGAAATATGAATTTTCAGCTTGAAAGGTTGACTTTGGTGAAAACTTCTTTAGATATACTTAGGTACTTATCTTAACGGAAGTACTAGTTTGGAAGCCTCCCTGCCTTCTTGGGTATCAGGCCAAATTAATGTTCCCTCAGCAGTGGAGGTATGCCTCGAAGTCCATAAGTTCTTATGAAACCATAAAATCGGTTTAAAGGTATGTATCAATTTTAAGATACTTGTTCCAGTTTCAGTTTGTTTTGTTAAACAAAATCTATGAAGCCAACCGCTAAAATAATTCATAATAAATTAAAATCAATATGACAATGATTACATCATCAACTCTCTGTAAAGTTAATTTTTCTATCTTTAAGAACAAGTACATTTTCTTTTGTTTTTTTTTAGAGCTCATGAAATTAGCTAAAGAAATATTAAAATAAAAAAACTTCACCAGAGAATTGTTGAAGAAAGGGAAAAAATTATGAAGAATTGTTCAAGAAAGGGAAGGAAATAATTTAGGGAATGTGAAGGTAGCACGAGGTCACGTGTCCTAAAATGTTGAATAAATTCCACAGAGATTTTATACAAAATCCGTTAATAAACACTAAAACTATTAGAATGGAAATATGGAATCTTACCTGTAGGAATATAATAATTAATAAAATAATTCGATTCTCAAAAATTTTGTTTGAAAATGGAAGATATATCCCACAGCGGTTGAACTGCTAACGTGTTTCTTAGTCGACAACTTAGATAGGAAAGAGAGATGGCTGTTTGCAATCACAGTTCACCACCTCCACTTAGGACGATATATGTGACAATAATTAACATCAAGTCCCTGGTTATACGATACGGCAAAGCAGCCGGAGGAATATCAAAGGCGACTGTGAAACTTCACGTTTCACGCTTCAAGAATTTCCACAAAATGAATTCGATTGCAAGATTCCCCCGCTCAAAATGAAATAATGAAAGAACGTTTTCATGTATGAGATATTGGGTTGCATGGCAATTGCAATGACACTCAAATGAACATAATGGGCATCTTAAACAGTTGAAACTAGTGGAACAAAGATTGAACAATGGAAGAAGAAATCCTCATCCACATTCTTGCGAAATGCATAGTGATATAGAATTTTTGTGCACATCATTGGATATAACAGAAACACTCAATTGAACTGAAGCCTTCGATTTTCCAAAAATACACACACATGCCGTTTTTGTCTGGAAGATTGAGCAGTAGGCATAGTCAAATCTAACCTAACCATTTATACTCACGATTGAATGCACATAGACCTTTAATATGTATGTGCTATTAAAGCAATAAAATGATAATAAATATTGATTTGAAAAAAGCCTAATGTTTCATCAACATCCAATATTTTTAATTTACTATTAATCATATTAGAGGGATATTGCGGTGACAAATACTGTGCGACGTTATTACCGCAGACGTTATATTGACAGTTGAGCATGCGCAGAATGAGTTCGAGAGACACTTTGCGGTAATATACCGTTAGCACATCACGTTATTTACGGCAGTACACCTCACGTAAAACGTTGCGCTATTCTACTTCGGACAGAATCGTATAGATCCGGTAGCAGCTTAGCTGATCGAAAACCTTTCAAGGTTGAGTTGTTGTTTGTTATGATGGTGAATTGGACTGTTTCTATAAAATTACTGCTTCTCATGCCTCATCCTTGTTCAGAAGTTCCTCAGAAGAAATTATGCCATGAAGAGGACAAACAAAAACAAAACACTGATTAGTAGTGACACTGGTTTCAACTTTTAGAGGTTAGTTCCAAAAATAAAGCTCTTAAATAAAATTAAAATGGCAATACGTATACCGTACCAAACATTGTTAAGACGTAAACGTAATATTTAACGCGGAGTAAATAACACACAGCATGCGCTATCGGAATTTGCAATATCTCTCTATTGAGCCTGAATAAACAGTTATTATTTTCCCAAATTTCTGCTATACAGCTACAAAAATCCCGAATAAAGCAACAAAACAGCTCCAAATTAGAGGTGAATTCAAGCCAACATTTCATTTTTTCACGAAGCCAGATATATTTTCGTGGATCCCCGTTCACGTAGTAAGCTTTCATTTTCATCACTTTAAAAAATTGATATATATTATTCAATACAATATTCATTCATGTTCTCCTTTTTTTGCTCGCCCCCTCATATCTACTTTGAGGAAATCTTCGTTAACATTTCAAATAGACCACTATATTATAAAAAGGGTGACATTGTAGCTACCACCACTGAACTATTTATTTTGTGACCAGGCGATACCATAGTGTTTAAGGACTACCACTAGTACCTACATCTCGAATTTCACTTTAATTGTATTCCACGCCACTGATTATGCAGTTTCCTTTATTTGAATTTTCTACCAAGGAACTATTTTTGGTTTCCGGGGACAGGTATGTTATTTCCGTGCGAAAAGGACTGAGCAGGATAAACTTCTATATATTTCGGAAACATTGACATTTATTCATTTTTATGGTCTTTGGTATCTGCATTTTAATGCGTTTTTCCAATATACGGTCAAAAGGGAGGATTCCTTCAAGTGCTAGAGATCGAAGAAAATGAACAATAAAATATTGAACAAGTTTACACTTTATGAGATAACAGGATGATACGGTGAGAGATAATGTATAATATGTATATGTACCAGGGTGTGACAAAAAGGTAGGTCATAAAAAATCACACCACATATTCTGGGGCTAAAAATAACTCGATCCAACCCTAGTACGAATGTGCATGCGAAAAAAGTTACAACCTGGCTACAATTATATATCGTCAGAAGCCATTGCTTTTCCAGAATATTCGGTTTTCGTTAGTAAAACGGTGTATTCAAAAAAATTGGGGCCATTTCGAACATCTATTGAAAACTACACATTTGAAAATAAATAAGATTCAATCGAAAATTTGGGACCCTCGAGAAACTTGAAAATTCATTGAATTTAGTTTTTGTTACTCGAAATTAATGAAGCATGATGAAAAATAGTCAGTATCTCAATAAAAACTGATAATGGTAAAAAGTACTAGGGGCAGAAAAGTTTCAAAAATAATGTGTCAATAATGGTGCCACAATAAGCATTAAATTGTAACGTACACAAAAATTATGGGGGGTTTAGGGGATCTCATGTCCCATAAATTTTCAACGGGGTGCAATAATTCCTTAATTTTTTTTAAGATGATCTTATCATAAGAAAGCCATTAGTCAACTTTTATTATAATATGTCGAACAAGTGTTGAAATATTTGAAAAAATCAATTTTCATCCGTATGGTTGTAGCTTTTTTCGCATGGACATTTGTACTAGGGTAACTTGGGTTGGATCGAGTTATTTTTAGCCCCAAAATGTGTGGTATGGTTAATGATCTGCCTTTTTGTTACACCCTGTATATGTACCTATGTATTTTTGGGGTAACATTCGCTTAGTCCTGAAAAATCTATTGTGTTGCCTTACTTGAACCTAGTTTCTGAGGAGTCTCTGAAACTAATAGCTCCTTTAGTCCTATTCCGCGGAGGAACTTTGGGATATCTGCAGGCTTCAACTTAGGTAAATGTTCCTCTTCTATTCAGTAGTCTCCCAGGTACTATGCTCTAGGATTCTGGAGTGCTATGCAGCTGGTAAGTATGTGGATGGAGGTTTCTTTCTCCACTATTTCAAGTTTTTTCAGGGGCCCATTGAGACAATGTCCCGTTAGGATCCCTGTCAAAACTCAATTTTACTTTGACTTATGCATTCATTCGATCTCAACAGGCTGTAGAAGAATCTTCGATTGTCTAAGCCCTACTAGATATTTTCAATGGTCGGATCTTCTCTTTCTTCCGGCTTCATCTATTTCCTCCAATATTACATTGCGGCTGATTCCCCATATGGTTTTGAGGTTAAGTTTTCTTTTCTCATTAAAGGCCATCAAGATGGTTTTAGTGGGGTTGATGCTAAGTCCCACTTGCCTACACCAGCTATTTGTATAGTTGAGACCCTTTTGTACAATATCACAAAGGGTGTTTTCGTATATCCCCATAGTTGTTATGACAATATCGTCGGCATATCCTTAGCAGGATATTCCTAGATCCGTCAAACCACACAGGAGTTAATCCACCGTCAGACGTTACCTGTTACCACTTGTGAAATTATATTTTTCACTTCTTTTCCAGCAAAAGGATTCATGATCAATGTAGGTATTTATATCGACAGGTCGGAACCAAATAAATTTTCTTGAACTACCGCTAACGAATTATGAACCCCTTAAGTCTTGGATCACTTTATGAGTCGATCTACAATGTTTTATAGTGTTTGCTTGTAGTTTATATAAAACATTTACTTTTTTTGGTTATTCTATACTATTTTAAATTTCAGCGAGAGGTCTCACATCAAAATGACTGAAATATAGCTACATTTGAAATAAAGTATCATACAAGGAAATATTTTGGAGTTTAATGTTTTCTGCAAATCTAATTCAATAAATTCACATCTAATTACGAGCTCAGACAGAAAATTAAGCGGAAAAGTAGTATATATATATATATATGCAACGTTATGGTAATATGTGTAATTCGAAGCCAGGAAGTACAATTAAAGTTTATCCAGACTATCCAGAGAAAGAGCAGAATTGGGTGACCATAATTATCACGACTCCTCAGCCAATCGGAGAAAACCTCACTTTATTTAACTTATCATTTTCACTGAAATTTGTCGAACTTCTTAAGATAAATTAAATAATTGTTTGAATGCTTGTGTTATTTGTGTATACTTCATCTTATTGTTGAGTTGAATAAAGTGATGTTGCATGAATTCACCTTAAATGTTTTAAAATATCCTCGGAAATATCGTATATTTATGTCCACTTTCCACTTACGTTGACTTTTAAAAATTGAAAAAGCACACATAATCACTTAATGGTCTCAAACAAACATATAAATGATATTTTCACGTCGAATAGTTGATTAAAATACAATAATAAATACAAAACTACACATAACCTATGCATTCTTCTTCTTTCTTTCTTTTTCAGGCAATATCCTGATGGATAATCTACCCAAACCTATGCATTACCGGTCATGGCATTTGTAAATGTGTTACGTCACACGTATTCGGAAATCCTCGGGTGTTGGTCAGAAAGTGCATTGAAATTTGAATTTTATTTTAAAATTTGAAAGTAATTTGAAATGGAAACTGGTTTATTTCCTATTATTACTTATTTTTGATATCAACTTTGCTATTACAAATTAATATCTAAGCAAAATATGAAATATGCGTGTACCCTATTACAAGGAATTAGTCATAAGAAGTCCAAACATCGTTCCGGAGAAGAGTGGAAGGTTTCAAGAAACAGCAGAGACATTTGGTCGAGTTATTCGACACTAGCTAACTACGCAGGCTCAATATCATCCATCACAAGCTGGTCAACAAATTTGGATTAGTTAACACCTTCATGACTTATTACAAGAACCATATATCCGCCATATTAATTTGGTGTGGTAGTCACCTGATCTTCGATGCGTTTTTTTATCTAATTATTTCAATATTTTTATTTGTAAATGTAGAGTGTTAGGATCAGGATAAGGATTAATGTAGGGGTAATATGCACTGCGACCTAAAAAAGATCTATTGTGGCCCCTGTCATGACTGATTTGATGTCAAGTCTCGAATCATAATACTTCGTCTAGTCCTATGGCCTTAATAAAAGCTATTAGATGAGACGGTGTCAAGGATGCTAAGTCTCCTTCTGAAACTTCACAGTCATACGGTTAATAGGTGTTCTGGAGTTTCTTCTTCCTCCCCTCAAAATATACATCCACTGGATTCTTCCAGTCGCATTTTCCTACGATGTTCTCGAAGGTGACAGTGCCCTGTCATAAACCCTGTAGAAAATCTTAGTTTAGTTTTACTTAAACTGACTAAAGCTCAAGATTTCTTGGAATTAAAGTTTCCAAGAAATAACTTGGAATGTCTCAAGCCCGGAAGGTCATTCCAGAGGCGTGCACTGTGATTTTCCTCCATTCTCTCAAGCTTCGATATATAAGTGTTCTTACCTATACCGCAGAAAGGCTCCGGTCCCACAAACTGATGACCGGATCCTTTCTTTGCCAAGGTGTTGGCTTCATCATTATCTTCGACCCCTGTGTGTCCAGGTACCACCAAAATAAGGTAACTTTGTTTTTCCATCCTACCCCATTAAGTTTCTCTAAGCAGTCCCGTACCGTCTTAGAACTGACGCTACCCGAACTCAGCGCTGTTATGGCCCATTGACTGCAATGTCCTGCTTGAGGTAGTTCCTGTTCAATTGCGTGTATCTCCGCCTGGAAGACACTGGTGTATTTACCCAGTGCCTTATAGTATTCTGTATGATGCCCAAATACTCCTGCTCCTATTCCTTTATCGAACTTAGAACCGTCTGTATATGTAGAGTGTTACAATAAGATGAAGGTTTTTATAATGATGGGAATCGATTGAACATGCCGTTCTAGTAAACTCTGTGTAATTAATATGGACAATATTGGATTAAAGCATGGAGTCATAATTGCTACTATCTTCGAATCCAGAAATAGAATGGCACGAGAATTTACAGCGACTAAAAGTAACTATAGGAAGGGTTGTTATTATAAAAAGTTTGAAATTACATTGTTATTATACCGCACATGGTTAATTTTAATCGTAGCTTAAACCAGTCTGTCAGGAGAAACTCGGTTTCTCCCATTTCAAGTAAAAGAGTTTGAGAACTTTAAGTAGTATGCTGGACACTTTATCATAAGAACGTCGGCCACTTTATTAGCAAATACTGAAATCTCAGCGACATGGTGAATGGAAATCTGCAACTAATGCGGAAAATTATGTAGCGGAGAGAATCAGCATTGAAAAGGAAGATGCAAATAGACTTTCATACAATATAACAAAGCCATAAGTCTTCTCCAGTTTTTCAAGAGTAACAACAAAAGACTCGTAAAATTGATATTTATTATACAATACAAATTGAGAAATAACGAGAAAATATTTATCCAAATTTTGTGAATAATGTTCATTACTTATTGTGATAATTTTATTGTATTACTGATATATGAATGAATACACGTTTTATATAGCATTAATTATTACCACCCTAAGGTTGGTAAGTTTACTCACAACTCTTCGCCAAGGGCAATCGATAACTTTTTTGTAACTATTACTCAAACCCTTCAAAACATTGTACAAATGCGGTGTTTACTATATAGGGAGGAGATAAAGTAAATTTCATAAGTAAGAAAAACCCACTTCAAGTATGCGCGAACTTGCTGTCAAAACTATGTTGTAGAATTGACGTTCGTAGCTCAACACAAAATAGCATGTAGTTATTGTGTGTCCAGTTCAAATCAAAACATATTGGAATTATTTAAAGCTCTAACATACCGGGTGGCCAACTAAGAACGGCCGTCGGCCATATCTCAGGAGTGGATTATAGCACAGACTCGGGAAAAAAAATTTATGACATAAGTGGCCTCGAAAAAAGCCTGGAAATTATTTTCAGAATTGTAGGTCCACCGCTAGAGGGCATATTTGACAGTTCAAATTTTAAAATAAGAATTTTTTCAAAATTCAACCCATTAACGAGCATATTAAACATTTTAATCAGATTCCTCGACAATCTCTGCATACTTTTGATGTGACAAGTTTAAGTCTATCTTTTCAAATAAGGAGTGGGTGAGAGTGGGGACCTTGTTACGAAAAAACACCTGTAATTCCGGTTCTGCTTGACCGATTTTGATAAACTTGATGTTGTTTAAAAAAGCTTTTGTTGATCAATCGGGAATTTGTAAATATGAAGCAATCTGATTGATAACATGAATGCTAGAGGGCGCTGTTTTATATTTTCCAAATAATGTGTTTTTTCGTAACAATTTTAAATGGGAGCATACAAATTGAAGTGGGTCATTGAAAAGTAGACTAAATTTGTAATAGAACACCGCAAACCGCAAGGCGATATCTCTTTCCTATCTTGAGATATCGTAAGAAACAGGTAAATGGCAAGAATTGTTCTTCCAACGTCTAGAAGGCTGGTTCGCGTGAACAGAAATTATTAAATTTAGCCTGAATGAAAAGACCTTACATCGGTCTACAGTAATTTAATAGTTATTTATGCAACAAGTGCAAAAAGTGAGTGTTTTTTGCACGCGACGTGAAATTGTCCAACGAGGTCTTTAGGCCGAGTTGGACAACACGTCGAGTGCAAAAAACACGTTTTGCAAGAGTTGCATACAATATTTTTCCTAAATTCATGCAAAAACTGGAAAATTACAATATAAATATGTCAAGAACCTAATCTAACCTAATAAAACTCAACCCGTTCTTCTTTTTTGTATCTTTATGGCCTCCACCTTGTCAGTACTCAATCATAGCTGGTTTTCGCCTTGACCATTCAAATTTTGAATAATTAAAGATTTTTGCAATAATAATTGTAACTCGTTGAGACTAAGTAGTAAGATATACATATATTATAATAATAATAATAATTTATTCACTTCAATAGTGTACAATAGAATAGTAGTAGAATACAATTGTAAGTATTAAAAATAATAGAAGCAACACTACCTTACAAAGTGAACAAACAATACCCGAAGGGGTTCCGATAGGTGCAAATACACCTGTTTCGGCAGAACAAAGAGATACTAGTAAAATAAAATAATGATAATAAAACTTATAAACATTAAACTACCTATACTAAGTTAGTAATTATAAAATATGTACACGAGATATAAAAGAAAAGTTACCAAACTAAGTAAATGTGATTTAAAATACACTCACCGACTTAAAATTCGATCCATTCAAAATAATGATTTATTTAAAAATGCTCTTACTTTCAAATGCGGAAGCTGATTCATTTGAATTTTTCAGCAACTTTTAGATAAAATACTGTAGTCTTAAGATTATTATTCGGACATCTGAAAGTAATTCAGTATTCGCTGGATATACAGGGGGAAAAAGAAAACAATTTTTTCCTCTACTTTTGACACAACCTGTAGGTTAATTCTGCTAGTAGATCTGCACACAATTAACTTTACCAAGAAGACTGATTTGTTTCCAACATTTTGTTTTTTTATTCACCCCAATATCTTAATTTGCTTGTGAAATGTGACGGTTTAAAGAAAATGCAACGTTTTTAATTTTTTTATTCAGTTTTTGCAGAGTAATACTTAATTTTATGAACAAGTCAAACAACAAATATACTAATAATTATCACAAATTAATAACGGGTATTTCCCCCATGAGCGCGAATAACTACCTCAATAATTGGTCGTGGCATACCCTCTATTAGATGTCGAATCTCCATCTGGTCAATCTGATCCCATCCTTGGACCAAAGCATCTTTCAAAAAATTCAAATTACTTGGAGAAGGAACTCGATTACGAACTCGTCTGCTCATCATGTCCAGACGTGCTCAATTGGATTGAGGTCTGGGCTACGTGATGGCCAGTTCATCGTTTGAATTTCTATTTCGTCCAAATATTGAGGTAGGTGTTAAAAGCATGATGTTAAATTGATTACTGATAGTTAAACTGCAATTTCCAAGTAACGAATATTTGACATTTGTCGTATTGTGAGTTGAGCGCAGCACTCTACTTATTTTGTAGTTTATTCTCTACCGTCATTTAAATTATGACCATTTCTAAAATGTTGCATTTTCTTTAAACCGTCACATTTCACAAACAAATTAAGATATTGGGGTGAATAAAAAAACAAAATGTTGGAAACAAATCAGTGTTTTTGGTAAAGTTAATAGTGTGCAGATCTACTAGCAGAATTAACCTACAGGGTGTGTCAAAAGTAGAGGAAAAATTGTTTTCTTTTTCCCACTGTATATCCAGCGAATACTGAATTACTACTAGATATCCGAATAATAATCTTAAAACTACAGTATTTTATCTAAAAGTTGCTGAGAAATTCAAATCAATCAGCTTCCGAATTTGAAAGTAAGAGCATTTTTAAATGAATCATTATATTGAATGGATCGAATTTTAAGTCGGTGAGTGTATTATGACAACATATTCGTTCAGGCCTCGATAATAAAGTCACAGAAATTTCTTGATTGTTCCAAAAGAAACAATTTTACCTTCTTTTTGAAAATTTGTATACTACATATAGATTTCATACTTTCCGGAATACAATTGTATATTTTAGGTGACAAAAATACAAAAGATCTTTGACAGAGAGACTTCGTCATTCTCGGAGCATTATACTGGTGTTTTTGCCTAGTTTCATATCTATGTACTGACAGGTTACTTTTGTCTTTGATTGTGTGGTATTTTATAGATACACATAAAAAATACAACTGCTTTAGATCAAGTACTTTGCTTTCGTTATACAAACGGTCTGATGAATAAATACGGGGTTTACATAAAATAATTTTAAGGAATATCTTTTGAATGACCTCTAACTGATGTATGTGACTTTTACGGGCACTTCCCCAAGCTAATATTCCATAACGGAGGTGAGTTTCCACAAGCCCAAAATAAAGAGTCTTAAGATATTTGGCAGGTATACACTTTTTCAAATATTTAAATTTGTATAAAATAAACTGTAGTTTTTTTATGATATATTGGATATGGCAATCCCATTTTAAATTTTTATCCATAATGATACCTAAATATTTCATATTTATTACGGGCTGTATCTCGAACTTCTGGCCGTCCTGAAATATCTCCAGAGGCACGAACTGATCGTTGACAGAGCTGTAATTACTGAACGGAAGGTAAAAAGTTTTTTTAAAATTTATGGTAAGTATTTTATGATTAAACCAGTTTTTTTATTAATTTTAAGTCATTTTCAACTTTTAATTTAAGGTCATACCAATTGTCCTCTTCATAAATTATAGCTGTGTCATCGGCAAATCCAATTATGTGACCTGCACTATGCAATGAAAACAATCCGTTTATATACAAATTAAACAACATAGGTCCTAGAATTGTACCTTGAGGTACTCCGTAAGAAACATTTCTTTTGCCACTTGTTTCTCCATCAATTCTTACTACCTGTTGCCTTTCTGAGAGGTAACTTGTAACTAACTTTAAACAGTTATTTCGTAGGCCAATGTTTTCCAGGGTCTTTAAGAGATCACTATGACTAACTGTATCAAACGCTTTGGCCAAGTCTAAAAATACGCACAAACATTTTTTATTCCTATTTAGCGCGTCATATACTTTAGTTGTCAAATTTAATATGGCGTCTTGAGTAGAGCTATTTTGCTTAAAACCAAATTGGTTCGATGAAATTAAGTGGTATTTGTTTACATACGAGTCAAGCCTGTTTTTTAATAATTTTTCGAGAACTTTAGATAAATGTGGAATAAGCGATATACGTCGATAATTTATAGTATTAGTCTTATCTCCACTTTTATATACTGGGATGACTACTGTTTTTTTAAATAATTTAGGCCATATCCCTTCTTCCATACACTTATTAAAAGTATGCTCAAGCGGAACAAGTATATAAGGTGCTATTGATTTTAAACACTCTGTATTGATTTCGTCAATTCCAACAGCTTTTTTATTTTTAAGCTCACCAATTATTTTATGAATTTCAGTAACAGTCACTGGAAGTAGAACCATGGAGTTAGGTAGGGTGCTATTTTCGAATACTTGACTTGTATTTTTATTGATTTGTTCAGCCAAAGTTTTACCCATTTCTGAAAATATCTTATTGAATTCATTTGCAATATCGCTAGGATGTGTAAGTACATTTCCTATTTGATTTGTTACAGTTTTTATGGGATTTTTTTGTGTTTTTGTTCCACATAAATCTTGCACCACATCCCATAGTTGTTTATTATTACCCGAGTTTTCGATAATTTTTTGTTTATAAAAATTTCGCTTCGTCTTTTCAATAAGAGAATGTAACTTATTTCTATACAACCTATACCGCAATAGTAGATCATTGTCATTTGGATGGGACTTAGTTCGCCGGAACAATCTATTTTTTTCATTGATGGACTCTAATAGAGCACGTGTAACCCAGGGTGAAATTTTTGTATTTTTTCTGGTAACTTTTTTAATGTAAGTGCATTTATCAATATTTCTTTGTATAATTGAAACGATTTGTTCTATTGCCGAATCTGGATTATTACAATTTAAAATGGAGACCCAGGATTCTTTGGCAATAATTGTGCTAAGGTTTTGATAATTAACATGTTTAGTATATTGTTCAGATGATTTTTTCGTTATTCTCTTACCTAACACCAATTGTAACGCAATTGTAAAATGATCTGATATATCAGTTTCTATTACCAAAGGTATAATATTCTCTAATATGTTACATTTTGAATTTATAAATAAATGGTCTAGACAAGCTGATATTCTAGTTGGATTATTGATAGTCGATATAAAGCCATACTCACTTAGGGTACTTACGTATTCGACAGTATCGTCATTTAATTCCAACAAGTCAATATTTATGTCACCGATGAACACACAATAACTTTCAGAATTAACTCCAGAAGTTTTTAAGACCTTTTGTAAATTACTGATATATTCGGGTATATTTGGATTAAAATTTTCTTTGGAAGGTGATCTATAGCAGCCTAGAATCATTATTTTATCGATATCATTAATCTTGATGATCATTTTTAAAATACTTGTAGGACCTAATTTCAAGATTTCATGTTCATAAGGATACTCACACTTAATATAAGCTACGACTCCATCGTTTTGGTTTAGATCACCCTGGTTATACACTACATTATATCCCGGAATATTATATAAGTTGATATCGGTGATTTTCCATGTTTCTGTTAGAACCATACAATCAAATGCTGCGACATCATTCAAAGAAAGTTTAAGTTGGCCTAAGTTTTTGCGTATGCTTCTAATATTGTTGTGAATAATAGTGAAGTTAGTATTCTGTTGATTTACTTTAAATATCTCATCACATTCACTTAGACTTTTTACAGTGTATGTATCGACAGAGGGATAATTAAAGTCTCTAATGTACTGGTCCATTATAGACTCCAAAATTAACAAATTAGAATAAAATTAAAATCAAACTTACCAATACAATAAAAAAGCACAAACGTTATGTACCAAACCCTATCAATAAAATTATACGATTTGGTCAGAACCATAAAATTACAATAAAACTACAAATCTGATGGGTTACAATAATACAACTAAGACTATCAGAGAATTGTCAAATCCACAAAAGCAAAAATAGGACTATAAGAGTTTCTTACTGCTTGGTGAGGACTTCAGTTATTATTTTTTTGACTAGATGAACCCGATCTAGTCCTAGTAATTACCTTCGCATCCTTGACAGCTCCAATATTTTTTTTAGGAGTGATATTCGAGCTAGCTTGTCCCTGTTTGGGTAACTTCTTTATTTTTTCTTCGTCAATTGAAAGCTTGGCCGTGATATCGGCTGTGGGAGTAGACGGTGCACTGTGTCTCTGTGAATTTTTTTGATGCTGTTTTTCTTCAAGTTCCACTAGTGTTTCAACTGTGTATAACTTGTTGTTTATATACAGATTTTCGCCTTTTATGTAGCACTGTTGGTTTTGAGATTTTGCTTCCTTCAAGTGGTGTCTTAAAATATTATTTCTTTCTCTTTGGACTTTCGTCAAATCTTGAGATATTGATACGTTTGTCCCTTTAAGCTTTGAACAGTTTTTGAGAACAGCGCCTTTTTTTAAGTTAGACAAAAATTCAACCTTTATTGGTGCATTTGGTGCATTTCCAAGAGAATACGTATTATTTATTTGTTCTGGTGTAACTTGAATATTGACAAGATTACTTAGTTTTTCACATATGCCTTCAACTGAAACTGTTCCTAGTTGTGGTTTTAAGCCAAATATTATTATATTATTTTTCTTGCTTATTCTTTCTAAGTATTCAACTTTCTGTTGCAACTCTATATTTTCATTTTCTAATTTCCTAATCTTCTCGTTTAAAGATTCTACTTTTAGTAGAATATTGGCTTCACTAGCTTCAATTGCATTTCTTAAATCCTGTCTTGTTTTAACAATTTCATTAAATAATGTCTCTAATGTTAAATCAACCTTAGTCATATTTTGACGTGTGTGGACTGTTTTAATTATGTACTTACTTACAGTTTGTCGAATAATCGAATAATTGATTTCCAAACCGCTGGTGGAATAGGTCCTCTGCTTTATAGGTAATTAGAAGTAAAAACAGATGCAAAATCACATGAAAATAAATGTAAACAGGTCTGAATATTGAATTATGGTGTAAAAATTAGGAATTGGTACTTGCCAATATTCACACCGAGGTTTAATATTGTTATAAGACGATTACACTAACTTGCACAAATTAAAAGCACATAGTAGCAGTGATTTTCAGCACATTAGGTAGCACATCGATAAAATATGTCATAGATGGAGTACTGTTCCACCATACATTATGGATATTAATTTATCATTCAATAGTACATGCATATCTATATACAGGGTGGGGCAAACTTCTGACATCGGAGGATTACATCGTTGTGGTACGAGATAAAACTTTAAGGTTTTGTGTGAGCTGATACAGTTACTGAGGGCACATTTTGAAAATACTTTCGTTTCTACAGGGTGCTCCAAAACCACGTAGCAGCACAAACTTACATTTTTTTAAATGGAACGTACTATATTTTGTTCAAGAATCGAAAAGATCTCACCGAGAGCGTTACAAAAATATAGCATTCTAATATATTATATGGGTGTTTTAAAAAGATATGGCCAATTATTGATAAAAAAGACCTCCTCTTTAACACTCTGTTAAACAGTAAATCAAAATAAATCAACAGGTCTTTGTATTCATTTGTCATTCACATATCATTGGCTGTGCTCAGTATCAATTACTTTTTTATCTCTTGGCTTCTTTAATACAGGGTGAAACAAAACGCAAATCAAGCAATATCTCAAAAATTTTAAATGAATCACCCTATAAGTCTTTTCACAATTTGTTAGTAGAATTAATAATCTTTCAAACGATATAGCACATTTAGGGTATAAGTTGATGGAACACCGTAAATATTTTATGATAATGATCAAAAACAAGTATTTTACGTACACAAATTAAATGGTTTAAAATTTTCACATGCAACGTGTAAGGCATGAATTTTAATTGTAATTTTGGATGCATCTACAATATTTAATCACTGTGCTCACTGTGAATTTCTTGCAGGAAGACATGATCAATATAATTTACGTGTTAGGGGAATGTTAAAAAATTTGTCATTACTAAAAAGTTGTTGTCTCCATTGAAAACACGTTTTGGAAGAGCATGAGGTTGATAGGAAACATTACCTGATGTGTCGATTCTTTCCTTAAGCCTTAAGAAAGCGCTTTCATTTGGATGTCTTCGATTGGGATATCTTCCACGATATACTCTTGGAGCAAGTAAACAATTTTTTGAACATTCTCCTAACACATAAATCATGTTGATCATGTCTTCCTGTGAAAAATTCATTATAGTTATTTATTATTTAAACCTATGAACACAAACGAAGAATACAGCAATATTTCTTTGACATTTATTAGTAGATACTATTTTGACAGTAGCCCAGTGATTAAATATTGTAGATGCATCCAAAATTACAATTAAAATTTTTGCCTTAAACGTTCCATGTAAAAATTTGAAACCATTTAATTTCTGTAGGTAAAATACTTGTTTTTGATCATTATCATAAAATATTTACGGTTTTCCATCAACTTATACCCTAAATGTGCTATATCGTTTGAAAGATTATTAATTGTACTAACAAACTGTGAAAAGACTTATAGGGTGATTCATTCAAAATTTTTGAGATATTGCTTGATTTGCGTTTTGTTTCACCCTGTATTAAAGAAGCCACAGATAAAAAAAGTAATTGATACTGAGCACAGCCAATGATATGTGAATGACAATTGAATACAAAGACCTGTTGATTTATTTTGATTTACTGTTTAACAGAGTGTTAAAGAGGAGGTCTTTTTTATCAATAATTGGCCATATCTTTTTAAAACACCCATATAATATATTAGAATGCTATATTTTTGTAAAGCTCTCGGTGAGATCTTTTTGATTCTTGAACAAAATTTAGTACGTTCCATTTAAAAAAATGTAAGTTTGTGCTGCTACGTGGTTTTGGAACACCCTGTAGAAACGAAAGTATTTTCAAAATGTGCCCTCAGTAACTGTATCAGCTCACACAAAACCTTAAAGTTTTATCTCGTACCACAACGATGTAATCCTCCGATGTCAGAAGTTTGCCCCACCCTGTATATAAAAGAAAGTCGTGTTAGTTACACCACTTATAACTCAAGAACGGCAGAACAGATTTTGGTGAAAATTTGTAGGAAGTTAGCTTAGAGCCAAGAGACGGACATAAGATACTTTTTATCCCGTTCGAAGCGTTCCCGTGGGACATCCCGTTCGACAGCGTTCCCGTGGGACTTGACATGAAACGTCAATCACTGTAAAACGTGGTATAACAAAAAAGAATCAGACTTGGAATAACAAAACGTCAATGACAGCTATGTAATTGACGTATAATGACAGCTATGTAATGACGTATAGATGACAATTTGATATTTCTAAGAAATCAAGTGAACTATAAAACTCGGTATGGTTGAAATTTATAATAATAGGTGAATTGAAGTGAAGTGAAGTTTAATTAATAATGCCGCGAGCAAGACGATCGAATCTTTCCCGACAAAGCCGTAATGGTAGATGACCTGAACTACATAATTCAAAATAAGATCATTGGAACAATGCATTCATTCAAATTTATTGACTGCGTCACAAATGAAGATGAAGCCACCAACTATCCAATTGAATTTTTAAACTCTTTGGACGTGCCTGGCTTACCACCGCACAATTTACGCCTAAAGGTTGGCTCCGTATTAATCATGCTTCGAAACATAAACCAACCAAAACTGTGCAACGGTACTCGTTTGGTGGTTAGAAAATTGATGAACAATGTAATTTACGCTACGATAATGATAGGAAAATTCAAAGGTGAGGAAGTTCTTATTCCGAGGATCCCGATGATCCCAACCGATATGCCGTTTGAATTTAAAAGACTTCAATTTCCGATACGTCTTGCATTTGCCATGACCATCAACAAATCACAAGGCCAATCCTTAAAAGTTTGTGGTTTAAATCTAGAACATTCATGTTTTTCCCATGGTCAATTATACGTGGCATGTTCACGGGTCGGAAGACCATCTGCGTTGTTTGTTTTTGCGCGTGATAATAAAACAAAAAATGTCGTGTATCACAAGATACTTAAGTGAAGAGCAATCTATGTACTAAAATACAGAAATAATAATGAATGATTAATGTAGGTATTTAATTTTTTGTGTTTTTTCCAATAAAAAAGAACACAATCTGCTTATTTATTACCATTAAGGCGGAACAAAGTTTGCCGGGTCAGCTAGTTTGGTGATAATTAGTGTTTTTCGTTATTTCAAAATAATCTTGCTAGCATTTTGGTAACATCTGCTTAAACTTTTCCATATTTCAGTATTATTCAAAAAGAATATTGGTATATTAATATCCGATAATCAGCTATTTAAGATAAGCAGTCCTTATTTATATAGGGTAATTCATTTGTGGATAACTTATTTTATATACAAAATTTCAGTTTTATACGATATTAGTGTTTTTGTTAGTTATATACCTAATATTATTATTCAGTGTATAATTTTTATTATATTTCACTTTTAGTGGACGAGCGTATAATGTAAGTTTAATTTTTGATTAGATTATATATTCGTATAATGTATTTTAGGTAACTTAATAGAAAAAGGAAATTTATGAATATATTTTTTTATTTTTCTCACCATTTCATTTCTCTTGTTTTTCAATTTTTTCTATTTTTAAATTAAATTGTATTTAATTTCAATAAATTAATTATTGGTATGTTTTAGTTTTAATATCTATATCACCCTGTACATTGTCGGTAATAATATTGGTAGAAATATTGTTAAGCTGTAACAATAATTTAAATTTCTTTAGGGATCTTCAATATCATTTCCTATTTTTTTTGGCAGTTTCGGCATTCAATAATCTAGTGTAATAAATATATATCCCTAAATACTTTATAGCCTATAATCTTTTATTTATTGTTTTTTTTTAGTTATTCAAGCTTTTGTAAAATACCAGTTGTTGTTTATCTTAATCTATTATTTAATTTTGGGTCAATTTTGTAAGGAATTTAGGATATGGTTTTCTATTGGCTGTTTATTTACCCCCACAAAACTATTAGCTAGGGTTGGAATTTTCTCTTATTTTTAAATTCAGTTCAAAATTTCACTTTGATAGAGTATCTAGTTTCGAGTTAAATTTTTGCGTTGGCGTTGTTGGCAGTTGTGGTAAGTTTTATTTTATCAATTTATAGTTTTTAATTGTGTGAATTGTTTGAAAAATTAAATTTTATACAGATATTAACATGGAAGAATCTAGCGATAGTTTCGAAGATTTTCAAGTAGATGTTTTGGAACTATGCGATAAAATCGAGAATGAATTGGACGAGACTTCAATGGAACCAATCATCCAAAACGACGATGACGATGATGATGATGATGATGATATTGAGGTTGTTTTTGCGTCTTCGCCATCAGAAGATTCATTTCCGAAATTCGATTTAACAAAGGTGAAGATCGAAAAAATTACTCCTGATGAGCCTACAAAAACACCTTTTGTGCGGAAAATGGTAGATCGTCTTGTTGTTCCAACCATTAAAAAAAAATTTTCAAAATTTAATTTAAAAAAATTTTTTCCTCGAAGTAAAAGCACAATAATGGATGCATTTGTTGAAATTGCTACTAAAACACCAGTAGAATCAGGAGAACAACCTAATCAACCGTCGTCGTCAATTTCTTCTACATCAACGGCAATACCTTCTACATCAATGGCAATACCTTCTACATCAACGGCAATACCTTCTACATCAATGGCAATACCTTCTACATCAATGGCAATACCTTCTACATCAATGGCAATACCTTCTACATCAATGGCAATACCTTCTACACCCAAGCTATCAAAAATTGCAAATGCGTGGATCGCTTTTTACAACGACGTCGGAATGGATAATATACCTATGATTGCTAGAGAAAAATTTTGGAATTTGGACCTCAACAGAGCTAATCGATTGTATTTAGTAACTTTCGGAATTGTTAATTTAATTCATATCGATTTTTTAATTGATATTCTGAGAGTTTCTAATAAACGATCGTTAACTCCAATCCGTGAAAGAAAACTTCGCCAATCATCCGAGTACATCCATAAATTGCCCACGGAACGTAGATGCAGATATTTCAATTATTCAATAGCAGAACACAAGAAGGAACATTTTCTAAGTAATAAATGAAAATTTTTAAATCTAATAACTATCACAATATTTTCCTTTCCGATGTCAACGTGAAATTCGGCTGCATTTTATAATTGCAAGTAATATTATTAGGTGGGTATTTTTAGCGTATTTTTTACATTTCTTTTAAAAAAAATTTTCACTTATATTTTATTTTAATTTTTTTTTTGTTACAGATCATGGTTTCAAGATTCGATGTGTGTAGATTCAATTGTCTTAACATAGAAGACATTTTTGACAACCACTATCTCACATTTAATTATCCAAATATTTCCAAAAAGAAGTTTATCCGTATAGTGATGCATTTAAAAATCCACATGAGGAGGGAACTTCCGCTACGTCCACTTAACATGATATTTCGTAATATAAAAGTCGCTATCCACAGTAGACATATGAATACTTTTTTCAAGATATTTTATCGGATTATAGACCAACACGATTTGCAGTATATGAGTGTAAGTACTTTTGTTATATTTTTTTTTTGGAATTTTCCCTAACTTTTATTATTTGCGAAAAAAATTTTTTTAATGATTTGTTAATAAATGTTCAATATATTTTTTAATAATATTTTTAATAATATCTTTTATAATTTTTTTAATAATATTATCAATAGGTAATTCTTTCAATAATTCCTTTAATAATTTTTTTTCTATTGTTTCAGATCGAACATTTGGTGTACATGTATTACTATAATTGTAAACCTTTCGAGGAAACGTCTTACCGTAATTTGAGACGGTTTAAATCTCCCGTACACCGTGTGTATCTACAGAGGTGTTGAGCCGTCTTCATAATATGGGTATACCAAGTTACAATATTCCGTACGTGGATATTAACAAAATGGATAATTATATCATTGATGACTGCTCTTCCTGTTCTTCTAATTCAGAAACGGCTAGCGATTCATCGTGTCCTCCATACGTAACACCTGTGATGTCAAATTACCTGAGAAATTCTGTGTTCGTGCCTCCAGTAACTTCCATGTTAATGTCGCAACTACCTTCGATGCCACCGCCTTTGATGCCATCTCCTTCGATGCCACCGCCAACTCCGACACCAGCGCCAACTCCGACGCCAACGTCGTCGTTAACACCGACGCCAACGCCGACGTCTCCTACAAATTATTATTTCAAATTGTAAATATATGTAAATGTTCCTAATTAAGTATTCTTAATTTTTATTCCAATAAATCTTGTTGTTCAAATTTATGTTGTTTCTATTTTCTCTTTATTTTTTCAGTGTTTGTGTTTATGAATATAATTGGTTAGAATGCCATTTCAAATAGACTATTATATATTCAAAATTTAAATTAATATGATATATTATAATAGTCTGTTTGCATATAATGTCATTTTAATCAAATTTGTAATTAGAAAATATTGTTAGATTTCTTATTCTTAGATGTATTAACAACCATTAACAACCCAAGTCAAGCAGCGAATGCCGGACGGAAACACGGGGGATGTACATCTCCTCCCTCGTGCCCGCCTGTGTTGGCGCGCATGCGTGAGCGGTTGAAAGATTGTAAGAGCGCCAAATTTGAATATCTTAAACGAGATCTAACACGGCCAAACTGACATCATTCCGCTCTCGGAATGCACAAATCTCGAAACCTGGAAAAGAAGCTAGGAGCAGACAAAGAATTGAAATCTTTTATCTTAACCAATATTTATAAGGTATGTAAGTACACTCAATAGTTAGGTTCATCATTATGCGCGTATTCTAGATTAACAAATTTTCTCGAAATTTGCCAAATTGCGACAGGTTCGGCAACACATTAGAATATTTATTTTTTTATTTCTAAAATTACCAAAAGAAAAACATTACTCAGGCTGTTGTGGCACCAACAGTTACAACAATAATTCGGCAGGCGGCACGATGGGAATATTGCATCAAGCACATATTTGCGATGGGTCATTCTACACTCTAATTGATAATTCAGTAAATGACACGATGGAAATATTGCATCAAGCACATATTTGCGATGGGTCATTCTACTGCACTCTAATTGATAATTCTCTAAATGACACGATGGAAATATTGCAACAAGCACATATTTGCGATGGGTCATTTTATACATTCTAATTAATAATTTACCAAATGACACGATGGAAATATTGCAACAAGCACATATTTGCGATGGGTCATTTTACGCTTTCTAACTGCAATCTAACGCATTTATATCTGCGATGGGTTGATCGAAGTCAATCTACTACCAATGATCTAACACGGCATAGATTAGACGAAACATAGTGGGATTACTCACACAGGGGAACAGTCCCTTTCTTTTTGATTTGTGGTAATTATTACTATTTAAATTTTCTAAACTTTGCTCGGCCAATCTGAAAAATTCTACTCTTAGAAGGTTTGTTGCGGTTTAACTATTGGAGCGATATAAATGAGAGGTTCTCACGTGCATTTCGATAACAAAGTATTAAATAAATGATTTGAAGTTCTTTTTGTTAAATTAGTACCAGCACCATGGATTGGTTCATGCTGAAGCATAAAATGTTCTTATGAAGTTGTCAAAAAAAAAACTTGGCTTAGTTTATTCAGTGGCTAAGGTAGGTTGGAAGCGAAGAAGACAAAAGTTTAAGAAAGCCTCCAACTAGAACGAATAGGTACTGTGTTAAGGTTTCCAGAATTTTCAATAATATTTGGATCGAGGGTGATGAAACGTAGCTTAAAACCAACCTGACTGGTTCTATTCAACCTTCTAACACATATCAAACAATGTTCAACATGTTTCTTAACACAGCGAACCAGCGAATTCATTATTAGATGGTACAGAAGATGAAATTCCATAATTTTCTTAGCCTTTGCTGAGGTAATTCGAAATAAAGTGCTTTTTATTTACTAATGCCACAAGAGAGCGAGAAGAAACTGAAAACATATCATTTCTATAGGTTCCATATATCATTCTGGCATAAAAAGAAACGAGGAAATCGATCAATTATCCGTAGACACTACAGCTATTACATCCACACAAAAAATCCTTGCACTGACCACGTTAATGTAATAAAAAAACATAACATATTTAATTCGTGGCAAGTAATATGGAATCATACGACATCCAAACAAAGAGGACTTAAGATACAAGTTGAGTTCTGTCTATCAATACTGGACAAACCAAGAGATCAAGCCGCTTGCGTATAGGGCACACACTCAAATATCTCCTCAAGAAAGAACCAGCACCAGTATGTAAAAACTGTCATACTTCTCCTACCGTGAAACACATCATCATTAGTGTCCTGAATTTTCCAGACATATAAAACAGAATAACTTAGTTGCGGTATTCAAGGATGTGCTCACCAAAGACACAAGTGATTTATTTAAATATCTCAAAGACGGTAATTTGTTTAGCAACATTTAATTAACTACAAACCAAATATAGCTCATACTATATACGTAAGTCCTCCTGTAAATGACTCTCAGTATTGGTGCGGGTATTTTTGTATTAGTAGACAAAAAAATACTGAAAACAACCTGACAGAGATTATAAGACCTGCTGTATACCTGTGGAGGGATGTAATGTAAACAACACTTAAACCTTACTCTTTTTTTGCACACCTAGTACACCACGATTCGTCATTTTATAAATGTAACTATTCCATAAAGCATAGGTACTTATATTTCGTCTATCAAAATGTTTCCCAGTAACAATTGAAACAAACAATTGTCGAGAAAAAAATAATAAAAAAAAATGTTAGCGGCTTTGTCACATTTATTGAAAAATATAGGATTTCATAAAATTTCAAATTGGCATTCTGTTTATAAACATATTCGTTCGTGTGTGAAAGTCGTTCTGTACACTTTCAAAGATTGAACAAATCGATCTACATTACATCTATCTCAATTCTATAACAATTATTGGATTTTATACATTTCAAACAATACGTTTGGCAACATCTATTGAATGTAGCAACATAGATAAATAAACCTTAACACTGTTTACACACTGTTCACCCTGGCATAGGGCAACACCCCTTCAGTATGTCCATTGTTCAGGGATCTAATCTAATGATGGTCGATAGATTATTTTTTCTGAATGACCTTTTGAATCACCTTTTAAGAATTAAGAATTCATAGCACTCGGTTCAAAATTTCTTAAAAATGTATGACAGCGCTTCAAGAAAATACACTTCGCCATGTGGCTGACATTCAATGAAAACAATGCACATTGGACAATTCTTGCTGGAGTAATGTGAGTAGATTATTCCCACCATATTTATTATTTCGACCGGCTAGGACGTAATTATGAATCACTGAAACCGAAATTGTCTTTTGGTTTCGAAGGACGTCGAAAAATAATCAAGCTTCTATTTTCTGCTGACATCCCGTTTGTTATCATCAAAAGACTTAGACTGTTCTTACCTACATAATTATGTTCGCCTATGTCAACATCGTAATTAGTAAATTAGTATGATTGTGTGGTGCTACGTGCTACCACAAGATTAGGTTTTAATTCTACATCAGGAAGTTCTACGAAAGCATTTGTAACAAAATAGGAATTGTAAATAGAACTCTCAAGCCACCGTAATGGTGCATTATGCGAAACTTTGTTTCAATTTATTTTTGTTAGCCAGTGTCTCAATAATTATTCAAATGTTGTATCAATAGGACAATTTGTATGATAACCAGAGATTACAACAGGTAATAACTTTGAATGGTTATTGTTATTGTATCTAGATTAGAACATTAAATAAAAAATAATTTTTCTCTCTAAAATTTGTTTAGGCGTCTTAGTCAAGTTTCAATTACACCGCCTCAAGCGTGTTTGTCTGGACGTAGGAAGCCGAAGGCATTGTGTTGTTTCGTGGTGCTGTTTTTTTTTTTCGGTACCGAATGCTTTGTCGGCGTTATCGACGTTGTTATTATTATGAGCCGGTGATGTGTTCGCTGTAGATTCACCAGAAATGAATTATTTTTTGTAGCAATAGAAAATTTTGAACTTTTATAATAAAATTCAATCGAGCCACTCATATCATGCCACAATAATACTCGTAGGGATGACGAGTCACCAAGAATAACTGAAATACCTATCTAATAGTTTGAAACATAAATTGTACAGACCGCAAATACTTGAATTTACTGTTTGAACCCCGTAGAACTTGTACACACCAATAAAATCAATAAAAATGACTGCTTCAAGTCAGTTCCACCATTGGGAAGAGATACTTTAAAATCAATTTTAAAATCTACGTTTCTGGAATGGGTTGCCATGCGGTAACCACCTTTGCACAGATTTTATTAGAAAAAGAATCAACTCTACTTACGGTTTTTCGCTCTGATCACCCAAATACAATTTAAAAGCTGATATAAATTTTTTTACCATACATTACTGTCTCATCCAAACGGTTTTGCAGATTATCCAAAATTGGTGCTCTTCTGCCGTAATGCATTTCAATTCACCCACAGAAATATTTATTTACATGTATGAACTACAAAATCTCACATAGCTCGGAAGGGTTAAGAAAGTGCACGTGTACCCCACACCTGATGTTAGATTTCTTATTCTTAGATGTATTAACAACCATTAACAACCCAAGTCAAGCAGCGAATGCCGGACGGAAACACGGGGGATGTACATCTCCTCCCTCGTGCCCGCCTGTGTTGGCGCGCATGCGTGAGCGGTTGAAAGATTGTAAGAGCGCCAAATTTGAATATCTTAAACGAGATCTAACAATATCATCATTTATCGAGATATGTATTACATAAATGTGTATATCTATCATGGAATAATTTAATATTATTTCAATTTATAATTAGAAATTATCAATTGCCGTTTTTAGTGGTAGTAGGTATACTTTGGTTTTTTATACTTTGATTATGAATATATTATATATGTAGGTGACTTATAGTATATATACTACAGTGATAAGTTTCTTACATAGATACTCACTCAGGCTATTTGTATAATTTTCACGTATATTGATGGGAAATTTATCAATTTTAGTATAAATATTTGAAATCTTATTTTCTATCTGTTCGTAAGCGTGGTCTCTTCTGTTATTTTCCTTTTTTTTTGTCATTAATTCAATACTTAGACATTATAAGTTATTAATCCATATTAATTTATTGTATTTTAATATAGCCTTTAGTCCTTTAGCTCTCGCTTGTTTAAGTTTGGGTATCAAATTCCTCCTTTCTTCTTGAATCTCCTTTGTAAAATCTTCCTCAATCCATACATCTGATCCTTTTAAATTTTTAGCTTGCTTCAATACTTCAATTTTTTTTGTGAAATTCCGGAATTTTATTAGTATTGGTCTTGGTCGCTTCCCTTTATTGTATCCAATTCTTCTAATCTCTTCGGCATCGTATGGTAGGTCAATGTTTGTCTTTATTTTTCTCAATATCATAGAAATTTTATTTTGCATTACTTTTTCATCTTCATTTTCTTCATCTGGTATGCCTTTTATTATTAAATTTTTCTTCCTTATCTCCCTTTCCAGTGAATCAATCCTCTTTTCTTGTTTTTCTATTTTTTCTTCCAATTTCATATTTTCTTCTCTATTAAATTTTGCTTATAAGGAAATATTTTCCAACTTATTATCCAAATCTTTTAATTTATTCTCAATGCAGTGAAACATTTCTTCTATTTTTTCCATCTTGCACAGCGATAAAGGTTGTCACCCGGTTCTACACCTCAGAGGATCGACCTTTCTTTGTGCCTTTTATTATGTGTATGTTTGGAATTTTTATACAGTTTGGCAACAGTGCAAACTATTTATTCGCAGATCCAGCTTCTTTTTTTGGTCTCATCAGTAATTAACTTTTCTAGATTCAACAATCAATCGGTATATTTTTGTTAAATATAAGTTAATATCCACCTAATATCAGCAATTCTCCATTAATCACTTAAATTACAAAAGTTCTATGTCTTTATTTATCCACTTTTTGTATTTTATTTCGCACAACAACTCTCGAAATTCCGGGTTTATTGTAGATGTAAAATAAAACACGTCTTACTCAAAGGCCTTGTTGCCAGATTTCAAATAATAAATTTTCAAATTTCTAAATTTGGAACCATAAATATTGTTAACTATTAATTTCTAATTTGAAAGTTTTTGAAGAATTACGATTTCAATTAATTTTTCCAATTATTATGGGGTAACACTTTTGAAACTAAATGAATAGGGTACAGTCATAAATTTCGCTATTGGTGGGAATCGACGTTTTATCAGGTCTCTTAACACCTTGCATACTTATTTTTTCAAAAAAATATCAACTTTACTTATAAAACGACTTTAAAAATCATAAAATTTGAAAGTCCGCCAAAACGCGTTTGACGTCACTGCTAACGTCAAATATTTAAACGTACTTGTTTACATTCTTATTCGTGTATCGTGTATTGAGCTCTGAGTTTTTGTGACTTAATTTGTTTTAGAAAGCTTTAAAAATGGATAAAGCCAAAAAAAACTTCACATTCCAAGTATTGCATTGTTCCAGAGTGTAAATCGACGTCTAGTAAAACTCCAGACAAAATATTTCTTACTTTACCTAGTGGCGCAAGCAAAAATGCATAATCATCTGTGGAAGTATGCTAGACCCGAGAGCCCTACACCAACCACAAAACCTTCGCTAGCCATATCTTCACTCAAAACTTATAACGGATCGTCACTAACTATAAACTAGTAAATAGAATATTTTCTTCTGAAGGTGGATTCATGCAACATCACTTTATTTAACTTATCATTTTCACTGAAAGTTGTCGAACTTCTTAAGATAGATTAAATAATTGTTTGAATGCTTCTGTTATATGTGTATACTTCATCTTATTAAGATAAGTTAAGTTGAATAAATTGATGTTGCATGAATCACCTTAAATGTTTTAAAATATCCTCGGAAATATCGTATATTATGTCCACTTTCCACTTTACGTTGACTTATAAAATTAAAAAAGCACACACAATCACTTAAAGGTCCCAAACAAACATATAAATGATATTTTCACGTCGAAAAGTTAATTAAAATACAATAATAAACACAAAACTACACATAACCTATGCATTCTTCTTCTCCCTTTCTTTTTCGAGCTATATAATGAGGGATAATCTACCCAAACCTATGCATTGCCGGCCATGGTATTTCTAAATATTTTACGTCACACGTATTCGGAAATCCTCGGGTGTTGGTCGGAAAGTGCATTGAAATTTGAATTTTATTTTAAAATTTGGAAGTTATTTGAAATGGAAAGTGGTTTATTTCCTATTATTAGTTATTTTTGATATCAACTTTACTATTACAAATTAATATCTAAGCAAAATATGAAATATGCGTGTACCCTATTGTCACACTTTGTGTAACCAGTTACAGATTAAATATGCTAAAAACCAAGTCCAACACCAAATAAGCAAGACTTATCTGAAGATTCTCACTATTTTCTGGATTTTTACAATATCTTTGCAAAAAAGGTCTAAATTAATTGAAAGTACTTACAACGCCTTTTTAAAAATGGAACGCATGCATATGGTTTGCTATGTGTCATTTCATCCGACACATCAAGAGTAAATTAAAACGAATAATGTCATATGAAAATAAATTCATCACGAAAATTGACTGAGCTAGAATAATACTTAATGAATTATTAAATTAGATATTGAAAAAGGTGTCAATCGACTTCCATAGGATTGAAGATTCGCTGTTCGGTACGTAGAACGGTCGAACGTTTTGGAGAAAATGATATTAGCGAACCATAGGCGTTGCGTTTCATTTTTAAAAGGTTTTAGCAAAGATAGTGTGAATATAAAAAAAATCGTGGAGAATCATTTATGCTTCTTCAAATTAACTGGACTGTGGTAAAAATAAGTATTGATTTTTATATTTTACACGCGCACTAGCAGATCGGCGCTAAGACTGACGTACCTATGAAAAAAGTGTGAAGGCCGACGCAGATATAACATACATTGGATGACGGCTAGCTTTTCTGGATCTATCGCAAAGGAAGCAGAGTTGACTTCGAATCTACTGAAATCTAGAAGAACTATAATTTGAAACAGCTTGGAGAATTATTTAAATACTTTCAAACGACATAGATATTCATATTTTAAAGTGGTTTATGAAAAAACGAATGTCTGCTCTTTCTATTTATTTTGCGAACATTATCACCAATTTTTTACCGCGGCTTGACTCCTGAATTCTCACATTTCTATTACCAAACATATTTTACAGAGTTTAAAGAGAGCGAAAATATGAAAATTAAAATTTCACGAGCAAGTCTGTTCACTTTTTTCTCTACTCTTCAGTTAGAAGTGTGAGATATTTACTTGTAAACTTTTTATTCAAGTAGAATTTAACATTTCAGTGTGAAACTGTTATTTTTTCTGGGGCTCCAACAAATTGTGTGAAAACTGGTTCATACCAGGGATGTTATCTGACACCTCGCTGAAGAATACTGAGAGTTTCCAAAACCTGCAGCTTTTATCTAAAGCCTATATCTAAGTTTATCTAAGCATACCTAGTGGTTCGCATGAATTGTATTACCATCTATGGAGGGACCTCATCAGTAAATAGTGCCAGATAGGTAATTTGAGTGCTGAGAGTTTTTTTCTGTCCACCATACCTTCTCTTGTAAATTTAGATTGTTGTTTTTTTTTTGTAACATCATCACCTTACCAATTGCTGTTAGACTTAGTAACCATTGAGACTGTTCTTTTTTTCTATTTTTTGACATGTTTTCGAAACAGCTGTTTTTCAAAAGCAAAATAGTTATGCAACTTATTTGTATCACATTGCGTTATTTATTTACGAACTGAATGCAACAAACGCGGTTTTGATATCGTTTCTAGCTGCTGAGTAATCTAATTGTTAATAAACATTAGGTGAAAGAAATAGACATTGTAAGAATAGAGACATATGCCACAAAAAATTGTTTAATGCTTTTAAACATTATAGAAGGTTACAGCTATCATAAGCAATGATTATTTTAACAATTTTTCCGTTGACTTAGACGTTAGTTTGGAAAAGTGGTTCAAATTTTACCTTAGTATAACAACTGAGATATCTTTGCGGTTTCTCATTTGATTTGAAATCAAAGTACTTGAAGAAACACAACTTCTGGCGTTCTGAACATTCGATTCGGACCATTTAATCCCGAGTTATTGAATCCCAAATTTTATCAACTATTCTAGGCAAACGAACAACAATTTAACGAGAAATAAATGCTGTCATGTTTTGACTATAAACTGTTATTGCGGAATTAGCACAGCTTAAAAACCGGTGGAGGCAACGGATTATCATTAACCATGATATTTTCAAGGGATTTCCTCAAAAATTTCGTTCACTGCTTTTACATTTATGTTTTGATAGTATTTGGGGTAGCCCGATTGGACCAGTAGGTCTTTTCAAATCTCGTAATACTCTTGAAATAGCTTTGACAGCATTCACCTCTATATGTGTGTCTCGTTCTTTATAGTGTGAGTCAAGTATTGTATACTTTAACCAAAGTTAGTTTGAGGACCATAAAATAAAGCAATGTTGTCAGATATATTTTCTGAAATTGTTGTGCCAGTTTTACATATGTTTCCCATTACTTCAAAATACTGTTAGCTCATGATTTTCTTAGAAAACTAGTTTGAAAATATTTAATAAAAAATACATAATATAAATTTATTTGTAAGAATTAAAAAAAGTTGCTCGAAACTGTTATAAGAAGAGAAATTAATTAGAACAACTTCATATATGCCCGATATATTATGAAAATCTGGCACCGCAGGTGCACCTGCCAGTTACCGAGTGAAATATTGCTCATAATATCGAAAAATTCGGGTAGCTACTGAGGTGGTCCACTATAACATAAAAAATGTAATGGGATTAGGGTACAGGCCTTTTGTTTAGATTCATTAGTCTCATAGGCGTGTGCAATTCTAATTGTATATTTATATGTAGACCTATTTAAAATAATATAGTAGTATCTATTTCTTGGTTGAGTGAGTTTAATGAAATAATAATACCTATATTGAGTGAATCGATATCAATATCTATAATATTTATTTGTTCGTGGAGTTGAGTGAATTGATATCAATATAATATTTATTTGTTCGTAGACGTTAGGGTACGTTTTAAGAATATAATTCATTTGTAATTAATTAGAATGGCATTTTGGTGACCATTTGAAACGACAGTCCAAGATGAAGCGCGGGAATCTAATAATTTGGCGCCACAAGCAAATGACTTAGCAATAAATGATGAGGGCCGAATTTAAAAACAAAGATTTACATGTTCAGTGTCAATGCGTTGTTTTAAATATATACGCGTGTTTGAAAAAAGAAAATTCTGTAATTTCTGATAATTGTATTACAAATTTGATGCAGGTTAATTTTATCCACTATATTCATTTGAATTACATTTGAAAAACATTATTTCACAATATTCGAATTTATAAAAAAATTTATGCACGCCATTGGGCGGCTTCTCTCTCCAATGGGATTAAAAATATGGGTCATCAAATTAACATTGGTTATACCATTGTCTAATATAAAGAAATAGTCTGTCAACCTTATAGGCTAAAAATTTAACAGTTTTTCGGTAGTTCGGATTGGACGTTTAGATGGCGCTGAATATAATATTTCACTTCGAATTAGGAAAGATACCTATTTATTTTAATTGATTATGTTTTTAAACGCTAGATGTAACTGACGACAATCTGTATTAATTGTGAGTCTATTTTGGAAATAAATCTACCTGTTTTTGAAGGTCATTTATAATAACCACCCTTAGGTAAAGGGTGAAAAGATTTTATAGTTATCTCGCATTTGTCAAGTATTTAATTCTTGTTCTAGTTGCGTGGATTGGTATTTTGAAGAATTGTTGTTATTTTGATTATTATACGTAAATAGTGGTTGGATGGAATAGAATACAGTTTATCAAATAAATATGCTAATAATGGATGGTTCTGAATTATTTTTTCGTTAGTTGCAGTCACAAAGATGATATACGAACAGAGCCTACATGTTTCCAAAATAGTTCACAGACAATTAAATGCTATAAACTCACTTTTTTTGGACATTCTTAATTACTAGTTTTTGAAGAAAAACTCACGCATATTATCATTTTTTAGTAGAGATATACCTAGGTGGGTAGCGAACGGAAAGTAAAATACCTACGATTAACTATGATACAATATGATTGAATCAAAAGAAAAACAAACAGCACGTGGACGTTAATCCGATATACAGGGTGTTTTCAAATGACTCTTACAACGTATACATGTAAAAAATTCTCGTAAAATTGGACAAAATGATATAAGGATTAGGTCATTTACTTTTCAAAATACGGGGTGTTGAAGTTATAAACATTCAAATGTTTTTGTTTGATAACTTTAAAATGGATGAATAAATTGATTTGGCATTTGGCAAGTTGTTTTTAAATCATTCGTCAATTTTTGATCCAGTGGTGTACATTTGGAAGAATATGTCACTTTTCTCCTTCCTTTTTTCACTGACATTTGTGGCTATTTTCAATCAATCTTATATTCCTTATTTTTTTCACCTAAAAAACATAACCTTCACATATAAAAAAATTAGTAGTTTGTTTTCAT
Organism: Galerucella nymphaeae; assembly: GCA_963978555.1. NCBI lineage: Eukaryota > Metazoa > Arthropoda > Insecta > Coleoptera > Chrysomelidae > Galerucella > Galerucella nymphaeae. The sequence goes on along the minus strand of OZ021716.1, from coordinate 2,984,609 downwards.
GAAGTTTGCAACATCATTTTCAATAATAAAAGCACAACTTTGGACAAATATTTTCGAGAGTCTTTTCACAATGTTCAAGATGCATTAATTGCTGCTTCACAAATTAGTTTCTGATACATATTTCAGTAATTTAAAGGTTATTAAAAAAAGATATTTTTTATTTTATTATTAATAAATTAGGTTGCAGACTTCATGAAGACATTAAATATCTTGAAAACTACACATTTTATGATGTGCAAAGGTTATGTGTTTATTACGTGAAAAAAATTAAGGAATACAAAATTAATAGAGGCCACCGATATGTTGTGTAGGTATTCAGCTAAAAAGTCAATTTAAATTTCAAGATATACGGTTCGGGGGTGTATTCATTATTTTAATAAAGCAATATAGATGTTCGCAATGATAGAAAACATGCAAAATCTTATGTTTTAAACAGTATACATTAATGTCATTCTTGTCAGAAAAAAACCCTTTTTGTTGGCCACACTGACCTTAAACTGAACTCCTCTATTAAAAATAGCTACAAATACCAGTAGCGTGAAAAATGGGAGGAGAAAAGTGAGATATTTTTCCAAATGTACACCACTGGATCAAGAATTGACAAATGTTTTTTTTATAAAAATATGCCTTTTCACATTATTTAAAAACAACCTACCAAATGTAAAATCAATTCATTCATCCATTTTAAAGTTATAGAATTAAAACATTCAATTTTTCAATACTTCAACACCCTGTTTTTCAAAAAGTAAATGAACTTATATCATTTTGTCCAGTTTTACTGAAGGTATATACATGCAAACGTTGTAAGTGTCATTTGAAAACACCCTGTATATAACAATAACACAGTCTCGTATCTTTTTTAAAAGGAACATTATTTAATAACATTTTCCAATTAGATTTGTTCTTGTAAAATTCAGTTATTTTTTGTCAAAAAATGAATTTAATTTATGATTTGGTATCTAAATTTTATCTAATACGGATCTGTTACTTTTATTATAAATCCGACCAGAAACTGAGTCCAGAAATTATTTTGAAATATACTTATCTATACTCGTAAAATTTTGTTTGGATGGGTTAGTTATCTAGGTAGAAATTTTTATTCAACTTTGATAAGTAAAAATGTATTATTTTGTTATGTTTATTTTGAGGGTTATTAAGATTTTATCATCTGTATCTGTAGAGTAGGGAGGGTGAGTGTAGGCTCACAGCACTTAGGCCACATATGACCCATTGTACATCCTCCCGAGGAGTTGTCCTCCTAGGTCATCGTCCATCCTGTCCTTCTCAGGAAGGTGAACAGGTCACCAGGAGACATCTCCTTTATATCGGCAGGTGTAGGCCAAGACTCACCGAACACACACTCTCTTATCGACGATAACTCCGGACACTCGCATAGGACATGCCTGACAGTCTCATCTTCCTGTTCACACATCCTGCATAGAGGTGTGTCCACTAGCCCCATAGTATGGAGGTGTTTCCTTAGTTGACAGTGGCCAGTCAGGAATCCCACTGTTATACGTAGGTTTCTTCTGGTCATCGCCAAGTATTTTTTCGGCGTCATCTTCCCAGGGTCGCCCAGGGTGATCCTGGCAAAACTGCATCCTTTGATTGCCTCCCATCTCTCAAGGGATTGAGCATGGGTGTAACGTTTGGCTAGTTCCGCAATTGTCGAAGTCGTCAGGCCGTAGGTGTCACTGGGTCCAAGAATTTTCAGTCCAGCGGCTTCCCTGGCTAGAGAATCAGCAATGCGATTACCTTTACTCCTGTCGTGCCCTTTAACCCACCTCAGGATAATATTGTTATCTGCCGAGGCGTTAGCTAAATCTTGGTGGCACTCTAGTACTAGTCTTGATATAACACGTTGTCTGTTCAAGGCTAATAGGGCTTGTCTACTATCAGTGCAGATTATTATGTTTTTGTCAGAAATTCCTTTTCTGATTAGTTCTTTTGTGGCAATTGAGATACCAGCCAGTTCTGTTTGAACTACGCTGGTATTGTTTCCCATTCCCCACTTGATCCTTAGGCTTAGTGCTCTCGAGTAAACTCCACATCCTGAGCCTTCATTCATTTTTGAACCATCTGTATAAATGCGTATTGCATCTGCAGCATCTGGCTCTGTGTTGTGTTTTATTTGTATTTTGTAGGGTTTATTAAACAAAAACCTGGGTTTAATTGCATCATTGGCTGCCTGCAGCAGAGGTAGCGCAGTAAGCGCTTCCTGCCATAGGCTTAACCGCAATTGGCCCACTCCTACTTCGGGGTTTACACCAGCCGTGCGCAATCGTACCATGGCCATCAACGCAACCTCCTTGACATACAGGTCCAGAGGGGTCAGACCAGTAATAAGCTCCATTGCTGCGGTTGGTGTTGTTCTCATGGCTCCTGTGATGTTCAAACAGGCCATTCGCTGTATTTGATATAGTTTTTGAATAGCCGTTGCTTGTAGAACCTTCGGTCCCCATGCAATTGCTCCATACGTTAACATAGGTCTTATTATTGCAGTGTAGATCCAGGAGACCACTCGGGGTGACAGCCCCCATGTGCGTCCCACTGTTCTCCGACACTGTTCATAAGCCACATATGCTCTTTTTGCTCTGCTGTGTAGATGAGAGTTCCATGTTAGTTTCCTGTCGAGGGTAATACCAAGGTATTTCACCTCTTCCGAAAAGTTTAGTTTGCTTTTGAAGATTTCGGGGGATTTTAAACTCGATATACTCCTTTTCCTGGTAAAAAGGACCATCTCAGTCTTCCTGGGATTGATCGAAAGTGAGTGTTCCTTACACCATGTTTCAATTAATTTGAGCCCATCCTGCGCTCTATCGCACAGTGTGTTTACAAATTTGCCTGTCTGCAAAATAACTATGTCATCTGCGTATGCAATTGTGTAGATTCCATTGTTGTTGAGGTGATTAATCAGGGTGTCAAGGACTATGTTCCACAGAAGGGGTGATAAGACCCCTCCTTGCGGACATCCCCTCATGACCAGTCCTCTTACTGTGATGTCTTCTACATTGATACTTATTGCTCTACTAGAGAGCATCTTGAGTATCCATTCTCCTACTACCAGAGGTACATTCCTGGAGTTGAGTTGCTGGGTAATTGTTGGAAAGGTTGTTTTATCAAACGCTCCCTCTATGTCTATGAATATACCCAGGGTGGATTCTTTGTTGTCCAATGATCTTTCGATTCTGCCAACCACTTGGTGAAGGGCCGAATCAGTGGACCTTCCCGGAGTATATGCATGCTGATTTGGATGAAGTGGGTGGTGAACTAGCACTTCATCTCTTATGTACCGCTCGCATAACCTCTCCATTGTTTTTAAAAAGAACGATGTGAGACTAATTGGTCGGAATGCTTTTGGTAAGGTGTAATCCATCCTACCTGGTTTTGGTATGAATACCACTCGTACTTCTCTCCACTTACGGGGAATATATCTCAGAGCCAAAGAGGCTCTGAAAATTCCAACCAGGTGCGGCATAAGAATATCCATCCCCCATTGAAGTAGGGCTGGTCTTATTCCGTCAGGTCCTGGTGACTTGAAGGGGGAAAAGCCCGATATGGCCCACCTTATCTTGTCCTCGTCAATTACTGAACTAGCAAATTGCCAGTCGTATTGTGAGGGTGTTGTTGGTACTTCCATCCAGTTTGACGTTCCAGGAAAGACAGAACCTGGGAAGTGAGTTTCCATAAGAATCTCAGCGCTCTCTTGAAGGTTGGCTGCCTTGTCGCCATTTTCCCTTGTAAGGATTCCGATACTCTTATGTTGGTCGTTTGAGAGCGCCTTCTGTAGCCTAGAAACCTGTGGGAAGTCTTCGACTGCCTCACAATAGGCTCTCCAGGCCTCTCTTTGCTTTTGTCTGCAGACTTTTTTGAACTCCTTGAGGTTGGCTTTGTATATTCCCCAGTCCTCTTCGAGTGTTGTTCGTTTTGCCTTGTTAAAGGTCGTTCTCGCTGTCTTTCTGAGGTGTTCCAGTTCAGGGCACCACCAGCTATTGGTCGTGCCACCTGTCTGAACCATCCTCATCGGACAGGATTCCTTATAGGCAATGTCCATTTTGTTTTGGATAGATACTGTGTACCTTTCCAGTTCCTCATTATTGCTAGGAGTCAGGACCTCTGTTTCCCGCAGAGCACCTTTTAAGAGTCGATTGTAGAGAGCTACATCCGTCCTCTTCGGGTCGCGAGATTTTACAGTGGTCCTGAGATCCTGGCTTACCGTGTAGGTCAGCCAGCGGTGGTCTGACATAGAGATATGATCTGACACTTGCCAGTCCTTAATTTGGCTTGATATTTTGGTTGTCGCCAGCGTAATATCTATTAATGTTTGGCTACGGGCGTTAATGAATGTCGGCTCCGTGCTTCTGTTTAAGATTGTTAGATCTTTCTTAATTATATATTCATAAAGAGACTTACCTCGGGCGTTGATATCCTTGCTGCCCCAGCTCAAGTGGTGGGAGTTTGAGTCACAACCCAATATCAGCTCCACTCTTTGGTTGAGGCAGTGATCCACTAGTACCTCCGTCTCTTTAGTCGGTGGTAGGGTGGCTGCATCTGAAGGTAGGTACACCGATGCAAGTACCAACGCCGTATATTTGCCTCTTCCATCTGGACATTCCACTTTAACCGCAGTGAGGTCTGAGGTGCAGAATTGTGCCATTGGAGAAGCTCTGTATTTCCTTGGGACGTAAACTGCTGTCCTAGGTTGCTGATTGCTTGGTAGGCTGAAAATTTGACCCTTTAGACTACTAAAACCAGTAATTTTGGTCTTTATTATCCAGGGCTCCTGGATCAAAGCTATTGCATCCTCTAATACATCAAGGTGCCGACGTAGTGTTGCCGTTGCTGCCTTTTTGTGTTGGAGGTTGCATTGTATGATATTTACCTTTTTTCCAACGTCCTTGCCCATGAGTAGGTTGGTTAGGTTGGTTGGTTTTCTTTAGAGGTCCATCCGCTCCTCCGCTAGGGGAGAGGTGACCTCGCTGTTTTCGGGTACCTCCTCCGTCAGGTCATCGACTGATTCGACGTCCTTTCCGGAACCCGTGGTGGCCTTGGAGTCAGTATCCACTTTAGGTGGCTCGTCTACCAAGGACCTCGGGTCTTCAGAGGTACCCCCTGTTTCCTTCCTTGAAACCCTGATGGTCAATGAGGTGAACGCATAGCTCATCCTCATCGACTTCTTCTTGAGGACCGCCATATCTTTGTCTCCGATCCCGAAGACGAAGAGGTGTCCTCCTGGGTTCACCTTAACCTCATGGTGGAAAGTGCACCATCTCGCCACCGTCAGATCAGGGTTCTGCGCCCTAAGCCGACCAAGCACCCTCTCCTTTTCACCGGATGTCGTCTTGTGGACGTCCTCCGGGATCCAGAGCGAGGCCTTGGTCAGCTTAGGGAGCCCATCCACGCTGACGACCGCCAGTGATGCTTCCTCCCACGGCTTGAGGTTTTTTGTGGCTTTTTTCAGCCACTCTAACGTCCCGTCATCATCGCAGACCACTCTGATGATTTCACCAGAGTATGTCCACGATTTAAACGTGGGCGTTTTGCTGTTGCTGCTGGAGGCGGAGAAGATGATCTTGTCCAGTTCCTCTAGCAGTTGGTTTTAGATGATTCTTTCCCGTTCTGAAGTAATCTTACCGTACGGGTTAGTTTAATCTATTATAGCAACCTTGAGGTGTCTCAAGGCGGCATCCGCAAAGGTCTTAGAAGGGGCAGCGACATTTCTGTCGGTACGCGGCTTCTTCAGCCTTCGCGGAGTCCCCTCCGTGGAGGTGCTCTGGTGAAGGCGCTTTCCTGCAGGGGCAGCCGGTTCCTTGCCTTTATTCAAGGCGGAGCTCTTGGCGCCCGCCGCAGGAAGTGCCTTCGCTTTTGGAGGTGGAGTGACGGAGGAGGGGGGAGCACTTGTAGTTGCTGCCACCCCTGATTCCCTCGCTCTCTTCCTCCTTTTGGCTTCGGCGCTGCAAATGCGCTTCCGCCTTTGTGTTTTATCCCGAGGTGATCTTCCGCGTCCAGCCTCGTTCTGTGCAGTATTTTGGGGTGGACATTTCTGTTCATCCCCAGTTACTGCTTTTGATCGAGGTGAGCACTTCTGTCCAGCCTTGGGATTTGTTTTTGTTTTGTTTTGGTTCGTTTCCATGTGTATTCCCACGAGTAGCAAGGGAAGGGTTGGTCACCTCTGGCAGAGCCCCGCATTACCAGAGGAAGGCTAATAACAATGGGGTTCCGCCCGGTTCCCCAAGGGGATCGTTCGTGACCGCATAATACCCTGCGGCCATTCAGCTGTCGGCACGATTCCTTCCACCTTAGCTTGGGTAGGCTGGTCCGCGGTGGCATGTTCAGCAAAGGCTTTTGGGGAGGCTTAGCTCCCCTCACCCTACTTATTCTGCCACTGACCAAGGGACCGGCGACAGTCCCTTGGCCGTTCCCCTATCCGCCACCTGGGGACGCGCCCGATAGATAGCCCAGTCCACGGGAAGATTTTATCATAGAGTCACCTATTGGTCAATAGCATTTCGTATACACAAGTTTCTGGAAGTTTCAAATTTCACCGTAATTTAACTTAAGCCGCCACCTCCTAATATGTATGCATCTCTCTTTTTATGGTCTCTGTTATACTCATGAGGTTGACAGACTATTTCTTTATATTAGACAATGGTTATACTTTACCTTAACGATTTCCTTAGAATAGATTTCTATTGAAGTTTATCTTTTATTCAAGACATTTGCTGGAAAAATGTAGTGATTAATTCTAAATAATGCACTCAACTATTTGTTTGCAAGAGTGCCATATGCAGAGAAGGAAAAGTTATTCCCTATTCTATTCAAAACATTAAAAATTCCGGTTATTAAGTTTTCAAACATTCAAATTTGTGATGAAAAAGAGGAATTCGAATTTAAAATGGGAACTATTTCTAAAGAAATGTTCCGGAAAGTTAATTTTGCCAAACTGATTAAGCAATACAACTTTTGATTGCATTAAGTAGCTCCGGAAGCAGCTCTGCAAATTCTTTTAATTTCTGATTTCCCTAATGTAATTTTAACGTGTTTTTCAAGTTTTTCGAACATCACTTCAGTGAAGTTTCTACAACATACATGAAACATTTACTGCAGAGCTTGAGTAAATTAAAAAATGTATTAAAGAAGACCCCAAAAAGCTCTTGTACGCTCGAGAACAAGAATTTTCTGCTGGAAACGATAACGAGTGGAATTTGACAAGAAAAACAACTGTCCGGGAATTATTAATTTGATTATTTACTTTTTGTAACAGTGACAGCATTTACATTTTGTTATATAGAACTTTTTACACGGCTGCATAATGAACAAGAAAATGAAGTTTTCCATGTTTTTCCCCCCTCACTTCACTCGAGTTTGATGACAAAATTCTTAACTTTTTTTCTCACCCTTTCTTTACACACAAATATAAGAACTTGATTAAGCATCTTGGAAAATTCAAAGGAAATTTATCCCTCAACTCTATCGGTTAAGCGCGTTCAAGGTCAAAATGGAAGTCGAATCAAAGCTACAATTTCATGTTAAGTTCTTGTGTGGTCGTAGCTTGAAATTTAAAAGTTAGTAAGCGGACTACAGAATTACAAAAATTGCAATTTTATGACGATTCATCGTAAGTGCTTGTTATGCAGCTCGCTTCAGTCTAACGTCTGATTTTCACATTTCGTAACGTAGGGTGACAGTTTACGTTCTGCAAGCATTACCACAAATCGACTACTTACTGTGAAATTTACAATTATGTCTTCTTTTAGCCAACTGAGAAGCTGAGTTTCTCTATTAGTGAATAATATTTTACTCTTATTATTAACCTAGGTCAATAATGGACTAATAGGCGAGACGACATATTTTGAAATACTTTTCCGTAATGTGGGTACACATTCAACATTTACGAAAAATCCTTTATTTCGGTAATAAACCCAAGTTTAACAAAGTTTGAAGCCATTTTATAAATATTTTTTAGAAAGTGCGCGAAAACAGCTCGCGGGTGTCATGGCGTCGGCTCTGACGTCACGACATTGTAAACATGTCATTGTGTTTATGCCTAGCGAAGTGAGTTAACAAAACGTTGAAATAATTCGTGTCATGAAAATGAATTCTAAGGTTTACAAGTGGTGTGCAGTACCACAGTGTAAAAACACTTCAATAAGAACCCCCAACAAAGTGTTTGTACATGTTCCAATCAAAAAAGTAATAAGGGATAAGTGGTTGAAGCTCGCAAGACGAAACCCAAACGACGTAGTTACGACGTAGTTCCCCAAGGGGATCGTTCGTGACCGCATAATACCCTGCGGCCATTCAGCTGTCGGCACGATTCCTTCCACCTTAGCTTGGGTAGGCTGGTCCGCGGTGGCATGTTCAGCAAAGGCTTTTGGGGAGGCTTAGCTCCCCTCACCCTACTTATTCTGCCACTGACCAAGGGACCGGCGACAGTCCCTTGGCCGTTCCCCTATCCGCCACCTGGGGACGCGCCCGATAGATAGCCCAGTCCACGGGAAGATTTTATCATAGAGTCACCTATTGGTCAATAGCATTTCGTATACACAAGTTTCTGGAAGTTTCAAATTTCACCGTAATTTAACTTAAGCCGCCACCTCCTAATATGTATGCATCTCTCTTTTTATGGTCTCTGTTATACTCATGAGGTTGACAGACTATTTCTTTATATTAGACAATGGTTATACTTTACCTTAACGATTTCCTTAGAATAGATTTCTATTGAAGTTTATCTTTTATTCAAGACATTTGCTGGAAAAATGTAGTGATTAATTCTAAATAATGCACTCAACTATTTGTTTGCAAGAGTGCCATATGCAGAGAAGGAAAAGTTATTCCCTATTCTATTCAAAACATTAAAAATTCCGGTTATTAAGTTTTCAAACATTCAAATTTGTGATGAAAAAGAGGAATTCGAATTTAAAATGGGAACTATTTCTAAAGAAATGTTCCGGAAAGTTAATTTTGCCAAACTGATTAAGCAATACAACTTTTGATTGCATTAAGTAGCTCCGGAAGCAGCTCTGCAAATTCTTTTAATTTCTGATTTCCCTAATGTAATTTTAACGTGTTTTTCAAGTTTTTCGAACATCACTTCAGTGAAGTTTCTACAACATACATGAAACATTTACTGCAGAGCTTGAGTAAATTAAAAAATGTATTAAAGAAGACCCCAAAAAGCTCTTGTACGCTCGAGAACAAGAATTTTCTGCTGGAAACGATAACGAGTGGAATTTGACAAGAAAAACAACTGTCCGGGAATTATTAATTTGATTATTTACTTTTTGTAACAGTGACAGCATTTACATTTTGTTATATAGAACTTTTTACACGGCTGCATAATGAACAAGAAAATGAAGTTTTCCATGTTTTTCCCCCCTCACTTCACTCGAGTTTGATGACAAAATTCTTAACTTTTTTTCTCACCCTTTCTTTACACACAAATATAAGAACTTGATTAAGCATCTTGGAAAATTCAAAGGAAATTTATCCCTCAACTCTATCGGTTAAGCGCGTTCAAGGTCAAAATGGAAGTCGAATCAAAGCTACAATTTCATGTTAAGTTCTTGTGTGGTCGTAGCTTGAAATTTAAAAGTTAGTAAGCGGACTACAGAATTACAAAAATTGCAATTTTATGACGATTCATCGTAAGTGCTTGTTATGCAGCTCGCTTCAGTCTAACGTCTGATTTTCACATTTCGTAACGTAGGGTGACAGTTTACGTTCTGCAAGCATTACCACAAATCGACTACTTACTGTGAAATTTACAATTATGTCTTCTTTTAGCCAACTGAGAAGCTGAGTTTCTCTATTAGTGAATAATATTTTACTCTTATTATTAACCTAGGTCAATAATGGACTAATAGGCGAGACGACATATTTTGAAATACTTTTCCGTAATGTGGGTACACATTCAACATTTACGAAAAATCCTTTATTTCGGTAATAAACCCAAGTTTAACAAAGTTTGAAGCCATTTTATAAATATTTTTTAGAAAGTGCGCGAAAACAGCTCGCGGGTGTCATGGCGTCGGCTCTGACGTCACGACATTGTAAACATGTCATTGTGTTTATGCCTAGCGAAGTGAGTTAACAAAACGTTGAAATAATTCGTGTCATGAAAATGAATTCTAAGGTTTACAAGTGGTGTGCAGTACCACAGTGTAAAAACACTTCAATAAGAACCCCCAACAAAGTGTTTGTACATGTTCCAATCAAAAAAGTAATAAGGGATAAGTGGTTGAAGCTCGCAAGACGAAACCCAAACGACGTAGTTACGAATTCGCCACTTTATTTCTGTGAAGACCACTTTGATGTGAGTATTTTATCATATCATATTTATATTTCTTAAACTTAACTAACTTATTGAAGTTGTGTTTGCTTTGGTCTTTTTGTAGTTGCCGATGGATATGGAAAATTATTTGCAATATCATGTGATGGGGTCAGTATCACAAGTACGTATGAAGGGTGAAGATAAATACAAAATCTACTTACAAGGAAGTTTTCACGTTTCGAAATTCAGACGAGCAAAATTCTTGATTTGCTGCGAGGAAATCGCCCAACATCATTACGTCGATCCTGGGCAAATTTGAACTATTTGCCTTAACAAAGCTTGGATTCATTGTTATAGTAGAGATGATAAATTACACGTGAAATAATAAAAGATCAATCCAAATTCGTAATCAGTACCTATTATTCACAACAAAACACAGAAAATGTATGTAATGAGTATTGACTGACAGCAGTGTTAACCTTGTCGTGACGTCATTCGCTGTGATTGGTGTTTCAGTCAAAATGGCCGATTGCAGTATTTTAATGTTTAATTTTATTGAAAATCTCAATAATCTGAATTATTTAAATAAAACTAATGCAGTGTTTTTATTTTTTTTGATGTGAACTTTCCCCTAAAACCGTAATATCGACGATTTTTTCATACTGTCGTCATGCCTATTCGAATATTATCAGAATCCAGAGATAATCGTTCAACAAAAACTTGTACAAAATATCCAGGAAATTATTTTCAACATATTTGCTGCTTGAAATGGGCTCATTTACATATTTTTTTTTATAGTGACAGTGTACTTGTCAGGTAGACGACGGATAAACACTTCACGTGGTGAATTTGTCAGCGCTGTGGTGTAAAATGTGGAAAATATACAGGGTGTTTCAAAAAAAGGTAACACCTTCTCTAGGATAGGTAAAAAACTGAAAAATAATTGGGGTTTGCTTAGTAAAATTAAATTTTTTCCTAACGCCATCCGTTTTCAAGATAAAGGGCGTTGAAGAAAATAAAAAATTACACATTTCTTACGATTTTGCCGAAACTACTGGCACCATTGCAATGAAATTTTATACGAATATGTTTTGGAAGCTGATATATCCCATGAATTTGTTTTTATATCTAACTCTCATAGAGGGCGCTAGTTACACGATTCATACAACGTATTATTCAACATAACTTTTTTAAGGGTAGAATTATTAGTCAAAACTCCAAGTGAACATAAACATCGTTTAATTTTACACCAAAAAGGTACTCTTGGTAAAACTCGATATTATGTACCGTTTTCGGAATATTTTGATTTGAAAATTAAATTATGAAGTAATAATCGCTCCTGGTATAAACTAATAGTATATAATATAAACTACTAGTTTGGAAGCCTCCCTTAATGTTCCCTCAGCAGTGGAGGTATGCCTCGAAGTTCATAAGTTCGTATGAAACCATAAAATCGGTTTAAAGGTATGTATCAATTTTAAGATACTTGTTCCAGTTTCAGTTTGTTTTGTAAAACAAAATCTATGAAGCCAACCGCTGAAATAATTCATAATAAATTAAAATCAATATGACAATGATTACATCATCAACTCTCTGTAAAGTTAATTTTTCTATCTTTAAGAACAAGTACATTTTCTTTTGTTTTTTTTTTAGAGCTCATGAAATTAGCTAAAATAAAATAAAATAACTTCACCAGAGAATTGTTGAAGAAAGGGAAAAAATTATGAAGAATTGTTCAAGAAAGGGAAGGAAATAATTTAGGGAATGTGAAGGTAGCACGAGGTCACGTGTCCTAAAATGTTAAATAAATTCCACAGAGATTTTATACAAAGTCCGTTAATAAACACTAAAACTATTAGAATGGAAATATGGAATCTTACCTGTAGGAATATAATAATTATAGTTATTTATGCAACAAGTGCAAAAAGTGAGTGTTTTTTGCACGCGACGTGAAATTGTCCAACGAGGTCTTTAGGCCGAGTTGGACAACACGTCGAGTGCAAAAAACACGTTTTGCAAGAGTTGCATACAATATTTTTTCCAAATTTATGCAAAAACTGGAAAATTACAATATAAATAAAAACCTAATCTAACCTAATAAAACTCAACCCGTTCTTCTTTTTTGTATCTTTATGGCCTCCACCTTGTCAGTACTCAATCATAGCTGGTTTTCGCCTTGACCATTTAAATCTTAAATAATTAAAGATTTTTGAAATAATTGTAACTCGTTGAGACTAAGTAGTAAGATATACATATATTATTGTTGTATTAAAGCAGGATCAGGTACTTGCTATGGATTTTTATTTAATTTAAATGTTTATGTTTGTCATTAATTATCACAAAACTGACACAAGAATGACAGATGAGTGCAATAAAATATTTTTTCTACTCCTGTTTTATAATATACTTATTAGAAGACTAAAATCTGTATCATAATGAAATTCATTATGATACAAATTTTCATTATGATACAGATTTTTAAGCCAATAGGAATGCGACATTCGCACAATATTTAGTATATAGCCATGGATACCTGGTTGACATTTCTGAAATTAATCATATCAGGTCTGTTCCCTGCAATAAAAGTGTAGCACTGAGCTAAACGATTTTATTTATTTCAATTATGTTTTAATGCTTTTTGCAGTTTACAAATGCAATATACATAGATATTCCCAAATTAAGTAATTTTATACGTATTTTTTCACAGATAGACCTGAATTCTTCAAAATTATATAGCTCAGTGCTACACTTTTATTGCAGGCGAACAGACATATTAAGTGACACTTAATTTGATAGCTGTCAAATAATTTTGATTTTCAAAAGTAACTATATTTAAAATTGATTCAACTAATAATTATTGATTAAATAATTTTTATTAACCGGAGTAGAAAAAATATTGTATGCCACTTTCATGTAATGGCCATTAATACACTCGCATATTATATACGAGACTCGCCTGCGGCTCGTTTCGTATCCTACAATATGCTCGTGTCTTAATGGCTATCATTACATGTTCGTTGCATAAAATACTATTATTGCACTAGTGCAATGAAGTACCACTTTTTCCATTAAATGTGGTGCACAAAAGTGTTGTTTTTTGCATGAATGTAGAAAAATAAAATAATTCGATTCTTGAAAATTTTGTTTGAAAATGGAAGATATATCCCACAGCGGTTGAACTGCTAACGTGTTTCTTAGTCGACAATTTAGATAGGAAAGGGAGATGGCTGTTTGCAATCACAGTTCACCACCTCCACTCAGGACGATATATGTGACAATAATTAACATCAAGTCCCTGGTTATACGATACCGCAAAGCAACCGGAGAAATATCAAAGGCGACTGTGAAACTTCACGTTTCACGCTTCAAGAATTTCCACAAAATGAATTCGATTGCAAGATTCCCCCGCTCAAAATGAAATAATGAAAGAACGTTTTCATGTATGAGATATTGGTTTGCATGGCAATTGCAATGACACTCAAATGAACATAATGGGCATCTTAAACAGTTGAAACTAGTGGAACAAAGATTGAACAATGGAAGAAGAAATCCTCATCCACATTCTTGCGAAATGCATAGTGATATAGAATTTTTGTGCACATCATTGGATATAACAGAAACACTCAATTGAACTGAAGCCTTCGATTTTCCAAAAATACACACGCATGCCGTTTTTGTCTGGAAGATTGAGCAGTAGGCATAGTCAAATCTATCCTTAACATTTATACTCACGATTGAATGCACATAGACCTTTAATATGTATGTGCTATTAAAGCAATAAAATGATAATAAATATTGATTTTGAAAAGCCTAATGTTTTATCAACATCCAATATTTTTAATTTACTATTAATCATATTATTGCGGTGACAAATACTGTGCGACGTTATTACCGCAGACGTTATATTGACAGTTGAGCATGCGCAGAATGAGTTCGAGAGACACCTTGCGGTAATATACCGTTAGCACATCACGTTATTTACGGCAGTACACCTCACGTAAAACGTTGCGCTATTCTACTTCGGACAGAATCGTATAGATCCGGTAGCGGCTTAGCTGATCGAAAACCTTTCAAGGTTGAGTTGTTGTTTGTTATGATGGTGAAGTGGACTGTTTGTATAAAATTACTGCTTCTCATGCCTCATCCATGTTCAGAAGTTCCTCAGAAGAAATTATGCCATGAAGAGGACAAACAAAAACAAAACACTGATTAGTAGTGACACTGGTTTCAACTTTTAGATGTTAGTTCCAAAAATAAAGCTCTTAACTAAAATTAAAATGGCAATACGTATACCGTCACAAACATTGTTAAGACGTAAACGTAATATTCAACGCGGAGTAAATAACACACAGCATGCGCTATCGGAATTTGCAATATCTCTCTATTGAGCCTGAATAAACAGTTATTATTTTCCCAAATTTCTGCTATACAGCTACAAAAATCCCGAATAAAGCAACAAAACAGCTCCAAATTAGAGGTGAATTCAAGCCAACATTTCATTTTTTCACGAAGCCAGATATATTTTCGTGGATCCCCGTTCACGTAGTAAGCTTTCATTTTCATCACTTTAAAAAATTGATATATATTATTCAATACAATATTCATTTATGTTCTCCTTTTTTTGCTCGCCCCCTCATATCTACTTTGAGGAAATCTCCGTTACCATTTCAAATAGACCACTATATTATAAAAAGGGTGACATTGTAGCTACCACCACTGAACTATTTATTTTGTGACCAGGCGATACCATAGTGTTCAAGGTTTACCACTAGTACATATCAACTTTTCACTTCAATTATATTCCAAAATAGCATTACTCTAATATTAAGATTTTTCAACAAAAATAAATTTTAATTTTTTGTCACGCCACTGATTATGCAGTTTCCTTTATTTGAATTTTCTACCAAGGAATTATTTTTGGTTTCCGGGGACAGGTATGTTATTTCCGTGCGAAAAGGACTGAGCAGGATAAACTTCTATATATTTCGGAAACATTGACATTTATTCATTTTTATGGTCTTTGGTATCTGCATTTTAATGCGTTTTTCCAATATACGGTCAAAAAGGAGAGTGCTAGAGATCGAAAGAAATAAACAATAAAATATTGAACAAGTTTACACTTTATGAGATAACAGGATGATACGGTGAGAGATAATGTATAATATGTATATGTACCAGGGTGTGACAAAAAGGTAGGTCATAAAAAATCATACCACATATTCTGGGGCTCGATAACTCGATCCAACCCTAGTACAAATGTGCATGCGAAAAAAGTTACAACCTGGCTACAATTATATATCGTCAGAATATTCGGTTTTCGTTAGTAAAACGGTGTATTCAAAAAAATTGGGACCATTTCGAACATCTATTTAAAACTACACATTTGAAAATAAATAAGATTCAATCGAAAATTTGGGACCCTCGGGAAACTTGAAAATTCATTGACTTTAATTTTTGTTACTTGAAATTAATGAGGCATGATGAAAAATAGTCCGTATCTCAATAAAAACTGATAATGGTAAAAAGTACTAGGGGCAAAAAAGTTCCAAAAATAATGTGTTAATAATACAATAAGCATTAAATTGTAACGTACACAAAAATTATGGGGGGTTTAGGGGATCTCATGTCCCATAAATTTTCAACGGGGTGCAATAATTCCTTAATTTTTTTTAAGATGATCTTATCATAAGACAGCATTAGTCAACTTTTATTATAATATGTCGAACAAGTGTTGAAATATTTGAAAAAATCAATTTTCATCCGTAGGGTTGTAGCTTTTTTCGCAATGGACATTTGTACTAGGGTAACTTGGGTTGGATCGAGTTATTTTTAGCCCCAAAATGTGTGGTATGGTTAATGACCTGCCTTTTTGTTACACCCTGTATATGTACCTATGTATTTTTGGGGTAACATTCGCTTAGTCCTGAAAAATCTATTGTGTTCCCTTACTTGAACCTAGTTTCTGAGGAGTCTCTGAAACTAATAGCTCCTTTAGTCCTATTCCGCGGAGGAACTTTGGGATATCTGCAGGCTTCAACTCAGGTAAATGTTCCTCTTCTATCCAGTAGTCTCCAAAGTACTATGCTCTAGGATTCTGGAGTGCTGTGCAGTTGGTAAGTATGTGGATGGAGGTTTCTTTCTCCACTATTTCAAGCTTTTTCAGGGGCCCATTGAGACAATGTCCCGTTAGGATCCCTGTCAAAACTCTTAGCGCAATTTTACTTTGACTTATGCATTCATTCGATCTCAACAGGCTGTAGTCACCCAGAAGAATCTTCGATTGTCTAAGCCCTACTAGATATTTTCAATGGTCGGATCTTCTCTTTCTTCCGGCTTCATCTATTTCCTCCAATATTACATTGCGGCTGATTCCCCATATGGTTTTGGGGTTAAGTTTTCTTTTCTCATTAAAGGCCATCAAGATGGTTTTAGTGGGGTTGATGCTAAGTCCCACTTGCCTACACCAGCTATTTGTATAGTTGAGACCCTTTTGTACAATATCACAAAGGGTGTTTTCGTATTTCCCCATAGTTGTTATGACAATATCGTCGGCATATCCTTAGCAGGATATTCCTAGATCCGTCAAACCACACAGGAGTTAATCCACCGTCAGACGTTACCTGTTACCACTTGTGAAATTATATTTTTCACTTCTTTTCCAGCAAAAGGATTCATGATCAATGTAGGTATTTATATCGACAGGTCGGAACCAAATAAATTTTCTTGAACTACCGCTAACGAATTATGAACCCCTTAAGTCTTGGATCACTTTATGAGTCGATCTACAATGTTTTATAGTGTTTGCTTGTAGTTTATATAAAACATTTACTTTTTTTGGTTATTCTATACTATTTTAAATTTCAGCGAGAGGTCTCACATCAAAATGACTGAAATATAGCTACATTTGAAATAAAGTATCATACAAGGAAATATTTTGGAGTTTAATGTTTTCTGCAAATCTAATTCAATAAATTCACATCTAATTACGAGCTCAGACAGACGGATGTAGCTCTCTACAATCGACTCTTAAAAGGTGCTCTGCGGGAAACAGAGGTCCTGACTCCTAGCAATAATGAGGAACTGGAAAGGTACACAGTATCTATCCAAAACAAAATGGACATTGCCTATAAGGAATCCTGTCCGATGAGGACGGTTCAGACAGGTGGCACGACCAATAGCTGGTGGTGCCCTGAACTGGAACACCTCAGAAAGACAGCGAGAACGACCTTTAACAAGGCAAAACGAACAACACTCAAAGAGGACTGGGGAATATACAAAGCCAACCTCAAAGAGTTCAAAAAAGTCTGCAGACAAAAGCAAAGAGAAGCCTGGAGAGCTTATTGTGAGGCAGTCGAAGACTTCCCACAAGTTTCTAGGCTACAGAAGGCGCTCTCAAACGACCAACATAAGAGTATCGGCATCCTTACAAGGGAAAATGGCGACAAGGCCGCCAACCTTCAAGAGAGCGCTGAGATTCTTATGGAAACTCACTTCCCAGGTTCTGTCTCTCCCGGAACGTCAAACTGGATGGAAGTACCAACAACACCCTCACAATACGACTGGCAATTTGCTAGTTCAGTAATTGACGAGGACAAGATAAGGTGGGCCATATCGGGCTTTTCCCCCTTCAAGTCACCAGGACCTGACGGAATAAGACCAGCCCTACTTCAATGGGGAATGGATATTCTTATGCCGCACCTGGTTGGAATTTTCAGAGCCTCTTTGGCTCTGAGGTATATTCCTCGTAAGTGGAGAGAAGTACGAGTGGTATTCATACCAAAACCAGGTAGGATGGATTACACCTTACCAAAAGCATTCCGACCAATTAGTCTCACATCGTTCTTTTTAAAAACAATGGAGAGGTTATGCGAGCGGTACATAAGAGATGAAGTGCTAGTTCACCACCCACTTCATCCAAATCAGCATGCATATACTCCGGGAAGGTCCACTGATTCGGCCCTTCACCAAGTGGTTGGCAGAATCGAAAGATCATTGGACAACAAAGAATCCACCCTGGGTATATTCATAGACATCGAGGGAGCGTTTGATAAAACAACCTTTCCAACAATTACCCAGCAACTCAACTCCAGGAATGTACCTCTGGTAGTAGGAGAATGGATACTCAAGATGCTCTCTAGTAGAGCAATAAGTATCAATGTAGAAGACATCACAGTAAGAGGACTGGTCATGAGGGGATGTCCGCAAGGAGGAGTCTTATCACCCCTTCTGTGGAACATAGTCCTGGACACCCTGATTAATCACCTCAACAACAATGGAATCTACACAATTGCATACGCAGATGACATAGTTATTTTGCAGACAGGCAAATTTGTGAACACACTGTGCGATAGAGCGCAGGATGGGCTCAAATTAATTGAAACATGGTGTAAGGAACACTCACTTTCGATCAATCCCAGGAAGACTGAGATGGTCCTTTTTACCAGGAAAAGGAGTTTATCGGGTTTAAAATCCCCCGAAATCTTCAAAAGCAAACTAAACTTTTCTGAAGAGGTGAAATACCTTGGTATTACCCTCGACAGGAAACTAACATGGAACTCTCATCTACACAGCAGAGCAAAAAGAGCATATGTGGCTTATGAACAGTGTCGGAGAACAGTGGGACGCACATGGGGGCTGTCACCCCGAGTGGTCTCCTGGATCTACACTGCAATAATAAGACCTATGTTAACGTATGGAGCAATTGCATGGGGACCGAAGGTTCTACAAGCAACGGCCATTCAAAAACTATATCAAATACAGCGAATGGCCTGTTTAAACATCACAGGAGCCATGAGAACAACACCAACCGCAGCAATGGAGCTTATTACTGGTCTGACCCCTCTGGACCTGTATGTCAAGGAGGTTGCGTTGATGGCCATGGTACGATTGCGCACGGCTGGTGTAAACCCCGAAGTAGGAGTGGGCCAATTGCGGTTAAGCCTATGGCAGGAAGCGCTTACTGCGCTACCTCTGCTGCAGGCAGCCAATGATGCAATTAAACCCAGGTTTTTGTTTAATAAACCCTACAAAATACAAATAAAACACAACACAGAGCCAGATGCGGCAGATGCAATACGCATTTATACAGATGGTTCAAAAATGAATGAAGGCTCAGGATGTGGAGTTTACTCGAGAGCACTAAGCCTAAGGATCAAGTGGGGAATGGGAAACAATACCAGCGTAGTTCAAACAGAACTGGCTGGTATCTCAATTGCCACAAAAGAACTAACCAGAAAAGGAATTTCTGACAAAAACATAATAATCTGCACTGATAGTAGACAAGCCCTATTAGCCTTGAACAGACAACGTGTTATATCAAGACTAGTACTAGAGTGCCACCAAGATTTAGCTAACGCCTCGGCAGATAACAATATTATCCTGAGGTGGGTTAAAGGGCACGACAGGAGTAAAGGAAATCGCATTGCTGATTCTTTAGCCAGGGAAGCCGCTGGACTGAAAATTCTTGGACCCAGTGACACCTACGGCCTGACGACTTCGACAATTGCGGAACTAGCCAAACGCTACACCCATGCTCAATCCCTTGAGAGATGGGAGGCAATCAAAGGATGCAGTTTTGCCAGGATCACCCTGGGCGACCCTGGGAAGATGGCGCCGAAAAAATACTTGGCGATGACCAGAAGAAATCTACGTATAACAGTGGGATTCCTGACTGGCCACTGTCAACTAAGGAAACACCTCCATACTATGGGGCTAGTGGACACACCTATATGCAGGATGTGTGAACAGGAAGATGAGACTGTCAGGCATGTCCTATGCGAGTGTCCGGAGTTATCGTCGATAAGAGAGTGTGTGTTCGGTGAGTCTTGGCCTACACCTGCCGATATAAAGGAGATGTCTCCTGGTGACCTGTTCACCTTCCTGAGAAGGACAGGATGGACGATGACCTAGGAGGACAACTCCTCGGGAGGATGTACAATGGGTCATATGTGGCCTAAGTGCTGTGAGCCTACACTCACCCTCCCTACTCTACAGATACAGATACAGATACGAGCTCAGACAGAAAATTAAGCGGAAAAGTAGTATATATATATGCAACGTTATGGTAATATGTGTAATTCGAAGCCAGGAAGTACAATTAAAGTTTATCCAGACTATCCAGAGAAAGAGCAGAAGTGGGTGACGATAATTATCACGACTCCTCACTCAATTACATTATTGAACGAAAACACGAAATCGCCATCAACGTTGTTTCACGAAGACTGTTGGAGAGTAATAAAAGTTGCAGGCGACTCTTCAAACTTTCAATGATACGGGATAACTCCTATTCAGAAATTGTATTGTATTTGATCCTATATTGACATCGCGTTTTTGATAAAAACTGATAAAATTAAGTAAGAACTGAATCCTCATTTTTGTTTTGTCTCATTTTTCATTATATAATGAGCGTAGTGACAACAATGCCGTGGGTCTCCGCAGCAGAAACTACTTAGCCCTTGACTCCAGAGTGGCGCCCCTACGTAGCAGCAGAGTGATGAGAGCAAAGCAGTGTGTTAGTTGCAACCGTAATATGATGGTCCAGACGAACGGAATGTCAAATTAGCAAATAATCAAGTAACGTTACCTACAAAAGTTGTGGAAAACAAAGTAACAAGTTAGAGCGAAAAACACGTGTAATTTGGATTCGCTAGCTGCTATCAATAACGGGGTTTAGTGCAGTGGGAAATAAATCCTGTCAATTCCATTTATTTATTTATTGATATTTCAATTTGGGTGCATAATTTACGCGCAGCATGGCACGTTAAGAGGTTCCACAATATCGAAATAAGTGATTAGATGCATGGAGTGCGGAAAGTGAGGTGGATAAATCAAGTGATAATTTTCAAAGCTATCACCAATAACTGTGTCCAGCTGGTGACAATTTCGGGACTCGTTTAAGGCTTTGGTGCACAATTACTTTGGTACTTACTCACTGATGTTCTTCATTTTCTCTGCATGCCATATCTGTGATACTTCAATTGCAAGATCGATGTATTTTGGAGTGGACAAAAACAGAACTAGAAGATATTCGAAAAACAATGCGAACCATTATGACCCAACATAAATATCATCACCCATATGTATGCAGT
The DNA here is from genome assembly GCA_963978555.1 of Galerucella nymphaeae. Classification (NCBI taxonomy): domain Eukaryota; kingdom Metazoa; phylum Arthropoda; class Insecta; order Coleoptera; family Chrysomelidae; genus Galerucella; species Galerucella nymphaeae. Next base: position 2,963,249 of record OZ021716.1, on the reverse strand, counting down.
TTTGGGGTAACATTCACTGAGACCTAGAAGATCTATTGTGCCCCCTCACTTCTACTAAGAGGAGAGTCTCTGAAACTAGTAGCTACTTTGGTCCTATTGCCCGGAGGAATTTTGGGATATCTGCAGGCTTCAACTTGGGCAGATTTTCCTCTTCTATCCTATCTCTCATGTACTTTAGGATTCTGAAGTGCTGTGCAGCTAGAAAGTATGTGGATGGAGGTTTCCACTTCCATGTCACAATATCTGCATTCTTCTTCCTCTACTATTTTGAGCTTTTCATTTCATTTCCTTCTAGTCACCACCCATTATCAGGAAAAAGGGATGAGGAGCTCTAGCAAAGTTAATTCGAATGACGAAAAAATATTTCAATGATCGCAGGAGATGAAAACAATTCCTTTTTCAATTCTGTAGGCTCTGGTAAGAAACTTGAAAAAAAAAAGCGCTTCATGGTCGACATCAATCAACCTTATATCGGAAAAAAATAGTGGATCTCTGATGAAACATCACTTCCAGAATCAGAAGGATTTATTATGGCAGTTCAAGACCAAGTAATTAATATTGTAACGTTTATTTTAATTTATATTTATATGGCAAAGGTGGATTTCTGGGATACTCTCGATGTTCTCTGGCCACCGGTAGGTAGTCTATGGAGGAGATGGCAGTCTGAACTTTCGAAATCTCTGGAATGTTTTCGGCTAGTGGCTTGAAGAGACGCAGGGCTGAGGGGACGCAGGGCAGGTAATCTCGAAAATTCTCGATTACAGTCATAGTCGTCTCACGCGGGAATTTCACTGGGACACTCGCGTAACAATATCAACAATTACAAGGAATTAGTCATAAGAAATCCAAACATCGTTCCGGAAAAGTGTGGAAGGTTTCAAGAAACAGCAGAGACATTTGGTCGAGATGTTCGACACTAGCTAACTACGCAGGCTCAATATCATCCATCACAAGCTGGTCAACAAATTTGGATTAGTTAACACCTTCATGACTTGATGACATTACAAGAACCATATATCCGCCATATTAATTTGGTGTGGTAGTCACCTGATCTTCGATGCGTTTTTTTATCTAATTATTTCAATATTTTTATTTGTAAATGTAGAGTGTTAGGATCAGGATAAGGATTAATGTAGGGGTAATATGCACTGCGACCTAAAAAAGATCTATTGTGGCCCCTGTCATAACTGATTTGATGTCAAGTCTCGAATCATAATACTTCGTCTAGTCCTATGGCCTTGATAAAAGCCATTAGATTAGACGGTGTCAAGGATGCTAAGTCTCCTTCTGAAACTTCACAGTCACCCAGATGTGTGGGTCGACTCGTAGCGACGGCTTCGCATACGGTTAGTAGGTGTTCTGGAGTTTCTTCTTCCTCCCCACAAAATCCACATCCACGGGATTCTTCCAGTCGCATTTTCCTACGATGTATCCACATCCACGGGATTCTTCCAGTCGCATTTTCCTACGATATTCTTGAAGGTGACAGTGCCCTGTCATAAACCCTGTAGAAAAGATAAGTTTAGTTTTACTTAAACTGACTAAAGCTTTAGATTTCTTGGGATTGAAGTTTCCAAGAAATAACTTGGAATGTCTCAAGCCCGGAAGGTCATTCCAGAGGCATGCTCTGTGATTTTCCTCCATTCTCTTAAGCTCCGATATATAAGTGTTCTTACCTATACCACAGAAAGGCTCCGGTCCCACAAACTGATGACCGGATATTTTCTTTGCCAAGGTGTTGGCTTCATCATTATCTTCGACCCCTGTGTGTCCAGGTACCACCACAATAAGGTAACTTTGTTTTTCCATCCTACCCAATTAAGTTTCTCTAAGCAGTCCCGTACCGTCTTAGAACTGACGCTACCCGAACTCAGCGCTGTTATGGGGCTAGTGGACACACCTCTATGCAGGATGTGTGAACAGGAAGATGAGACTGTCAGGCATGTCCTATGCGAGTGTCCGGAGTTATCGTCGATAAGAGAGTGTGTGTTCGGTGAGTCTTGGCCTACACCTGCCGATATAAAGGAGATGTCTCCTGGTGACCTGTTCACCTTCCTGAGAAGGACAGGATGGACGATGACCTAGGAGGACAACTCCTCGGGAGGATGTACAATGGGTCATATGTGGCCCAAGTGCTGTGAGCCTACACTCACCCTCCCTACTCTACAGATACAGATATGGCCTATTGACTGTCGGTGAATACTGCAATGTCCTGCTTGAGGTAGTTCCTGTTCAATTGCGTGTATCTCCGCCTGGAAGACACTGGTGTATTTACCCAGTGCCTCATAGTATTCTGTATGAGGCCCAAATACTCCTGCTCCTGTTCCTTTATCGGACTTAGAACCGTCTGTATATGTAGAGTGTTACAATGAGATGAAGATTTTTATAATGATGGGAATCGACTGAACATGCCGTTCTAGTAAACTCTGTGTAATTAATATGGACAATATTGGATTAAAGCATGAAGTCATAATTGTTACTATCTTCGATTCCAGAAATAGAATTTACAGCGACTAAAAGTAACTATAAGAAGGGTTGTTATTATAGAAAGTTTGAAATTACCTTGCTATTATACCGCACATGGTTAATTTTAATCGTGACTTAAACCAGTCTGTCAGGAGAAACTCGATTTCTCCCATTTCAAGTGAAAGAGTTTGGGAACTTTAAGTAGTTTAAGTAGAACGTCGGCCACTTTATTAGCAAATACTGAATTTTATGTCTTAGCTTGTGAGCGACATGGTGAATGGAAATCTGCAACTAATGCGGAAAATTATGTACCGGAGAGAATCAACACTGGAAGATGCAAATAGACTTTTATACAATATAACAAAGCCATAAGTCTTCTCCAGTTTTTCAAGAGTAACAAAAGACTCAAAAATTGATATTTATTATGCAATACAAATTGAGAAATAACGAGAAAATATTTATCCAAATTTTGTGAATAATGTTCATTACTTATTGTGATAATTTTATTGTATTACTGATATATGAATGAATACACGTTTTATATAGCATTAATTATTACCACCCTAAGGTTGGTAAGTTTACTCACAACCCTTCGCCAAGGGCAATCGATAACTTTTTTGTAACTGTTACTCAAACCCTTCAAAACATTGTACAAATGCGGTGTTTACTATACAGGGTGTCCCACGACGAGTGAAAACTATCTGTATATGGCAAAATACTTATAGTAAACTCATGAAAATTTCTACTTTTGGGTTTTTGGATACGATCTTTTCAACTAAAATATTTTCAAAGATGGCCGACTTCCGGTTCTACCGAATACAACCACCCTGTTTTTTCTATTTTAATGCATTCAGGAGAAAAAAATAAGGCAAGTTCATGTATACTTTCCTATATCTAAACCTTACCGTTATCCAGATATTAAATGTTTTCTGTAAATTTTTAGAGATGCAGGTGTGGTCTAAATTTTGATACAAGCACTAAGAAATAAAAAAGTCTTTCTTCATCTGTCTCTAAAAAAAAATCAATTCAAATTGTTTTTATCAATCCTATTCCAACTTTTAGTAGTTTCCGAGATATTTGAGGTTTTAAATTGTTATTATATTTTTTAACAAGTTTAAATTTTCCATGTATACTTTTAGTATGCTTTGTAATAAATGACACTTATTTAACTGACATTAGTTAACATCTAGAGAAGATTGTGAGCTAAGAGTTCGAAATTCCTTCAATTCCCTTTCTGGGATGATGATTAGCCGTGCGACGAATGAAGGTATACTGAGAAGGGTTGAAAAATGCATTGAATTTCAAGGGAGCAATTTTGAAAATTTACTTTAAAATATCACACTATTTTTCTTTGGCTTTTAATTTTCCATAAAATTTTGTAGCATATCTTATTATTCTCACAAATGGTTTAATTCGATTAACTTTTGCTTAAAATGAACCGAATAGCTTCAAGTTGTTAAGTATTCTTTTAACAATGTGCGATTTAGATCGCGGTCAATATGGATATCTTACTGCAAATAAAGCACATGTTCTTGTAAAAACTTTGTCATATTCACCATGTATTAGAAGTAAATTCACATAATAATTTTTATTTCTTAATGCTTTTATCAAAATCTAGACCACACCTGCATCTCTAAAAATTTACAGAAAACATTCAATATCTGGATAACGGTAAGGTTTAGGTATAGGAAAGTATACATGAACTTGCCTTATTGTTTTCCCCTGAATGCATTAAAATAGAAAAAACAGGGTGGTTTTATTTGAAAAAATGAAGAAATTTGATATTTATGAAGTTAAACTTTGAACACTTTTTATACACACCCTGTATAAAATGAAAAATTTTTCAACATAGATTTGAATACGTTTGACCTTGCTCAAGGCAACCGAAGAGAAACCATTTTCATATCTTCAAGGGTCCCCTCGTAAAAAAATAATTTATAAGGGTCTTCAAAGGTCAAATTTTTTACAAAAAAATCAATAACTCAAAAAGCGTGCATTTTTCGAAAAAAGTTTTTAGACAAAAGTATACTAAAATATTATGTAGATTTCAAAAATGTATTAATATACAGGGTGTTCTATTTAAAATAACAAAGTTACAGTCTACTTCCGGAAGTCGGCCATCTTTGAAAATATTTTAGTTGGAAAGATCGTATCCGAAAACCCAAACGTAGAAATTTTCATGATTTCACAATAAGTATTTTACCATATGCAGATAGTTTTCACTCGTCGTGGGACACTCTGTATAGGGAGGAGATAAAGTAAATTTCATAAGTAAGAAAAACCCACTTCAAGTATGCGCGAACTTGCTGTCAAAACTATGTTGTAGAATTGACGTTCGTAGCTCAACACAAAATAACATCTCTAACATACCGGGTGGCCAACTAAGAACGGCCGTCGGCCATATCTCAGGAGTGGATTATAGCACAGACTCGGGAAAAAAAATTTATGACATAAGTGGCCTCGAAAAAAGCCTGGAAATTATTTTCAGAATTGTAGGTCCACCGCTAGAGGGCATATTTGACAATTCAAATTTTGAAAAAAGAATTTTTTCAAAATTCACCCCATTAACGAACATATTAACCATTTTAATCAGATTCCTTGACAATCTCTGCATACTTTTGATGTGACAAGTTTAAGTCTATCTTTTCAAATAAGGAGTGGGGGAGAGTGGGGACCTTGTTACGAAAAAACACCTGTAATTCCGGTTCTGCTTGACCGATTTTGATAAACTTGATGTTGTTTAAAAGAGCTTTTGTTGATCAATCGGGAATTTGTAAATATGAAGCAATCTGATTGATAACATGAATGCTAGAGGGCGCTGATTTATATTTTTCAAATAATCTGTTTTTTCGTAACAATTTTAAATGGGAGCATACAAATTGAAGTGGGTCATTGAAAAGTAGACTAAATTTGTAATAGATCACCGCAAACCGCAAGGCGATATCTCTTTCCTATCTTGAGATATCGTAAGAAACAGGTAAATGGCAAGAATTGTTCTTCCAACGTCTAGAAGGCTGGTTCGCGTAAACAGAAATTATTAAATTTAGCCTGAATGAAAAGACCTTACATCGGTCTACAGTAATTTAATAGTTATTTATGCAACAAGTGCAAAAAGTGAGTGTTTTTTGTGGTGAGGTCTTTAGGTCTTTAGGCCGAGTTGGACAACACGTCGAGTGCAAAAAACACGTTTTGCAAGAGTTGCATACAATATTTTTTCTAAATTCATGCAAAAACTGGAAAATTACAATATAAATATGTCAAGAACCTAATCTAACCTAATAAAACTCAACCCGTTCTTCTTTTTTGTATCTTTATGGCCTCCACCTTGTCAGTACACAATCATAGCTGGTTTTCCCCCTGACCATTCAAATTTTGAATAATTAAAGATTTTTGCAATAATTGTAACTCGTTGAGACAATGAGACTAAGTAGTAAGATATACATATATTATTGTTGTATTAAAGCAGGATCAGGTACTTGCTATGGATTTTTATTATGTTTGTCATTAATCATCACAAAACTGACACAAGAATGACAGATGAGTGCAATAAAGTACCACTTTTTCCATTAAATGTGGTGCACAAAAGTGTTGTTTTTTGCATGAATGTAGAAAAAAGTAATTTAAACTGTTTTCATGGTTGCCACTACCACTAGATCATCTAAATGTAATGCTACTAATAATAAGTACGAATTTTGAAATAATGTGATAAATCGAAAAATTTTGATTTTCAACAAATATCTAGGTATGGTTCATACAACAGTCTTTTTGGTGTGCGTCATCGTTTGTGACGTATAACAGGGTTTTCGGTATGTCGTTTATTTTATTTGCTATTTTGACACATATCTAACCCTAAATTTGATAAATAAAATAATCAGTATCGCATTCAGCAAAATTCGAAAAGGCTATGAGATTAATAGTTACCAGCTTCTTTTTCTAACTGAAAATACTTGCGAACTTTAAAAATGGTGATGTTTTTCTGTGTATCTAGGCATATTTTTGTATTATTCAAACAAATATAACAATAAGATTCATGTTCTCTTTTCATAAATAATAATTGACCGTGAACAACAAAGTACAGACCTGACAAGAACTGTCAGTGGGACAGTAGAAAAAGATGTCAGACACATTGACAATACGAAAGGTATGTCTCCATCCTATTTCAAACTAAGAAATTTTTCCGATTGATAGGTCGCGCTTGCGCTTAATCTAAACATCAACCAATAAAATGTTGGTAAGTCAAGGATTAGGGTTGACGTTTGTAATACATTTAAACGGTTCATTATTGCGATATTTTGATTAGGATTAATCAAAGACCTGACTTTTTTTCCATTACTTTTCACGTAATGTGTTAGAAAGACATTAACAAACGATGACGCACACCAAAAAGGCAGTTTTATGAACCATACGCAATTAGTGCCGCCCTAGATGTTCGAAATGTCCATCGATTTCGCTGACGGGTGGTGCACGATTGCTGGTTTATCTGCGATTGATTCCATGCATTGAACATGATGGACGAAATTTCTTACGATATCGCAAGATAGGAAAGAGATATTGCCTTGCGGTTTGCGGTGTTCTATTACAAATTTTGCCTACTTTTCAATGACCCACTCCAATTTGTATGCTCCCATTTAAAATTGTTACGAGAAAACACATTATTTGAAAAATATAAAACAGCGCCCTCTAGCATTCATGTTATCAATCAGATTGCTTCATATTTACAAATTCCCGATTGATCAACAAAAGCTCTTTTAAACAACATCAAGTTTATTATAATCGGTCAAGCAGAACCGGAATTACAGGTGTTTTTTCGTAACAAGGTCCCCACTCTCCCCCACTCCTTATTTGAAAAGATAGACTTAAACTTGTCACATCAAAAGTATGCAGAGATTGTCGAGGAATCTGAATAAAATGTTTAATATGCTCGTTAATGGGGTGAATTTTGAAAAAATCTTATTTTAAAATTTGAACTGTCAAATATGCCCTCTAGCGGTGGACCTACAATTCTGAAAATAATTTCCAGGCTTTTTTCGAGGCCACTTATGTCATGAATTTTTTTTCCCGAGTCTGTGCTATAATCCACTCCTGAGATATGGCCGGCGGCCGGTCTTAGTTGGCCACCCGGTACAATAGTCACTGGTAATAAGATTGAAAAGAATTTTGATATCTGCGCAAGACACTTGGCTAACTTCACATAGCTTTTTCTATTGACAACTATAGTCACTGACTCGAATACCACTTGGCGCTGTCATCAATTTTGTTGCGGAGGTTACAATTTTTGGAAAGTTTTGTTATTTCCTTGTACATATTTAAGTTGATTCATCTGATGTTACATGTGAATTATTTTGTAATAAAAGTTTAAATCCAAATTACTCTTCATTAAAACTAATGATACAAGCTTTTAATATATTCATATTGTAGATGCTGTAATTTCCCGCACGCGAAGTTGAAAAGTACCTACTATAAATTCCAATTAAATGAAAACTCCTTCTCATTCTTCATAACATCGACCCAAACTAATCTCATCCCTTTGTTTACAAACTAAGTGTATGAGTCAAGTGTTAATTGGCAAAATATGGGGTGACAACTTAGTAGTATGCAAGTCCTTTTGCTTGGAAAGTACGGAGGGTTTGGCGGAGCAATTACCAACTTCGCGCTCTCAAAACTTTCTAAGTCTTTAATTATTTTAATTAGTTTGACGGTTAAAGTCGGACCCAAGGCAACAATTTGGACTATGGCGATCCCTTGTTTTCTTCCATAGCGAGGGAAATGTTGGATAATTATTGTCACCGGAGAGATGATTTTCTTGACCTAACTTGTTACTATACCGGTTGAAACTTCGAAGATTTCCGTTTGAAAGCTGAATGTTTATACATGTTTTCAATTAACTAATATGATTTTGTACCTAATGAAACTGAAAACTGGAGGGAGATTAATACGGCAAATATTCGTTCTCTTTAATTGGGTGTTAAGCTCAGCCAAAGAAGTATCTGTTGCCTCTTAGTAAACGGTCTGTTCTTTGAAAAGTTACTTTCAATAATTTTGTAAGGCTTTATAATGGTATTTAACTGACATCTAATGAGAGTGGTCAATATACCATTTGTTCCTCACTGCTTAGGGCGTAGACAATAAATATACTTTTGGAAAAGTACAACTAGGTGGAAACGAATGAATGCCTAGGCTGGTGGTTGAAACTTTTAGAATTCGTGTTCCAGAACTGAATTCTGGGGATCTACTGAAACATGTCCTGGAGGGAAATTGTTATGGTGTCAAACTTAACAGAAATATGATGATGTCTCCTCAATGTGAGCAGTTAGTGCTGGATATAATAATAATCAATTATTTTTGATATCTTTATTCTTAGACGATATCATGTCGATTTGTGAATTCAGCTTGGATGAAATTGGATAATGTATGCTGTGACGTACGTTGTCTATAAAATATAAAATAGCTATAAATTTTGTCACAATACCGTGATTATTTTATATTGAATACAGTGGGAGTTACAAACTTTCTACGAGGTGTTGTAACTGTTGTGTTAATGCAGTATGATACAAAACAAGTTTTCTGTGGTACTGTCATTATTGTAACTTGTGAAACAAAAACTATAACTATAGCACAGATTATACAAGAGAACAGATGCGAAAGCTTGACAGAGAACAGTAAACAAGAGAGAGATGGGTGGACATACCCATTTAAAGGTCCATCGTCGTATGTCGACTACGTTCGGGCTGCTTCGCGAAACTTTTCAACAGGGTTATCAATAGACAGCCTAAGTCTGACGTCACAACTGTGGGCGGAGCCTATTACGGTTCCAAACAAACTCTCTTTCTATGTAAAAGTTCCATAAGAAATTTTTTCGGTTTCCAACAAACCAGGCTGAGAGGAACAAATGGATTTCTCTTATAAGGTAAAGAAAGAGTAATTTATATCATTTTCAAAGAATGTTTTATTGAAATATTTTATTTACTCACAGGCGAAAAGATAAACAACCCACTCAGTTTGCAAGAGTTTGTGATTGCCATTTTGTGGACAAAGAGCGGAAAAACAGGCCAACATTGTTCGAGTTTAATATTGAGAAGAAATTTAAAATAAAATCTCCAGAAAAAAGGTATGTTATTTGCTGTGAAAAGCTTGTTAATTCCATAAGGATAAGTTATTCATTAAGGTGGGTACAGACATACAGATGCATACATGTATGACGAACAAATGTGTATGCACTTGTTCGACACACATGAATGCAGGTCTGTGCCCATCTTCAGATAATTTTCATATAGTTGGACCACCTGCTCATTATTATCCATTTTTTCAGAACAAGAGCTGTACAAGACAACAAATCAATACCAGGACCTTCAAAGCAGGTATATCGTAATGAAGAAGAAACCGAGCCACTACCAGGACCTTCTACACAGTCTTGTAGTGAAGATCAAGAGGTGACTCAATCTCAAATAAAACTTGAAGATGCGCTCCTAAGTCCTTCTTCTGCTTCCCTAAAGGCTGAAAACTATTTCCTAAAGCAGGAAGTTGCTGAATTGACTGAAAAGCTGAACAAGTTAACAACAAGGTTTAGTTTTGAAGCAATCAAAACAAAAGATTCACAGATACTAATGTATACTGGCATAGCAAGTCATGAATTATTCATGGTTCTTTTTCAAATCATGGATGATGTCAAATTAAGGTATTATGCAGGCTGGAATGTTCAACTTATTCCCAAAGTTGATCAACTTTTGATGACATTGATGAAATTGAGATTAAATCTGCCACATGAAGATCTAAGTGTCAGGTTTAATTGCAGTACAGCTACAGTAACTAATATCATTATGACTTGGATACATTCCATGCATGAGGTATTATTCCAAAACTTAATGAAGATAATACCATCCAGGCAAAGCAATCAGGCCTGCCTACCTGCCGCATTTACTAATTTTGAAAATTGCAGAATAATTTTAGACTGCACTGAAATTTACTCTGTTGTTCCAACAAGTATGGAAAAGCAGAGGCTAACTTATAGTTCATATAAGCACAGAAACACCTGGAAGGTATTAGTTGGTATCGCACCAAATGGTGTCATTACATTTGTCAGTAAAGCATATCCAGGATCAACATCTGACAAGAGGGTTGTTGAACACTGCAAAATTTTTGAGCAAATGGTTCCAGGCGACCTTATCTTAGCTGATAAAGGTTTTTTAATTAGAAACCTTCTTCCTGCGGGGGTATCATTAAATATTCCACCATTTTTAACTACACCCCAATTCACAGCATCCCAAGTGTATGAAACACAACAAATTGCGAAAGCAAGAATTCATGTCGAGCGAGCCATTAGGAGAATAAAATGTTTTAATATTCTTCAACAGGTTCCTGCACATTATATTTCAGAAATTTCAGTGATTTTTCAATTATGTGCAGCTCTGACAAACTTTCAATATCCATTGATCAAAGAAGTTAAAGAGTATTATTAATTATTCTATTTTCTCTTATTTTTTGGTAATCAAACCACAATAAATCAGTTATTTGCAAACATGCTTGGGAAAAGGGTAATCGAATTCAATGGGATTCAACAAAAATAATATTGAAAGAACCCAATAATAAAAGACGAAATATCAAAGAAAGTGCTTTAATACAACTAAAAGCAGATAAATGTGTAGCTAGAATTTCAGCCAAATGTAGTCAAATTTGGTTAGGTACCAATGTTAGAAAGAGAAATTTATGTTATTTATTTTATTTTATTTCTGCAAAATTGTATTTATCATTTTTCCAACAATTTTGGCAAGTATTGCTGCAAGTAAAAATCCTCTAGGAGTAAAAGATTTGCTTTCCATGCATCGTCATACTCTATAACTGTGACAACCACTTCTTTCAATGTCCATATGCATAAGTAACATTTTTTCCTTTTTGCAATATGTAAGATACCTTGGATCTGATGATAATAATTATGAGTCATATTTATCATCAGACTCCCATCATCCTTATAGAAAATAATATACTTATCATTATTTTTTAACTTTTCGGATAAATGATCATTTCTGAATGTATATGGACATTTCACTTCAACAATTGCTTCCTCTTCATCAATCAATCCATCAGGACTAGCACCAAGGAAACCAGAGGTTGTAAGCCATACTCCGGTAGGTTGAACATTTAAATTGTAGTATTGCTTTAAATGTTCTAGTGCATCTTTTTCATGTGTTCTACCCCACTGGATTGCTTTAATGCCCTCCAGATTATATTGACCTGAAAAGAATAAAACATTATTTATTATCAGGTGATTAAAATGAAATTAATCTTATATAGAAATTTGCTAAATGATAACGCTAAGAAATAAGTTAGGTGCTCTATTCTTAACTGGCACTGTTTGTAATTGAAGGTTCAAATAAGTTTAAAACATTGTATGTATAAGAAACACTCATATGAATTCAACTTGAATAGAAGCAACAGAGTTTTCACTCACCTAAAAGTGTCTTAAACAAACTGTCTGGGAACCTGTTTCTCTTACAAGCTGAAATTATGAGTCCAAAGTTGCTAGCAGTTAATCGAAACTTCCTTGCAAGATACCACTTCTCATTTAAACCTGACCGGTGGTGGCAGCAGCAATGTCTTGTATCAATTGGTCATCAATATTACATTTTTCTTTAAAGACTACTACTTTATCCTTAGCATCCAAAAATTCTTGGGAAAAAATTATTTCTTCAATTACTGGGAAATTGCAATCTGTAGTAGAAGATTCTTCACTCAATTCTTGATTATTCAGTAACCAAGTCAAACCCACAGTATTTCCAAATGTGGATAACTCCTGCTTGAGTCTACGGATAGATTCTTCTGGTACTCCACCTTCAATCGCTGTATATGGCCTTGGCGGAAAAAGCTCTTCAGCAGTCTTCACAGGCTCCAATTTAGGGTTAGAAGCAGAGGGTACATTCCATGAACATATTTTATTTGTTACGGAGATGTTATAATGCCCAAAAGGTGCCAAAGTAGCAATATGATGGAATTGTATACCTCGTGGGCAAGTGCATGTTGCTGACTTTATTTCGCCAGGAAATGTCATACCTATAACGACATCGTACGATTTATTTTTCATGCTAGCTAGCACTTCTCCTCTTATGATCATCAAATCAGAATCAAATTCCATTTTCTTTATGTGATTGGATTCAAGAGCATTTTCACCCCTCTTTAAAATCTTGTTATCGCCTAAGAAATCATTGATGCTTGAAAGCTTTAAGACATGTTTTGAAGCCATCTGAAAATAATAGAATATAGAAATTAAGAATACAGAATACTGTTAGGATGGTTTCAAATAAAATAAAATAACCAACATAACCTCAAAAGGTTTTCAACTTAATTGAGTAATTAAATTAACTCACCTTGACAAAAACCAACACAATATGGAAACTAAATGTCTTATTTTGCTTTTATAACGTTAAAAACACTAAATGAAAAATTCCTTATAGGACTTTTACATTGAAAGAGAGTTTGTTTGGAACCAGTCCAGGCTTCGCCCACCGTTGTGACGTAAGCACTTAGGCTGTCTATTTGCATAATATTTTCCTTAATCCACGATCATAGGTCGAATATTTTATAAGCATCATTTTTAGTGTGATAGTTATACAGATACAAATATTCGACAATTATGTACTTGTTTCAAATCAATTTCATTAACATTAAAAGAATTCTACAATTTGAAAGATTATGATGTATAAAAATCATACCATAAATATATACTTTTTTTCACAAATCATCTTTGGCAACGATGCACAATAACCGTGACTGCTTGGCTCAAAAATCAAAATACAAAACGCCATTTTTGACACTTCAGTTTGAAGAAATTCTGAAAATAATTTAAAATGACAACATCGCGGCCATACCGAGTTAAAGGTCCAAGGTCATTGAAGTCGGAATTGAAAATCCTTTGATGTTTTGCCGGGATTCGTATCTGTTCTCTTTTATAATCTGTGACTATAGTCTATTCACGATAAAAAGAAGGTGAATTTGCAAAACAAATTGTGATTGTGACGTTGTTAAACTGAACTGTTATCTCCATATTGAGAAAACTGGTAGTGTCAATATAGTAGTTCTTTTTTATTGACCTGTGCCCCCCATTGCATTGTTTACTGGTGAAAGCCTTCTATAGTATATTATATAATGAGAATAATAATCACTTTTCATAAATAATAATTGACCGTAAACAACAAAGTACAGACCTGACGAGAACTGTCAGTGGGATCTTAGAAAAAGACGTGAGACACATTACCGCTACGAAAGGTACGTCTGCATCCTATTTTGAGTGATTGAAAATTGAAATGTAACAGCTGCGACTTTAATTCTTATGATAATGAACAGGAAAGTGGGTAACTAAAAATTACTGTTTGTAATTCAACAGTATAATGATTGAAACTAACTGAACTCAACTAGAAGAGTACAATCACAATGCTTCTATTTCATTATAATATTGTATATAAAGTGTTACTCATTTAAAATGTAAAATAAGCATTTTTCAATCAATCCCGGAACTTTTTTTCAAACATTAAGGAGTGAAAACAAACTGTATCTTCTCACAAATTTTCATTACTTCAGCTTATTTTTCAAGGCACTGTTTTTTTTATTTGTTAAAAACGGCAAAAGTTATTGGGCAATTTCTGTTCCAAAAGTTGATTACACTACTAAATTTGTAGTCGTCAGAAATAAAAACTATCGAAATTTCCGGAGTCGTCTAGTTCCTCGCACATTAACAGGTAGGTACAAAATTTGTGTTCAGTTCCTCGCAGCATACGAAGGGTAAGGGATTAGGTATCAGGTAGCAAGGTCCACAATGACAGTGCGAGGGATTTTGATTAGGTAATATTTACATATTGCTAGTAAATGTTTCAATATGAAATTATATTTTTGTCAAATAATAACAATAAAATACAAAATAAAAAAGAAACAAACAGAACAAATACATATGAAATAAACAAACAGAAACACACCGCAGCAGAAGAAATACCGCTAGTAAATATTAAATATGAACAAATATAAGTAAAATAAAAAACAGAAACACAACATTAAATCAATGATTTTCGTTAGGTTAGGTTAGGTTAGGTTAGGTTAGGAAATTGAAACTGAAGACAAATTATTATAAACAGGTGCATTATTGTGCTACCCTACAAACAATAGTGTGAGGAACTGCAGACCTGTCTTAATCCTACCCTCCGTTCGAAAAGGGATTAACGCAGGTAGATGCGAGGAACTGCATCACGTCCGAAATTTCATGATAAAATATTGGTTAGCAACGAAGTTATAATAACTTTTATCATTCAAACAAAAAATTTAATTAGGTATACTTTTTACTTAGACTATAGACTTATTACAAATTCGGAAACACTGTTGATACAAAGTGGAACACTCGTAAATGCATACAGGGAAAATCTGAAACCAATATTCCGTTCTACACAGTTGTAACTATTAAAGATATGGTAGAATGAACGATTTGTGGGGGAAGAGAATTTTGTAATAAAAATCTGACTACCCCAATGGATTTGTTATTTTAGAATCCATGTATAACCCTATATTTAATTAAATTATATAATAATTCACAAATCCAGTGGCGTGGTCAGATTTTTATCCCTTCCCGGAATAAGCTATTGATTTCGGATTTTCACTGTATGCATTCACGAGTGTTCTACTTTGTATCAACAGTGTTGCCGGAATTGAAATGAGTCTATAATATAAATAAAAATCATAAACGAATACTTTTGTTTCAAAAATAAAAGTTATTGATAGTAATACAGTTTTTATTATCGAATAGATTAGGCCTTTACTTGATGTAGATCCATAGTAAATTATGAAATCAAACAGTTTTAATTTGTTAAATCTACATTATATTAAAACTTTAAAGAGACGCGTTTCGCTAACACAGTAGCTTTGTCAAACGAATTAAGGTATAATGAGAACTTTTCAGTTTATACAGTGCCTTGATAATAAATTATACGGATATTTCACAATAAAATTATAATCTATTTACAAGGAAATGAAATAAAAAAGGAAATAGAATTTGTCTAAATATGGGATTAACTATTAGTTATTTACGTAGCTAGTTATGAAAAGTGCGATATTGTTCGATGAGCGTAATATTTGCCAAAACGAGCGCCAGTGAGTTTTGCAAATTACGCGAGTTGAACAATGTCGCTCTCTTCATAACGTGTTTACGTACAAAGTTTTATCTAATTCCGCGCTTTTATAATATTTAACAAAATTTTCAATTAGAATGAAAATATCAAGGTAGAATCAAATGTTACTATGGAAACAGTCAGAAACAGTTTTTTACAAAACTGTTTTTACTACTTTTCATAACTGTTTTATGAAGGTTATGAAAAATGTGACGTTACCTAACGTCAAAGAGTAATGTAAAGCATCACATTTGATAGCGGAATTAGATAAAAAGTATTTAACAAGTTTACCTGGAAATACATTCACAACTATCCTACAGGTACATTTCTAGGTAAAAAGGTTTAATAAGGGAGAATAGCTAATATCAAGTTGGTCGTTGAGAAGATTATCTGAATATTTGTTTTTATTTATCTCTAGGGCTTCTAAAAGATTTAATTTGAAGGATTTATGTTCTATATGCAATATTTCAAAATTTGAATCAAAAGAGTGTTGGTTTGCTACTAAATGATTTGAATAGTTGGAATCTGATTTTTGGTTGTCATAACTACGTTTGTGTTCTGAAATTCTAGTTTTAACACACATTTTAATTTATAAACTACTGATTTATTTAGTTTTGAAGATTTTGATTTGTTGTTTTTAATCAATTTGGATAAATTGTTGTCGGTTTTGAAGCAAATATTCAAGTCTAAAGTTTCTAAAAATGATTTTATTTTCAAGGATGGTATTCCAAAGTAAGTTGAGCTTTTAAATAGTTTTTTTTTTCATTAAATAAAAATATTTTTTTCAGTTTTGCAAAAGCTAAGTTCGTTATTTGCGTCTGATCAATTTTTTTAGTCTGAATCGTTCGTTTATTACATCTAGAGCATGGAGACTTTCGTTAATAGCAATTCGCTCAGATTAATCTGTGATCACGTGACCAAAAATCCGTCGCCTCTGCGATGCATATAACGAACGCAGCTAAAAAATACTCTTATCCTTTCTGATATCTCAATTTTCAAATTTCAGATCTGACTGTAAAAGCAGTATTAACGTTACCGTACTTGGTAGCACCAGTAACGTCAAAAAACATAAGTGGGAATTTGAGACCATCATGGCAAGAAGTGAAATTTCTGGAAGTTTTTTATGCGCATTTGTTTGTGAAGAATACATTTTTGTTTGTTTGTGGAGAATATAATTTTGTTTTTCTACATTCATGCAAAAAACAACACTTTTGTGAACCATATTTGATGGAAAAAGTGGTACTTTATTGCACTAGTGCAATAAAATATTTCATTGCACTCATCTGTCATTCTTGTGTCAGTTTTGTGATGATTAATGACAAACATGAACATTTAAATTGAATAAAAATCCATAGCAAGTATCTGATCCTGCTTTAATACAACAATAATATATATATATCTTACTACTTAGTCTCAACGAGTTACAATTATTGCAAAAATCTTTAATTATTTAAAATTTAAATGGTCAAGGCGATAACCAGCTATGATTGAGTACTGACAAGGTGGAGGCTATAAAGATACAAAAAAAGAAGAACGGGTTGAGTTTGATTAGGTTAGGTTCGGTTCTTAACATATTTATATTCTAATTTTCCAGTTTTTGCATGAATTTAGAAAAAATATTGTATGCAACTCTTGCAAAACGTGTTTTTTGCACTTGTTGCATAAATAACTATTATCCGTTTTGAAAACTATTGTCCATTATATCCTTATCCAAATTGTATACAAAAATTTTATAATATTCAATTACCAATTGTATCTTGTTGACTAGAGTGAAACAATGTCAAATAACGATTATCTAGAAATTGTATAACTGTCATACAATATTATTATTGGCCTGAAAACAGGTGTTATAATGATTATACATTTTTATTGTCTTAAAAATATGTATAGTTATAGTTATACAAAATGAGAGTGATAGTTAATCAAGTGAATTTTAATGCATAATTTCTAGTTGTATAACCAATATACAAACATGTTTAATCGTTAAACAATCCAAATTCAGTTTCCAGAAAAACGCGTTTTATAAACACAAAATAATAGTAGATTTGTTACAAATAGTATATACCTTTTGTTTAAAGATGATACAAGTTTTATATTATGGTTAATGATTTTTCTCTCAGTGTACTGTGCTAGCGAAACGCGTCACTTTAAAGTTTTAATATAATGTAGATTTAACAAATTAAAATTGTTTGATTTCATAATTTACAGTTTTTACTCCTTAATATTACGAAATTTTTTTTTGACATTGATATTAATTGATAAATGCGTATTCTACAAAGGTGGTTCCATTTTAAATGGGTCACACTATATTACATACTGTGACTGGTCTTCAAAATTCATTTTCAAATAGCCTTTTTGTAACTGGCTATTAGTTCATAAATCATCTAATCTCAGCTGCTTGTTTCATATTCAGTTATATACATAGTGAAAGTTTCAAGCAATTATAAATTCTTAATATTTCAATTTCTCCCTGAAATATTTGGCTCGAATATACTTCAATATAATACCATTACTCATTCAGTTACAGTTTGGAACAAAATCTCACAGTATACGTTGATGAAGGTTATAACCTGATTTGTATCTGTCGTTGTTAATCAATTGGTGTTTCCATACTCAAAGTTCCAATTTTCTTTGCGAGGTAAGGTGGAGGGAATTGCAATAAAAAAAACATAAAAAAGTGAGATGTTTATTCAAGCTACTTCATATCCACAACGTCCAACATACAATAAATTATTGGGAAATATTTCATACAACATGAATAGAATTGAATTTATCATAAATAGTTCTCAATATAAACATTAATTTCCATGATACCTACAGGATCATTTTTATAAATAAAAACATTTTCATGTTTTTTCATCATTCAATCTTTATATGGGAAAACTCCCGTGTCATTTCAGTTCACTCAAATGGGAATAATATAATTTATTTATAAGCGAATTGTTAAAAAATCTCATCATAGGCTAAGTACCCAAAAGTGGAATTATTATTTCCATTTGAAAAAGATTAATTATCAGGAACTAGTCTATCAAACTGTGATGCCTTTCGGTCAATATAATAATATTTAAATAACAGAATTAAATTCCATTGAATTAATTTCATAATCATAAAACAGCACACGAAGCAAGGTCTCACGTTAATGATTCAAGTTCAAAGCGTGAAATAAACATAAATAGCATTATTTATATTTACTTACGGTGAACTTGAATCGTAGATATAAAATATACAATCGAAAGTATTTTGGTCATTCATTACTATTATTATTATCAGAGCAGTTCATTATCAGATCATTATTAGATTATTATTAGATTAACCGTAATAGTAACATCATAAGTATTAGTATTAAATTATTAGTATAATGTATAGTAATAAGTTTAAGTGTAAGTTTAAATAATAAATATAACATATCCCAGTGCTACAAGTAGTTGTTTGATTACTATAAGATGTCCCTCCGAGTGACCAGAAACACCATCAGTTGAGAGGCCAATTACCACCACATTATCTGGCTACTATGTCAACCAGTGACATATATTACAAAACAATAATAATAACTCCGGGTTTCCAAGAAGTTTGTGCCACAAACTTGGCAAATAATAGAGAGGCAAAAAGTGTTCTGTAAGAAATTATCATTTCAACAAAACGTGTTATCAATAGATGTCAAGGAAAATAGTTGAATACTATTATAACGCTTTTGAAAATCACCATTCACTGAAGGTGGATTTAGCGGATGCATGAGCATAATATTTTCAATAATGCATGATCATAACTTTTACATCTTTAACATTCACTAATTTTCCAATTTCCTCAATGAAAAACCCCCATTCCAAACTCATACTGATAGGTTAATTTTAATAAAAATGATGTTCTCATTATTTTATTCATATCTTGATTATGGATAAACTTTTGAGGTTACCAGTGAAATATAAATACGGTGCCAGAGCCAGATCTAGGGCGTGGCAAAGGCGGCATTTGCCACGGGCCGCAAACGACCTAGGGGCGCAAAATGTGCTCCATTTTGAATGGAGATTTCCTTTTTCTTGACTATCAGTTCTATATCTCAGAGATGAAAAAAAAGTTGTAAAACATCTCCGAAAATGATGCGTGACATATGTATAAACTCTCCTCCCACTTCTGCGGTAATTCAACCGATTCCGCGAATGACGCCCATGTTGCAGTAAGTATTCCTTCTACTTCAACTGAAAGTACCGAACAAATAGAACTGAACTATTCTATTCCAGACAATTCAGATTCGGACAAAGAAAATTATTCCGAAGAATCAGGAGTTACTGAAAAACCACTTGAACTAGTTGATTTCAATGACCCTACAACATGGCAAATAACGGAAAATAATATCAAAATATTCGTTGAACGGGGACCTGAATGTGGCGATGATCTCAATTTTTATCCTATGAGTGACGGTGATCGACGTTTTGATAAAAAATGGTTCATAAAGGTTTTGCCAAATGGAGATAGGTTGCACAGGAACTGGCTTATTTATTGTAAGAGGATGGATGCTTTATTTTGCTTTCCCTACTCGCTCTTTTCTGAAAAATAAGATATTTGGACTACAGGTTATCGAGACTGGCAACATCTGAATCCTTCACTTTCTCGTCATGAAGTTTCTTCAAGTCATAGGGAAAACTACATAAAACTGCGAAGTTTTGAACGAATAAAAAAGTTCTTCGAAATATAATCAGTGAACGTCGAATATAAAAAACATGTATTTATTGAAAAATGAATTTCTTCAAGGGCGCATTTTGAAAGTTTGCCACAGGCGCTAGAATCCACGCAAGCGCACTTTTCTTTTTCAACAAATCGTTATCCATAAAAGTTGTCCAAGGTTATGCATTATGGAATGTGCACATCTAACTGTTACGAGTTGGATAAACCGTCACATTAGCAACTAAACTTTGGCAAGTTCATCTGAAGCCGTGGAATGAATGCAGTCGAAAAAATTCGATATTGTCACGTTCAACTATAAAAAAGATAAGGTGCTGAGTATGTAGTAGTAATATTCAGAAAATGGACTTTTTATTATTAACAATATCAATAATACGATCAAACGTTTGATTCTTTAATGTGCTTGTTTCCTTGGAGTTCGTCCATTAACATAATTTTTTCAATTCATAAATATTAAAAGATGATCACTTTTCCAAATTTGTTATGAACTTCTTCAAGATCTGGCAGCGTTGTGCAAAAACCTTAATTAACACAACTTCCGAATTACATAATTGGTAATTTCTATCGACAGATGACCTCTTATTGGCAAGCGCATGCGTGTTTTCTTCCCTCTTAAGATTACTTCGTCAATTGACTGATATTGATCCATCCAGTGGCGTTGGTATTGTCAGTGACCTTTGTATTTTCAGTTTTACTTCACATAATAGGTACAGTACGCCATTGGTATGTTTATGACATATGCGCTATGTTTCCTCGCCTCTTACCGATGCCTCGTAGCTTCAGCCAAACTAAACAGTGTTCAACTTTCATGAGTTATGCCTTGAAGTTAGGCTCACACAAAAAATTATGCATCTGCTAAATCCGCCTTTTACGCACTAACTACTTCTCTGTCTGTAGGATTTAACCTCACTTAATAGAAGGGACCCTAAGGATGAATAGTAACTCAGCAGGTTAACCTTCTGGTCACTGGACCATTATTAACCACTATTCAGTAGTTAAACATTTTTGCGTTGTAACACAATTTGTCGATCAATGGATTTCAGTTGACATTTCAGCCTTTCATTTCCTTCATTGTCATTAACATTTTAGTAAGTAAGTTTCATGCTGTGTGATTTAGAGTGTCTGTGATTGTTTTTGGTCTGTGAAGTTTGGGTAGTATGAAATAATTTGACTCCAAAATTTTCATAACAAATGAAGTTATTCCATTCCAGTTTATCAGTATTAATCACCTCTACACAATGGGTACGTTTCTAGAGGCCCTGGAAATCAATTCCAGTTTAAGCAGCTCTCGGAAGTCGCAGTAATCTGTAGTTATTGTAAATCAGCTCTTGCTTCTTCCAGCTCCCCCATTTTGTTCAAAATAATTCGCACTGAATGTACAAATGGAAATCGAAAATAAAACATCAATTGCAAACCTAAATTGTCGAATCGAAACAGACAAACAGATAGAACAAGTGAAATTGTACTGTTTTGTGTTCGACCATAGGTTAACTCTCTGAGATCTGATGGTAAACTCTTCGGAGATTAACCAGTTGATGAACGTCTAAAGTCTCGTGGTTTACTAAAACAATGGCTTAACCTACTGAGTTACATCTCACCCTTAGGAGTGTAATTCAATATCTGTCGAGGCATATACCCTTCTCCATACTAAATGATGGAATAAAACAATTTGATTAGTTGAAATCTACATTATATTTAATTTAAAGTGACGCGTATCGCTTTCGTTCGAGAAAGCTACTGTGTTAGCGTGTGTTTCATCTCATCAATTCATAATGGTATTTAACTATTATAGTTAAACATCTAATGCTAGTTCTCAATATACCATTTGTCCCCTACTTAACTGCGTGAGGGCTTAGACAATCAAATATATTCCTGGGAAAGTACAACCAGGTGAAAACGAGTAAATGCCTATGCTAAACTGAGCATTTTAACAGGTTCCCTTTCGATGAGCCAATAGAAATGTTTTTTGGAATTTGATATTTAACTTCCAAGACCCATAGTTCGTTGACGGAGGTACGATCATCAATATTAGCAATTTTTGGTATGCACCTGCTTTTGGGTTACCTTGAATACGATTGAAAAAATTATTATCACAAATAGAAGACACTGATTAACAAATTTCCATTCCATTATTCGATGAAATTAGCATGTAGGCCGCGAGAATATCCATCATTTGTAACAATAATATTTTTCGAGCGAAGAGAGTATACTTTCAATCAACTGTTTTCCAATATAAAGATGACTACTTTTTCAATAACTCCAAAAATATAATTAAGAAGCTTATAGTTTTAACAAAATATCGATATAAAAATCTTAAATTTCATAATATATACACTTGAATGTTTTAAAACTATTCTCAGTTCTGTGCTTTTTCGAACTATCGTATTACGTATATAGTGGTTTCAACTAAATTTTCAGGAATAAAATTGGAGATTCTGAAAGTTGAAGAGAATTATCAAGTGCTGCATATTATACATAACACGAACATGCTTTATTCGTTCGTAATAACTAGGAGCAAAGTTTTACCCTAAGTCCTACTTCGAAACGATCATTACTAGAATGTTATTAGTTATTACGATAAATAAATTACTTGCAATTAAGGTATGTATATGTGAAGTTAAGGAAGCACAAGAGCTAAAATTTGATTCATGTGGCGGTTATCCATTTCTGTTTAAAATGGTTAACAATTTGCGGATTTATGCAATGTCTTTTCAAAGTAAACTATTTATTCACAGTTGCCGATATTGGAAAATAATTGGAAATTTATACGAAACGAAATGGAATATGGGCCACTCGTGAGAGAATAAATACCTGGTTATTTGCATATGTGTTGTACAAAACCGTCAGAAGTATGACAGCTACTGTATAGTAACGAAAAGGTTGAACGAACAAAAACTGTATTATATTTGCCATAAGTACAGGTCATTTTTCGCATTGATCACCAACTAATTCGTACAAAGTGAGAATACTTTTTGACTTAACCTACCGACTTACATTTTATTGGTTATAGTTATCACCCCATATACTGACATTTTAATTTTTTTTAAACATTTAAACTTTCAGCTTTGTCAAAATTGTTTGAAAACAGAATTTTTATTGTAACTTGATGGGGTGCTTTACACCCCTAGGAACTAGCACCGGCACGGCAGAATTTCTATTCAGTATTCTCGGAAAGTTAATAAGAGCGTTTAAATTATAACCCGTTATCTTCACTGGCTCTTAGACTATAGGGTGAAACACATAATATCCAAATGAATTTAGAGTTGTGTAGTGATACTTTTCAGTTCTAGTTGTAATGGGCTTGTTATCAATGAAATATTTTCTCGGTTTTTTTCACATTTTTTTGTAAAACTGAGTCATCAAAATAACAGGTAAAATTTTCAGCTCCTTTCTTCATCACTTAGATATTAAAGGTTGAAAATGGAGCTCCCTTAAAAAGCGGCCATAGAGATAGAATATAAGGAAGGAGACGACATCCAGTATTAGGTTCCATATGTACACGTGGAATCAGTGGGCGTGGCTAAGTGTGGTACGCAACGTACAGAGCCGGATTAAATTACTACAATAGTCTACAACTATTACTGTGTAAAAGATTCATGTTTAACATATTTGTAATACAGCCCTGCATATTATTTATCTTACCTGTGGTACGTTATTCCCGAAGATTTCTTAGTATTCACGCCGTCTCGACTGGTACAACTTCTAACAGCACCAGACACCATTTTAGTCAATCAATTAAAAGAAAAGTATTTTCAAAAATGTAATTTACGGCACCGGTAACACTAACATTCATCAATCAATTTTGACATTAGTGTGGTACGAAATTGACTGACCGAGTACGCTTTAGATCACGTGATGTCGTCTCCTCCCTTTATACTATCTCTATGAAAGCGGCAGAGCGGACTGTGACGTCACATTGCATGTCGGGGTATGGTATTCGGCATTACACCGCTGCGTTTCACATGAGAAAGTTGGTGCCAGCTGCAATATCTTCAAATTTCAAATAGTTAGTGGTTTTTGCTATTGAAGATGTATGCAGTACTTAGATACCGGATTATTAAAGCAGATATTGGAAATTTACCTGAACCCGATATCGTTATGGTGATGAACTACTTTAATAAAAAGAAAGAGTTTACACTTGGTTTTTGAATTGAAATTTCATAACAATCTATAATACATTGTACATTTTCATATCTCCCTCTGTAGGGAATATGAAGTTCTCAACTCCAGAGAGGAGCATCTAATGCATGAATGGCTAATAACTTTTTTGTATAATGCTACATACTTTGGAAAGTGGCATCCCAAAATCGTCTGCTAATATCGCATACGGTGAATTCAGTTTGATATTTTTCAATGTTAAAAAGATATCAAGCTTGTCCAGCTCGCATTTGTTAGTTAACGAGTTCACTACAAATAATGAATTATTTGGAACTCCTAGATGAAGCTTTGGATTTTTTTTGTATCAATTGAAATGTTCAATATTGTATTTCTTCTGACCCATAAATGTCTGAATAAAATAAGTTATTTGGATCTGGTAAGCTTGAATCTGACGAAGTTTATGTGAAAGAAGAATCTCTGGTGGATATTGAGAACTCTTCGTTGATGGGTTTTCGTATTTTTCCAAACGCGATTTCTTCATTTTTCTTTTTTAGCCTCCGCATTGAATCGCCTTGGAACGTACATAAGTCTTAATGCAAGCCTGAACCCCTATTTTCCGAGATACCTATAGACTTCATTCGTGTGATATCCATTGATTTCCTCCTCTACTTGTCTTCCTCCAGGGGTTCTATTTTCTGAGCTTAATGACAAATTACTGTGCTTTAATTTGTAAAAACTTTGACATGACTTTTAACTAAGCTTTTTTGACAGTAAAAAAATCGCCCTATTACTACAGGATTTAGTAACTTTTCCACTGTTCATTATTTAAATGTACATATATTTTTCTGGTGCATTCTTGGATGTGCTAGGAATGTCGGGAACCAAACAGTACTTATCAACCACTTCTTTCTCACTCATTAGGTATATAATAAAATAAAGAAACAGTTCAATCAACAGACCAGCGTTTTGTTTCTTACGTTAGGTATGGCACATGCACTGTGACGTCACAGGTAACCACGCCCCGTTTTCGTACAATCCAATTTCTTCAATTAATTTGAGGGGTTAAACGTTCGCGGAAAAATCTAAAGTTTTGGAAATCCGTTTAAAATGAGCTCTAGTTTCTATTTTTAAATTAAAAATTTTTCTTGAACAAGCCCATTGATCAATCAATCAATTTTTTCATTAAACCTTAAATACACTAATTTCAATTGTCCATAGCTCCTGAGAATTTCAAAAAAACAAATATTTCTACCACTTTTGGCACCAATAACACTCAACATCAAGCCCTATTTGAAAGATTTATAGTGATTTTAAAAAAAAATCACCTAGCTCCCACGAATTTAGATACAAATTGCAGCTTATCTCTTCTATTTACAAGAAAACTATATAATCAGACAAAATGTTGTTTGCACCTCAATTATCTATAATTAACTGTAATATCAACAAATTCACTACATTCACATAGCCTTTAATTTCTCTTACTCGTTTCTATGCCAATATCTACAAAAAACTTCCTTCAATCTCTTGGGCCATGATCCGGGAATCCTGGGAAAAAGAGAGGAATACACAGCTTAATGGGACTGTCTGGTAGGTTAGGTTAGGAGTAGAGGAAAGTTCCCTATGCAGGGGTTGCGGCATGACTGACGAAACGTCAGTCCATGTTCTCCTAGAGTGTCCACACTGGGCTGTACTACGCAGGCGAATCATCGGAGTCCCTGTTTTGGCCCCTGGAGACACAAGCAGGCATCCATTGAAAAAGGTTGTGGCCTTTGTAGAAGGGCTCGGCTTTATGGATGTCTAGGTAGCAGGAATGGCACAATGGGCCCGCCGGTGGCCTCAGTGCCGGAACCTTGGCTTGAGTTTGTCCAGGACAAGGTTCGCCTGCAAACTTAGTAGTAGTAGTAGTCCTTCAATCTCTTGATTGATTGTCCTATTCATCTTTCACTACACAAAAAATCTGCCACCTTAACACACATTATTATTTACAGCCATAGTCAGTATCCAAGTCCACGATCAATAAAATAAAAATTAACTGAAATTCCTCAAAGCTTGCTGGTCAGGACACAAATAAACAATCTTTTGGACACGGCAAACCTTGCGTCTATCGGAATACATCTTTAAGCAATTATTCAAATAGTGTGCCTGGGGGTCCCCTGCGGAATAAACAATTTAAAATTAGAATTCCGCCTTTAAGGCACATACCTACCTATTTTGCCGCCGTTCTGAGTATCCCAGCAGCGAGCAGCTGATATAAATTTCGTCGGCGTTAATTTTTCAAGGATCTCGTCCGAGTCCCGAGTTCCACTTGCTATCAGATTCACCAGCACAAGAAAATGAATGGAGTTTTGAACACATTCATATATACTGTGTTATACAGTGTGTCCCAAAAAGTTTTATACAAATGGAGAAAAAGTTTATCTTACATTTCAAAAAAAAATTTTGTTGATAAAAAGCTCTGCATGACTTGTAGATCCATAACAGAATTTTTTAAACATTGGCTGGAATACAGGGAAAATCGAAATTATGATTTGGAGTGATAGTAAAATGCGTTCAAACTGTGGTGGAGAGCAAAATATTCATTGAAATTGTTATGAAGTATCAAAAAATTATGCACACTTGTAAATTAGTGATTTTTCCAGATAAAAATCACAAAATTATTGCAATAAACAAATCAGCAATTGTTAGATTAATGCGCAGTACGAAACAATGTGAGATCCCGTTCATAATCAGCGCCTGATTTTGTTTTACTCATCCTTATTAAATACGTTCTGGATAAAGTGCATCTAATAACTGTCAACAAATGTCAAATGTTACATAAGTGTGTGTGTTTGCAAAAATAAGAAATGGCAGTGAAATTGAGTAGTAAAGATAAAATTGAATTTGTTCTCATTGTTGGAGAAAATTATAAAACATGTAGGGAAGCAGCAGAAATCTTTAATAATAGACACCCTGATAAAACAATATATTTCACAACTGTCAGATATGTAATAAATAAATTCAAGAGTTCTGGAAGTGTTGAAAATAAATTTAGATAGAAACATCGTGCATGGGTTAGAAACGAAGATATTGAAACTGTGATGCTATTCACTCCGAAAACGATCCAATTTATTGAATGTAACTAAAACTACAGTTGCACGAATTTTAAAGTCAAATAAATTTAAACCATACAAACCCCAGTTTACCCATACTTTAGAAGAAGGAGATGTTGAACGAAGGTTCGAATTTTGTACTCGTATCCAAGTAGAATTGGAAGTTAACAGATTTATGTCACGACACATACTTTTCTCTGACGAAGCAACGTTTACGTCTAATGGTACAGTAAGTTCGCAAAATTGTCGATGGTGGAGCGATGTTAATCCCAATTTCCATGTCCAAACCAGAGATCAATATTCATTTAAAACGAATGTATGGTGTGGCATTCACAAAGACAGAATTGTTGAACCATTACTTTTTCGAAATAACATGAATGGAGGAAGATACCTACAATTTACAAATAATCAGTTGTCTGACTTTCTTAATGAACTCCACTAAATGAACTAGGAAAAATATGGTACCAACAGGATGGAGCACCATGTCACTGTAACAGAAATATTCGGGATTTTCTCCTCGACACTTTTAACGGTAAAATGGTCGGAGTTTCTTTGGCCTCCAAGGTCTCCAGACATTACCCCTCTAGACTTTTTTTGTGGGGCTACTTAAAAGAAAAGGTGTACCTGCAGAGGCCATTTCAAGATGTTGATCATCTTGAAAGAATCATTAGAGAAACAAATGAAGCTATAACTCCAGATGTGATTAGAAATGTCATAAAAGAATTGAATCACCGAACAATCACCTGTTTAGGAAAGGACGGTGGATACGTTGAAGTTCCGTAGTATTTGAGTAATTTTACATGTTCCCAATAAAATTTATTAGTTGCGTATTATTCATTGTTGATAAGGAGGTTATCAAGTTTTTATCATGTCTTATTCCTTTATTCAATAAATAATCTAATTAATAATATCTTGTGATTTTTATTTGGAAAAATCACTAATCTACAAGTGTGCATAATTTTTTGCTACTTTTAATAACAATTTCAATGAACATTTAGGTCTCCACTACAGTTTGAACGTATTTTACTCTCACTCCAAATCATAATTTTGATTTTCCCCGTTTTAAAAATTTTGTACTTGATTATGGATCTACAAGTCATGCAGAGCTTATTATCAAGAATATTTTTGTGTGTGAAATGTAAGATAAGCCGTTTCTCCATTTGTATAAAACTTTTTGGTACACACTGTATATAAGATGCGACATAGGAATTCCTGTAAAGAACTGACAAACGCGTGCTTACTTTCTTACCAAATAGGGTACATACAATATAATAACAGATTTGGGAAGGTCGTTGAAACATAAGTTTAAATGCAGTTTTAATTTTCTTAAATTCCATCTGGTTTGATAAAAAGATTGGATAGTTACAGTTGAAAAAGTGGAACTCCACTTTCATACCACTTTTGAATACATACAAGTACTCAAGACATCGCCAGCAGGTTAGGGACACGGGAAAATAAAAAAAATTAAAAAAAGTGTGGCGGTTCAATTTTTTTATTTTTGTTTTTGGTTTTTCTTCACAATTTTTGTTTGAAAAACATCTAATTTAAAATAAAGCAAAGTTATTAATTTCAGAAACTGTAGGAAAAACGAAAATAGAAAAGATCACCGCAGTGGCGAAACGAACTACCATGCTTCAGGTTCAACTTATTAATTTCCCATATCCCTGACATTTTGGCTATTTCCGACTAAGTATTCGAAAGTGGTGGAGAAGTTTGACTTTTTCAAAAAATAATTTTTTCATAAAATGGGAATACATTCAAGGAAATTAACAGTGCATTCAAACTTATTTTCCAACGACCGTTTGAAATATGTTACAATTTTTCATAAACACTATTTGGTGTTAACTCGCGTTTGACAGCTTTGTACAGAAATATACACAAAATCACAAAACTGAGTATACATATTTTGAAAACTTGAATATTCATACACAAAAAAAGTATCAAGAAACGCGTTTTATTAACAACATTTCCAATATAAGCGAAAAAAACGCGCTATCCCAATAAAAAAACCGTTCCTGGAACGTGCACTTCACTGGATTCCATTTCTAGTAGACTATCATATCGTTGGAATGTCATAAAATAAAATTTTTCATTTAACATTTTACCGGAGATATGATCTACTATGAATGGACCTTAATAAAAATTTGATAAGAAAATTTTGCAGTCTTAAACTTCAAAATTTTTTTGATTGTCTAGTTGTCAAATTTTTTCCGTTGTGTCAGTTAGGGATAAAAATCAATTTTTACTTATTTTTTCTTGACAACGGTAGCTGGAACGCTACCGAAACGTTGAAATAGAGAATTTAAAAATATTGTGGTTCAATTTCTCAAGAAATTAAAAAAAGAATGAATAATATACCACAAGGAACATACAGAAGGAATCCCCTTGTCGCATCTTATAATATTACAGTGTATGATATCCTTACATTTGAATAATGTTGGGGAAAAATAATCATTGCACTCTCCATTTATAATACAATTAACTAATAAGCGAGAAGCACATAGTGGAAAGCTCAGCCGCACTTTCGTGAGTTATGACAATCTTGACGGATTTTTGAGTATGTCATATATGTTTCATATAAACTTCCGCTTCAAAGTGAAATTCTAATTCCAAATTCATGATTTTGCCAACGGAATTCTAGCCATAACTTTATTTAAAAGGGAAATGTGACTGTACACTCCCTAAAATGCAGCCAATTCTACTGAAATTATTTAAAATCAACTATAAAATATTTGAATTGCAAGAGACATTGCCCTGAATTTAATAGTTTTGGAAGCTGCTCAAGTTGTTTAATATCGCATCATCATGAGAGTTTTAAAGTTCTTTAATACCCCAGTAATAAGATTAAAAAATCTCAAGCATACGAATTTCGGTATGTGCAAAATGCATTCACGCAAAGTTGCTCAACATGTCTAGGAAACTCATTAATTAATCTCTTAATAATATTAAAAGATATGGATGTAATTTGTAGTTGATCGGTACAATTATTGTTGTTCGAAAATTTTCTGGTCGTGTATGTATTTGTTATATCTCTAGTGTATTAAACTATAGTTTAGTCAAAATTATCAAATAATATCAACATATAATAAGCAATATAACAAATCTCTCCAACTTTTTCAACATTTTTGTAACTTGGGAACATATATTTGACATTGATTTTTTTTATGAGTCCCTTCAAAGATTGCACATTCAAATTTCACGAAAATTCCATTTATCTATTATTATCGTAGTATTAGTGATCTGAAACAAAAAATATACAGTATTAGTGAACATTGAAATAATTATTGTATAAAGAAATAATGGTGATAGTCGAATAGAGTTTCTATCAAAATACATATATTCATTATAACGTACTTCTGGACTTTGTGCGTAACATTTTCGTAATAAATTGTGATAAGCTTCATGCAACATTTCATGATAATTGGTCTTTTGACGACACGTCACAAAAAAAACCAAAAGTTATTCGAAACGGGGAATAGTCCGGTGAATTGAGAATATGGAATGGAAAAGATTTCCACCTGAGATGTTCGCTTATTTAAACCAAAGTATATGTTGTATTGACCATGATTACGCTCGAGCTTGCGATGCAGCTTGCAAACATAGCTCAAAGCACGTAAAACGCAACAGTTTCTTGTCCATAACTTTTTTAGGTTTGATTGTACAGAAAAAATGTGAGTATAACAATTTTGGTGAATTTTGTACCTTTCAGGATGAAGTATGAAAATTTGGAAAATGATTTTTTTCAACTGTTAATTTTTGGAAAATTCGAAAAAAAATGCAAATGGTTTTTTAAGCGACAAACATTGTGCCCCCTCACTTCTACTTAGTTTTTGAGGAGAGTCTCTGGAACTAGTAGCTCCTTTAGTCCTATTTCCTATAGGATATTTGCAGGCTTCTACTTAGGTGAATGTTCCTTTTCTATCCAGTAATCTTCCAGGTACTGTGCTCTGGGATTCTGCAGTGCTGTGCAGATGGAAAGTATGTGGATGTAGGTTTCTTCTTCCATTCCACAATATCTGCATTCTTCTTCCTCCACCATTTTGAGCTTTTTCAGGTGCCCATTCAGGCGACAATGTCCCGTTAGGATCCCTGTTAAAACTCTTAGCGCAGTTTTACTTTGACTCATGCATTCATTTGATCTCAACAGGTTGTAGACACCCAGAAGAATCTTAGATTTTCCAAGCCCTACTAGATCTTTCCACTGGTCAGATCATCACTCTCTTTTGGCTTCACCTATTCTTCCCAATATTACATTGGGGCTGATTCCGTAAAAAGGTTCAGGCCCCCAGAAAGGTATTTTAGTTCCCCTTTTTGCTACTTCATTTCCACCTATTCCAGAGTGTCCTGGAATCCATAGTAAGGTAACTATACTGTTCTCGCCTAGTTCATTGAGTTTGTCTAGGAAGCCCCACACCATTTTGGAACTGATTACACAAGAGCTCAGTGCTTTAATGGCTGCTTGGCTGTTTGTCATTATAATAATCCTTTGTTCCTGATAGAATGACGTCTGAAGCTGACAGAGTGTATTTGGAGCGCCGAGTTGACTCGGCCACTAATTGCAACGGACCCGAATAAAATTTTGTACCACTTAAGTACAAATTTGACGAATCTACTCGAGTCTTTCGGGTAAAAATACTTTTTAACCAAAATTATGGTATTTCCAGTATTATATATTTTATTGAGTAGTTTTAAATAGATTCAATAAATTTTACATAACATTATTCCAAATTTGCATTTATTTTAATTCCCAAAATTAATATAATTGGGTAATGGTGTGGTTAAGTTTAACAAAAGTATTATCAATTGTGTTACACCACATCATATTCATCTATTATTGTATCAATTCCCAATTGTACGAATTTTAAAGTCCTCAAATTGAGTTTGGATTTGAATAATTCACTCATTATTGAAAATATATGGTGCTGGAATTCTAGTCAAATATTACCCTGGAACAAAAGCATGCCCCACGTTTTAAAATAAGTATTCAAGTATTAAACTTTCATTTGTTTATGAGTGTCACCCCAAGAAGAAGCTGACGTGCTCAAATTTTGGAAAATATTACTTCGATTCCATTTATCGAAGGCATCAGATCAAACGCTAGAGCAACATTAAACTTAGTGGTTCTTTTTAGTCCTGTTGGACAATTTGACAAAATTTTCGTAATGCCGTGGACCACCCGATTGGTTTATTGATTTGCTTGTGATAATCGGTAAGTACATATTATAGTGTCTCTTAGATTTCAACGAATGCCAATTCAAGTTCAAAAATTTCATCGCTATTTTTTTTTCAATTATTTCGTCTTGCCTGTTTCTGCATACTCAATTTTTCGTCTGACTGCAGAAAGAGTTCAATGGGAAACCAGCACCCACAGTTATTTTAGATTAACAGATGTAACAAACAAAATAGCTTCTTAAAATTCCAACCAACAATACAACTAGAGGGGTAAACACAACCTATAAATAGAAATGGAGTTGATGGCGGCACTTGAAGAATTTCTGAACTTATCATCGAGTAGCGAGAGTGATTAAAGTGATTTCTTGGATGACGACGAACCTAACCTAACTGTAAATCTCCCATTCCATGTAACTTATAATTGCGTCAACAAAATATTTCAATACCGACTTTTTATAATTGATGCTCTTGCTTTGCAATACTGTTTTTTTTACTCTATTATGTATTATATTTATCAGTACTTTTTGGGTTACGTTTGTATTTGTAATTTATGAATTCGTTCGATTGAATAGTTCTGTCTTCTGTCAATCTCAGTCCAATTAACGTCGGCTTAAGAATTGCATCGGTGTGGCTCGCATTTCTTTAGTGCCGCTTGGTAACTGCACCGGATTCAAGCTGGAGCAGCTTTTACATGGCAATGAGAAAATGCGAATGGAACGGTTAAGATAACTTAATCCTAATAGTTTACCACCGATGAAATTGGCTGTTAGGGGGACACATTGTATATTATCTACCCTTTTTGTATTATGTCCTGTAATATTAACATTATGATGATAACCAGCTTATGATAATGCCACTTTATCATTAATCTTCTAGCTGCATATGATTTTGCAGTTCCGAGCATCCGGCAGAATATATCAGTAATTTGTTATCTAAGTAATGCACGTCTCGCTACGGTCAATTTACCTCTAACATTCGAGATTAATAATCAATTAGTTCATTTTACAAACACATGTTCCAGTTACCACGTTGAAAGCAAAGACCATGTTCATTTGCAAGTATGAAATGTCCTATTATTAGTAGCTATGTAATGATTGAATATATGCAATATCAACTTTTTGTTATTGTCATCTTGAGTTAGATAGTAAATACAATCTCTCTTGGTGTGCGTCATCGTTTGTGACATAAATATATCTGGGTTTTGGGTATGTCGTTTATTTTATTTGCTATTTTGACATATATCTTGGATTTGATAGAAAAATCATCAGGTTAGGTTAGGTCAGCCATATTCGAAAAAGTTATTACATGGTCCTTTTTTTGAGTGTAAATACTTGAGAGCTTCCATAATGCTAATGTTTTTTCATGCATCTAGGCATACTTTGTATTATTCGAATAGATATGAACAATAGGATTAATATTCACTTCTCATAAATAATCATTTATCGTAAACAACTGAGTACAGACCTGACGAGAACTGTGAGTCGGACAGAGAAAGGAACATTTATGCTCCTGGATTTGGTTCCAGCTCACCTAAGGGAGCGCTGGGACCAAACCTCAGTGCAATGGTCCACCTAACTTCCGGCATATGACCTGGGACTACGCACCATCTAGCCAATCCTCTGCCAAGTAGAACACCATCCCATCAACCGCACTCCAAAAATTTGCGGGAAAGAAGAGTGATTCTTTATTTATAATCATTAGCCATGCAGAAAATAGTATAAAGTTTATAGTGTACAGAAGTTCAAATAAAACAGTAATTGTTATGTACAAAGCAAAACAAATAACAAAAAATAAATAGACAAAGATAAAGATAAATATAGAGAAAACAAGAAAAGAAAAGAAAAAGGAACAGCAATATGAATAATAGTTTAAATAAGCAGTATAGTTACAGAGCTGAGTAATAGAAATAAATAAATAGGTATAGATAATCTCAACCATACATATGTTATTTGGATGATTGTTTATGTAGAAGGTTGTCTAGTTTTATTCGTCATTGTCGTCAAGGATAATGTTTCCCCAGTCGTTTATCATGTTTATTGTCGTCGTATCTTTCATGTCTATATTCGTCGGTGGGTAGTCCTTTTGTAGTAGTTTTAGTTTGTCGGTGAGTATTTGTCGCGCTGTCTGTCTCTGTGGCAAGCTGCAGTTTTGTATAATATGTTTTTGGTCCTCAGTGTCGTCGCAATACGTACATGTTCCGTCAGTCTGAATCTTTTGTAATATTCGTTCATATTGCCGTGTCCTGTGACTAGTTGTGTTGTTTTCCAATTAAGTATCTTTATTATTTTGCTGACTTTATTTATTATATTGTACGTTTTCCTACCCGTTGATGAGTTGTCCCATTTGTAATGCCATTTGTCCAGCTGTAGTTTGTCTCTTTCTATTATGATGTCCTGCTTAGTTTTGACCGTCATTGTTTTGTCTGTCGTCAGTTTTGTTAGTCTGTCAGCTTCTTTGATCCCGGCGTTGTTGCGTTCTACTTTGTTGATGGTGTAATTGATGTTATGTGTACCTAGGGCTTCCAATTGTTTCTTTATGTTTATAATTGTTTTGTTTTGGCTAATTGTTGTATTGTTAACCTGGAATCTGTGTAGATCGCTAGTGTTTTCCTTCTTTGTTGTTCTTTCTCGTTTAATATTGTGTTCAGTCCTACTTGTATGGCCATTGCTTCTAAGTTGTTTATGTCCGTTGATGTTTTTATTTAAATGGTGTCCTTTATCTGTCGATTGTCAATTCTTATATTAATACCTATTGATTTACGGGTATCTGTCATGCTTGCGTCCGTATATAATGTCATGTCTGGGTTTTCATTGGAGTCCGTCGTTCTTATAGTCATTTTAGTTGGGTGTGGTAGGTCTATTGTCTTTGTTTTGAGCCTGTCTATGGTGTCTGTTGTCTGTATATATCTTGTATATTGTCCATGCGTCAATTTCCAGTGGTGTCACTCCCGCTAGTACATGCAGTGCTGAGGTTGGCGCTGTTTTATATTCTTTTGTGATTGCCAGTAGGAATGGCCGTTCTGTGGCTGCTAGCTGTTTGGCTATTCTACTATCAGAGGCTCGTTTACCCCAAATCTCAGCACCGTATAGTAGCATCGGTTTTATTGCTTCAATTTAAATTTCTCGCATGATTTCCGGTTTGCGTCCCCATTCTTGTCCTGTGATAATGAAGAGTTTGTGTCCAATGTCTGTCGATTTTGGTCTGTTCTGCTTAACATGTTCCAGAAACAGTAGTCCAGTGTCAATTGTGAGCCCAAGGTATTTGAGGTTATTTGTAAATTGTATTTGTGTGTCTGTTTCAGGTGGTCGTGTAGTTTTGTAGGGTATAAATATGGCTTCAGTTTTGGAGTGGTTGTATTGTAATTTATTATGTCTGGCTCATAATTCGCATTTTTCCCAAATTTCTGTCCATTTTCTTTCGATCGTCTTTAGAGATTTATTTATTTTTATTTATTTATTTTTAATACAATATCCAACGGGACACGCCCAATTCCAGGATAAGGTGAACAAACACAAATATGTTCTACATAACAAAATCTATGATAGAGAAAAGAGTTAATTAAACGAACCCTATATACATGAAATGAATATACAAAATTACAAACTTACAATGTTATAACCCCACTATAAGAATTAGATTTAAAAGTTAAAAATGCACATTTGATTGTGGACAATTGACAGTTTAAAATATCTATTTTTGTTCCGTTATTTGAATAATTATAAATCATCTTGTATAGAGGAGACGACTTATATACGTTTGTCCTGTAATTGTTCTGATAAAATAACTGGTTTTGACGAGAGTTGACCCTAGGAGCACGAAGATATAATAAATTATTGATATAAATGCATTCTACCTTATAATTAATAATTTTAAACAAAAATATTACAGATTGCATTACTCGTCTTTTAATTAGGCTCTGTAAGTGAAAGCGGTCATAGAAGTATTCCTGATCGATACTTCTTGCTGGATAAACACCATCTATCATGAAGCAAGCAGATTTAAAAAAACGTCTTTGAATAGGTTCCAGTAACGTTATGTGATTATTATATATAGGACTCCAAATTACATTTCCATATTCAAGTTTCGATCTTACAAATGTGGAAAATAACAAGAACATAGTAGAAAAACTTTTAAACAATTTCATGTCTCTAATTACAAAACCAAACATTTTGTATGAGGCTGCAGAGAGTTTTTCAAAATGTGCGACAAAAGTTAGTTTGGAGTCAAAGTAAACACCAAGATCCCTTATTGAATTGGGGCGAGCTAGCACGGTATTGTGCAGTTGATAATCAAATCTTATTGAGGTGTCTGTTCTATGGGATGACATGATGTTGCATTTACTGGCATTTAAGGGTATTTCGTTTTTTATGCACCATTTCTCTAATTTGTCGATATTATTTTGAAGTATGATACAATCTTGTAAACTGTCAATGACAGAAATAAATTTGAAATCGTCTGCAAATATTAGACCCGTTGCTTCAATTTCATCGATAATATCATTAATAAAAAGTATAAAGAGGAGTGGTCTGAAGACAGAGCCCTGAAGAACACCTGATGTTTGAATGAATACTACAGACTTATGACCAAGGCATTGGACAAACTGGGGGCGGTTGGAAAGGTAAGGCTTAATTAGATTTATTAATGAGAGGTGAAGACCAATACTGTCTAATTTGCGAATTAAAAGTTTGTGATTAATCCTATCAAAAGCTTTGGAAAAGTCAGTGTAGACGACGTCAATCTGTTTTCTTCTATCTAAAGCCTCACAGATCATTCGTGTCTTACAAAACAAGTTGGTTATTGTGGACCTTCCTAGAACAAAACCTTGTTGATTTGGTATAATAATATTACGTATCTGAAAGGCTAGACGATTGTGGGAAACTATTTCAAATACTTTAGAAAAATTATTTAAAATAGTTATAGGACGATAGTTGGAAATATCACTTCTATTCCCTTTTTTTAATATAGGACAGATATATGATGATTTCCAGCAGTCTGGAAAATGACTGGTTTTCAAAATGATGTTAAAAATGACCGTTAATGGCTTAGATAAAACTTGAGCACAATCTCTAATTATAGAGGCGGGAATATTATCAGTACCAGCTGTTGGTTTGAGCTTCAGTTTTTTTATTGCAACAAGTACCTCTTCCTCAGTGATGTAAGATATGTTGATTGTAGTATTGTTAGTTAGTTTGTAAACAAATTTTGTGTCATTAGGTATCGTATAGTTCTTTGACAAAAATTCAGCAAATCCATTAACTATGTCTTCAGCTTTATTTGATGATCTGTCATCATATGTCATCGTGCTAGGTATTGAGGAGGTACTATTTTTTTGTGAGCTAATAAAAGATCAAAATGATTTTGGTTTGTTTTTAATATTTTTTTCGGTCACTTTTACAAAATTATCATAGGCAATTTCAACTTTCAATTTAAGATCCCTTTTGCATTTGGAAAAGTTAATGTAGTCAGTATTGTTTTTACTGGATTTATATTTTTTCCATGATTTATATTTCTTTACTGTGGTCTTAATGATGTCAGCATTTTTTCTTGGGCACGTGCATTTCAAAAATGTCATTCAATTGCTGGTATAAATAACTTATAGCATTGTCTACGTTATCGAATGAATTGATATTAGTTAATTCCGTTTCTAACATGCATTGATATAGGAATGGAAAGTTGGCTTTTTTAAAGTATTTATTGAGTCGGTTAACCAAGTTTCAGTGAAGGCAAATACATCATATTGTATGGCCGTTGATGAGCTGATAAGGAGATCTTGTGTTTTTGTTCTCATACCCTGTACATTTTGATAATAAATAGTGAGCTTATGATTTTGAGAAGAGTTAGAAACATTTTTCAACTTTGGTTGCTATATAGAGGATAAAATGTTTGATTTAAATTTAGAAAGAATTTCTTTAAAAATATGACAGTTACTATCTAAAGCCGTATGATTTGCTGGAACTGGATTATTTGTGCTTTTGTTAAAAGTATGGCAGTTTATGCAGTATTCGCTTGTTTTAGTGTAACCTGCACTTGGTGTCCAGTGTATTTATTGTGGATCAAAACAGGTAACAAAAATATAAATATATTTTCT
This sequence comes from Galerucella nymphaeae, assembly GCA_963978555.1. Classification (NCBI taxonomy): domain Eukaryota; kingdom Metazoa; phylum Arthropoda; class Insecta; order Coleoptera; family Chrysomelidae; genus Galerucella; species Galerucella nymphaeae. The sequence goes on along the minus strand of OZ021716.1, from coordinate 2,924,517 downwards.
CATCAAAATTTAAAGTTTATTTAACTATTTGCTATTTTAGAAAATCCTTAAAAGAAGGCCCATCTACAATAAACGGGTACCAGAGACCCTTGGAACGACTAGTACGTACTATTCGCCTTACACTAACTGAAGATTGCTTACATATAGTTTATGTTCTAAATTAGCACAATAAATTAATTAATATTAAACTAATCAGTTATAAATATGGATCTTATATAAATAAAGCAGGTGTAATTAAGATGAACTAAGTGTTTCAATTGCTCATTTTGTTGTATTTTCTAGGATCCAGGGAGTGAGAATACAGATCCAAAGTGTGGAGTTTCTGATAATATTACTGGAAAGATCTTACTTGTATACTTTGATGATGGTATCCAACAGCAACCAGAGTTCTGCAGATCTCAGCGGAAGACTAGGGGACTAGGTGTAAGCTTGGTATCATGCAAGATTTCATAAAGTGACATGCACACTAAGCCAGAATGAAAGTAAACGTGCAGATAGAAGGCCTAAAATAATGTTAGTGATCGCATTAGATTTAACGTAATTTGTGAAATGTAAGTACAAACCTTTGGTGGAATGTGGCCTGATATGTATGAGGTTTATTTTTATTTATTCAAGAACCCTCACTAATCCTCACAAAGTTGAGTATGTCTCCCAGACATAAAGATTGAAGATTCCTTAATAAAAATGGAATATGGATGGCAAAGATATCCGAAGATTTTCGCTTGTTTTTCCCAAAACTGTTATTTACCATTCATCGCCCATTAAAACCCAAAAAAAAGTGATTTTTGTGACAGTTGACCTTCTTAACAAAAATGGCCTTCTACTTATTGGTTATTAATCAAATTAAGAGTAGGTCAAGGTCACCACATTTAACAATTTGGATTGATACCAAGCTGATACACTTCTTCCCTGTGGTCTTGTATTTATAGACTAGCGGAATTTTTAATTATTTTTATTATTGTTATTTTTTTTTTATTTTTCTTACTAATTTATTTTATTATTAAACGCTTTTATAAATATAAGTGATTTTTAACGTTTCTTATGTTATGAACCCGTAACATTAGGACAATCTTTAAGTTGATGATTTTGTGCACATATTGGACAATCAAATATAGTAGATTTGCAATTTTTTGATAGATGATGATATTTAGCCTCAAAAACATCACAATAGTCATAACCAACAAAGAGTTTTTCTGTAACATAATTTTTTTATACGTAAGAATATCACTCTGAACTACTGCCTGATGAAGCCTATTATTCTTCTTTAAAGGAACATTGGAAATGATTTTAAGGTCACCAGTTATTTCATTTTTATTTTGAGATTTTAAGCGATTAACAAGCTCCTCATCCGACAGTTTTTCAGACAGCCCAACAATCTTAAATCTAGGATTTAGTACTGGAATTTCTTTAATACTATAGTTATTCGCAAGTTTTTCTTCGGCCATCTTTTCAAATTTGCTGCAGTCTTCGGATTTTCCACAACTCACCATAAGGCCTCGATCTTTAACATTACTTATTTTTGAGAGACTAATATTGGAAGATACCGGATTAATGTTTTTAATCATATCGTTCTTTGTAGTAATAGAATCTTGCCTAATCTTGGGCTTGATAATATAGGATGGTTGATTTTGCAAAATTTGTGAAAAAGAAGGTTGTAGACTGTGGACATTGGTTGTATGCTGTATGAGACATTTGAGCAGCTTGAAGCTGAGGGTTGAATTTGTGGCAACACTTTATGATTGATGATTGAGTTCTACTCTCAATGCATCTAAAATTTCGGATTTAAATAAAGACTTTTTCTTCAATTCTGGATTGTATTAGCATTTTTATTTTGTCAATGGAATTATTGATTGCTGCTAGCTGATCGCAATTATCCTTCATAGTTGTTTTCTCAATTATATCACATTTTTTATGCATGGATCACGAAGGAAGGAGATTGTTTTACATTCAGAAAGCATGGAAAATTCTACGTTGGTCAATCCGAGACATGAATAATGGAACCATTTTGAGCAAACACCCTCGCATCCCACAAAGCCCTCATTCTTATTTAATTTACACTTCGAACATTTTTCTGAATTACCCATCTTTATAGAATGGGTTCCGCTACTGGTAAGTAATAATCAAGCATTACCAAAGAAAGTTCTATTGAAACTAGATTTAGATAAGACGGATCAGTGGATCCGGAAGCAAATTCTTGCAAATAGTCAAACTAGTATCTTCTAGTAAGTAAATAGGTAAAATTATTATTCACATGAATAAACACTATTAACTGTGCACTTGTATAACAAAATTATAATTTTTACTCAAAAAAACCCGAGTATTTTGCATGTAAGTATTTTATTGTGTCCCGTCTGTTTGTAGTATAATTTCCGTCGTCTTTTTTGATGGTGTTCATTGTCTTTGTGTCCGTGTTTTTGTTCCTTAAAATTTTATATGCAATATCCCAAGGGTTGTCTGGGTCGTTGTCTGTGAAAAGTTTTCTTATAGCGTTACGTTTCGTGCTTTTTATCATGTCTTTATAAAGTCTCCTTTGTCTGTTGTAATCGTGTTCCGCTCTTGCTCTATCTACATTGTCTTTTTCCTGTTGGAATTTCTTCCTGAGTTTGTTTGTCAACTTTTTATGTTTATTTAGTTCGTCATTCCACCATGTTTTGTCTTGTTTATGTTTTGTAGGGGTTTTTTTTGGTCGCTTGTCTTATGGTTTGTATGATGTCTTCTTGTATTGTTGTTGCTATCTGTTCGGCCAATCCCTTTAGTTCCCAGTTTCCCTTAAGATATTTGTCAGTTTATCGATGTCTATTCTATTGGTATCCGTTTGTCTTTGTCTGTAATTGTTTTGCGTTTGTATGTCAAAAGTTACGTACTGGTGGTCGCTTAAGGTCTCTTTCTCTTGTACTGTCCAGCTGGAGATGTTCATGTCCTTGGTCATAGTTAAGTCTATCCAGCTTCTCCCTCTGTTGGTTGAGAATGTAGGTGGACTGTCGTGCGTGTTGTTGATTTTTATGTTATTGATAGTTGTCCAGTCTAGTATGTCTTGTCCTCTGTCGTCTATTACGTCTCCTACCCAACATGTGTGCTTAGCATTTAGGTCTCCGGCGATTATGGAGTTTTGTCGGATTCTATTTGTTTCTTGTGTTTGTTTAGTATTGTATTTGCTCTTCCACCTGGTTCGTCGTATATATTGATTATTGTGATTGTTTGCTTTTTCAATGTGAGGAGGATAGTTGTTGCGTTCTTGTCAGTTCTATTCGTTATTATCTTAATCTGTTTTGTCATGTGTTTGTTTATTACTATGGGGCCCTTTGATGATTTGTCTACTACAATTGTCATGAATTTATTGTTGTTTTGCCATATGGTTGCGGGTTTTGAAACAATATTGTTTGAAGTTGGATGATAATGAAACTAGATTTTTAGATTGACGAAAAAAAAAATGATTTTATAATGAATTATAGGTTCTTGCCTAACTAACCACTTAAATTTGGTAGCAACTAGGCCAGTTCGCAGGACTTAGTTACTAATTGATCTTAAATAAAAAAAATTAGGAAAGAAAAGAGAAGGCAATTTTAGGGCGCCACTAATTTTCTTTCCTAAAAGAAAATTAGAAACAAAATCAAATTTAAGAGCTAGCTAACTTTAATCTGTTAAGAGAAAAATGAAAAAATATGTTTCTGTATAATAAATAAAACTAAAGAAGTAAAATAATGTATATATTAACTTACAAATATATAAAAAGTGTTAGTAAATTATAATTTATAAAAAAAATACTTAAAGTCGACTTTGGTATGTGATGTCGATGGATAGATGTTGATGGAGATATTATCCAATACAACTGAAATCTGCAGCTTAGCCTGGGACGGTGGTCTCCCACTATTGAGTTTATTTAGTTTCTCCATGAAACCGCTTCTGGCAGGTATAAGGAAGCTCTCCCTCTCTACCAGGCACTGCTAGTTTTACAGTTCTGTATTTTTTTTTTTAGGTATTCTAGGTACTATCAATTAACCAGTTACTATCAGCTACTAAGCCCCAGAAACTGTTCTCCAGAAACTGTATCCCAGCAACTGTGCTATAAAACATACCGGTATATAAGAAAAAGTTTACAAAAAAAATATGAAGATAACAAGGATATCTGTCCAGTGCAAAACATTACAATTTATTGATTGAACTTAAGGATTCATCCTGGACAAATATCTGAATTATACAAGAAAAAAAAACAAATTCATAATACTTTAAAATATCCTTGGCTGGATAGGAGAGGAAATATATGGCTCTCAAAATGGGTAGCCATTTTGTAAGAAAATATTTATAGAAAATTAGTGATATTCAGAAAAGAAATTATTAAAATGTGAAATTAGCAAATGAAAAAAAACATACCAGTAATCCAGATACTCAAGTATCAAAGACAGCAATTATTTTAATTTTAACAAAGTTTCACGTGGATTACTGCACAGTTGTTGTATCGTCGACAGACGATGAGAGAAGACCTGCCGGAACCTTCCTCATTCTTATTTATAGATATTCCAAAATTTTGAATTTAGCGGTAAAAGACATTAGGAATCTTGATTTTAGGCCTATTAGTTTATTTCACCACGAAACAGAAAAGAGAAATAATTTCTTAATTATTTGCATGAAATATTTTTAGGAAATATTTATAAACTATTCCACCAAAAATCAAAATTCTGAAGAAAATCTTCAATAAAAATATGAACTGGAACAATGAACGCAAAGTTCATGTTTCAGTTTCTTTCCATTTTTTCCTGTAAATTGGACAAGAAGTATCTCTCGCCTGATGTCCTCTGAGTGATAGTTTTGAGTATTTCGCAATTTATGCAGTTTATGGGCTTATTCTGTACAAAAATGTTAGCGGTAACAGCGCTGTTAAATTTCAAGGTCGAGAGATGTTACGAAAAAGCTATTCTGTGCGATTTTGATGTAACTTACATCGATGTATAATAACATTTTCGCTGTTAAAATAACACCGACCAAAACATTCGACTTTAGGAGTGTTTTGACACTGTTTGTCAAATTTTAGGTTATAATTTGAAATTATTATCTAGGAATTATATGCGAATAGAAAGAAATATATTACGTGATTTACAAAATCCTAGGGCATATTATTCAACCAATTTATTGTAATTTTTAAATAAATTTTTATTCAAAACCAATATATATATATATATATATATATATATATATATATATATATATAAATATTGTTTTTATGAGTTGGGTTAATTGTTCCACTTCTGAAGACCTAATCATTTTCCTTTCATTTGAATATAATTCATATTGATCATCTGATGTTTTTCTTTTTCGTTTTTCCACAATAGTTAATTATTTAATAATTTATTTTACCTACGACCCCCCCTGTAATCAGTCAATAACACACAGTCGGCGCCAATGTAATGACGTCTATTACGCACGGTAAAAAAAAACGCACAGCTGTAAAGTAAATCGCACGGCTTCCCTAGCAACATCTTAGCAACTGTCAATAGACGTCGCCATTTTATTCAAAAATCTGACATAAGCCGTCAAAACATCAAACTTAGGTATAGGCTGCAATAGCGATTTGCGTAAGAACTGTCAAGAAACTTTTAAAACACTTTTTTATTATCCTTATAACTTATAACTGGTTTGTGTATTTTGTGGAAAGCTTTATTCAATTAAAAAATGTCGAGTGAAAGTTAGATGGATTTAACGTTATCATGGAAATCGCAGAAATAGCCAAATATTGTTGATGTTGTTCAAGTATTATCAATAATAAGAGTATAAATACATGTAGAAGTAGGTCGTAGGTAAAGTATAGTACGTAACTAGTGTTGTAGAGCATTTTACGCACTCACGGAATTACGCACTCGCCGCTACGCGGCATCGTGCGTAACTTTTCCATTCGTGCGTAAAATGCTTCTTACCACACACGTTACGTAATATACTATTACAAACTGTATTATCTAAGTAGGTACTCACTATTCACATGATGACGATGTGTTAGCAAATTCATCATTTTTTCAAATAATAATTATGAATATATAAACCTGATTACACCCACTAATAAATAATAACCTGAAATTCTTCTGTTACCTTGACTACTTTGACCTCTTGCTTTACAGTATCGGTCCAATAACTTGAAAATTATACAAATTCTACTACACAACATAATATAAGTTAAGTTAGCTGCGATGTAATATTGCGCTGTCAAAAATTATTTTACATCGGGCAGTTCAGAATACGATTTTCAACCGCGCTGTTGAATTTGATTTAACATCGCGATTTTAACTACATCGATGTTAAATTTACAGCTGTTACAGATAAATGTACAGAATAAGCCCATTAGTGTGTTGCTATCACATTGCCTTCCATCATGTTTACCGCTGCATTTGTAACATGTTGGTTGAGGTTCTTTACAGTATTTTAGAACGTGTCCATATCTACAGCATCGGAAACAGATCGCCACCGACATGTATTCTTCGACCGTGGTCCTGGTTAGTTCAAAGTAAATATAGCCTTGTTTTAGGATGTATTTCCAAGCCTCTGCTGGTCCTTGAATGACTAAACATTCCTTCCATTGATTTCGGCATGGTCTTCTGGTCAGAATTTTTATGTCTTGTAGTAGGTGTCCGAGTTTTTCCCGTATTTCCCCGTTCTCTAATAGTATTGTCTCTCTTATTGTGTCTATGTCCATTCCTTTTTGTATTCCTGTTAAAGTTATTGATGGATCTGTCTGTCTGGTAGCGTCTTTCATGTCTAATGTCTCTGTATTTCTCACTTTGAGTAGTATTTGTTCGTGAATGTTGTTTGTCTCTGTACCTATCATAATTGATGTGTTTTATTTTTATATGGGGTGAATGAAAATTATGTTATTTGTAGTATTTCAATGTATTTACAGTGTGTTGATTTGTGTTTTTATCATATAATGTATGACTGAGATTCCCTATAAACACTGTCAATTGGTTAGTAATATGTACAATATAAATAAATGTTATATGTACAGATAGAATGTGAAATAAATTTAAAATGTCATGTGAAAATAATACCCAATAAAACAAAAATATACAATATATACAATTATAATGGTGTTAATTTATTAGAAAAATTAAACTAGATTAAATGTTATATGAAATTATTACTATAATTGGGAGAAAAGAAATATACATAAATGGAAAAAACAAAAATAAAATTTTTCTAGGGTGAAAAGTTTTTATGGGGGAAAAAAGTTTTTTGTTGTAGAGGTCCTGGGACGTCCAAAAAGTATGTTTTTATAATTTTTTGAGGGGTGATTTTTAGGGGTTGAAAATTTTTCTATCCCTTAATCACCAAAAGTGGTAATGGTTGAAAAGTTTTTCGGGGTAGTTTTTTAGGGGTGGCGGGTGGTTTCAACCTCCCCGTGACCCAGAGAGGTCCTTAAGGAGTCCAATTGGATGTTTTAGGAAATAAATTTTCAGACCTTATATCCTTGATTTTTCAGTGTCCCGTGTCGTTTCTGCTTCAAAATTTTCTAGGTCCGTAAACGAAAAATTTCATCTGACCGCGCACAGAACTTTCACCTAAAACTTTTAGCGAAGTCTTCCAGGGCTTTGCCCCTTTTTCACAAACTAAACTGAACTGGGTATAAACCGCGTTGCGCCGACTAGGTGCGCTATCGGTACCTTGGTGTCCGTTCACTTCAATGTCTGAATCGAAAGTGTGAGTCGGACAGTAGAAAAGTAAGACACATCACCAATACAAAAGGTACGTTTGCATCCTATTTTGAAGGGTGTAAATTCTCACGCATAAAAGGTTGCGCTTGCGCTTAATCTAAACATGAATTGATAAGTTTTTTGAGGCCAAATATTAGGGTTAACGTTTGTTATACATTTAAACGGTTCATTATTGTGATATTTTGATGAGGCTTAATCATTTACAACATTAAATTTTTGAGAAGCATAAAAGCTACAAGATAAATTTAATCAGAGTACCTTATCGTGGGACCATTGTATTTGTACTTAGATGAAACTGGAAACTCAAAGCTGGTAGCTCATTTGCCGAACAATGCCAAACGATCCAAATATTCAGCAGGAAGAAATTATTTAATTATGTTTAAAGGGGTAGATTCAGTCTAGCTTTCAAAAAATGTAATTTTCCCAGGAAAGAAAAAAAAAATGAATAAATCTGAAATTTCTGGCAAAATATCCTAATGAGGAAGTGAAATCTCCAAACGAGAGCAAAACCATTCAATAGCCAAGGGGTGGCTTTTGTTATTTATTTTAGAAATATGTTATTTTGAAAGTGCTGAAAATAGAAAGTCATTTGAAATTTATAAGTGATTGATGATAAATTCCTCTCATATTTATTCCAAATAATGGAAATTATAAATTGACATTTCACAATTGTAAAATGTTATCCTACGTTCCGCCCCATTCAAGCTGTAGCCACCAATTTTCAATAAGAGGTATAAGCTTTTGATATCCCTTGTGGAAAAGCCAAATGGAATGAATTAAATAGCGAATTAATAAGAGCGTGTTGGGAAGAACGCTTGGAAACGTCAATTTGTATTTTTAAATGCGCATTAAAAAATTATATAAGTTGTGTCATGTGATAGTGGCCAATAGCAACTTTCTTATTACAAATTCATATGTATTCTATCCATTTTTTGCATTCTTCAGACAATTCTTGACATAATTATTGTACAATGTCCTTTATAGACTTATGATCCCATGGGGAAGAAGTGTCACGACTAGAAACATCAACAAACCCATTCAAAACGATTGTTTATCATGCCTCCTTCCCTTTTTTTCTTGTTATTTTCCGTAATAAATCTGCAAACACTCAATATTTCCGAAGCATTGTACATGAATTATGTCTAGAATTTTCTGAAGAATCCAAAAAAAAAATTTATATTGTGGGCTGAATATATTACTTAATGCGCACTTAAAAATACAAATTGACATTTCCAAGCTTTGTTCCAACACCCTTATTAACGAGTTGATGCCATTTGGGTATTTCATGCTGTATGGTTCGAAACATCATTCAATTCTTTTTGAATTTACATAAAAAATATGGAATGATCTCCGAATCTAAATTCCCTACAACAACTGAAAACTTATCAGGGTATTAATCATTGAGTGGTGTTTTTGATACTAGCTCAGGATCACATAGAAGACGATTTAAATAGGAAAACTCATTTTTGTGAACAAATAATGCTGGACCTATTATCCAATAAGAGATCGACAACTTGCTGCTACTTGTCAATGTTCGAAGAGCATACACAAAACCATAAAAACGTTATTGTTCAAGTAGGGATTGCTAAACATCATATTCGTTCACCTTTGAGTACAATTCAAAGGGCGATAATCATTTAGCACCACAAATTTTTGAAATTTATATCCGGATCCAGAAAACCCTCAATATCGTGACCGTGATGAGAAGTCTTGGCTTAGGATATTGGATTTTCTTTCCATGGATATATGTTAAGAGAATTGTGTATGAAGTATACACAATAAAAAAACCATGACAAGTTTTCCGGTCTCATTTCATCCCAATAAAAATTAACGTTTATGATTTATTCCTACTTTGTGGAATAAATTTAATATTATACTAGTTACTATACAATATATAGGGAAATTATTGGATAATAGGAAATGACGTTAAAATAGGAGAGGATTCCAAACAAATTGATGTATCGTTCCCAACCTAACCTAACCTAACCGAATTAGACAATATTTTTATAGTAGCCATATTAAAAATGTGGAATGCTGTAAATCAAATGTCAGTACAAGAAATGTGAATCTCGAATAGAAGTGCTTAAAGAAATGTTTTCCGTCGTGGAGCTGAAGTTCAGGATGTGATTGCTAAGGTGGGTTTTTCCTATAACAAAATTTTCTCAGCTCACTTTTTTCCAGAACATCACCCTTGAAATTGAGTTTTTTTTCCTAAAATCTCGGTGTAGCTATAAAATTAAGATTTTGATATTTTCGTGCACTCGCAAAATAGGACACTAGCCACGTGTATTGAATTCTTTCCATATTCCTGTTACATCATATGGCCCTCATTTAATTTTTAATATCAAAACTACTGAGCTTCATGGAATAAGATGTAACTTGGAATATTTGGGAAAAACATTTTCATTCCTAAATTTTTTTCCAAAATCAATAGCTGCAGCTTAATAATTTATAATTTTTTCAATAAATTGAGTGAGAAACAGTGGAGATGTTGAATGATAACAGATTATTTGTAATAAATGCTGAAAATGCACGAAAATAACAAAATTTTGTTTCTAGCTTTACCGAGATTCTAGAAGAAAATGGAAGCTCAATCTCAGTTACCACCTTTCTAGGGTGATATCTCAGAAATAGGTGGGCTGAGGAAATTTTGTTATGAGAAAGACCCATCTTAATTTCATACGAACAATCCCTTCCTGAATTTTGTCGCATGAATTCGAAAACACCCTGTATATACTTAACAAGATCACGTTATAAGAGTTGAGTATATTTCAAGTTCACAATAAATGACATTTTCCACTAACTTGAATTATGTATTATAAAAAAAGTATTGATATGTTCGCAGCTTCTCTTAGGTGATTTTGTAAGTTCATTGTATATAGAAAGGACTCCATAATGCGATACATTTTTGAGACAACTATTTAAACATTTTGTTCAGTTGACAGTAAACAAGGATGTTCAAGAACATTTTGTCACGTTGGATTGAGATTATAAATGATAGATGAAAAGTTCCGAAAGTCACAAATTTTCTTTAAGCAAGCATCCTTTTCAAAAATTCCTCAAATATCAATAGTTTTTGACATGGTGTAAGGATAGACAAGGTATGTTCTTCTGAAGAACCGATTTTCGACTGCTTTTGCGTAGTCCCATTTTCGCCCATATTGGTTGCTACAGCTGACCGTATATTTACACGAGTGTACGTTTAAATATAATAATACGCTGCTAAATTACAAAACAACAGTTTCGATTCATTTTCAATTTTTTCATACCAATATAAATCAGAATATTTTATTAGGCAGTTATCTGATTGGTTATAAAGTTAATATGGCCGATCTTGAGAAAGATTTGCCATTGATCGATGAAAATGGATGCGCAAGAACACACCTTGTCTATCTTTACACCATGGTTATTAAGTTATTGACAAAAAACTTTATGTTAGAAACATTTCTCAAGATGTCACTCCGAGTCGAATGGGTCCTCGCTCACTATATTTGTGGGTGCTTTATCAAAAATGAACACTTCTTTGAACTTGTTCATTAGACTATCATACTATTAAATTTTCCATTCGTATGACACTACAGCAACAAAACAATATGTCCTTGATTCATTTTCAACATTATCCATCCATTATCACTCCACTTTGGTTATAATATCTAATAATATTTCTATTTTTTCCATACTCCAATATTAATATACAAATATACTATTAATGTTTGTAAACAACTCAATTTTATGTTGATAGTTGGCTAGTCTTCAAGCAGGTTCTCCATAAGTCGTACATGACTCGTTCATCGACTTATTTTGGATAAATCTGAAGTTCACTATCTCAATTGAAATATCTATTTTGATTTAAAATAGGGGAGAGGTGATTAGATTAATCGTAACTTAAATCAAAGAGAGTTCACCCACTGCTTCACGAAATTCATGATCAAAAACCTAGTTAATAATTCATAACGTGCCAGAAGACATCCAAACTGTTCGTTTTAAATTAAATTTTATTTGAGGTAATTTCGTGTCGCTAGACTTCTAAAGAGTTACAAACATACAAGCAAACAAGCAAACAAACAAACAAACATACATACAAGTGAAGCTGATAAAAGCGTGTTAAAAAGAAGCCCAATAGATACCATATATACTATTGGCGTCGTTATGCAAAGTTCTGTCCAAGTATGTGTAACGAGTTATTTTTTTTTGTCACAGATTTAGTTAATTTTTACCACTCTAGCTAGATGTTATATAACTCGTTACTTACATTCTAGCTTTCTATTATTACATTGATCTTTTTCATTCACTTTTAGGTATATTGTTTTTTTTTTGTATTTTTAGTATAAGGCCGGAGGTACGCAAATTAATTCTACCATAAAATTTAGTAGTTTCCAAAGTTGAAATTTTTCAATCGACAAGGACATTTGGTATATATACTATTTATTTAATTCCGAAAGACGTCTGGTATATGACAAATTTTTTGTGGTATCTAAATTTTACTATCGAAAATGAGGATATAAATAGCAGAAGAATAGAATCTTGCTAGCTGACGACTGACCGTACAAAGAGACCGCTAACCGCTGATTAACCTTCACCTTTACCGTTGACTGCTGCTAATTTTTGAACGTAACGTGTGTGTTCCGAGTTTGTGCTATTCCGATCCGGTTACCGGAATATATTTTTATTAAAGACTGTACAAATTTAAGAATGAATCTTAAATTCTTCCTGCGAATTATATGTTAATCACATTCATCCTCACCCCTGTATAATAATTATTCCGCATTTCAAACACATAGTATAAATAAATATATATTATTCCTTATTTCTATTCAGCATTTCATTCTCTACCCAAACATGAATTTTAACCTTTTTTTTCATAAAAAACTACCGTAAACCCTCTAGTCAAAAAATCAATAAAATAATAAAATAAAAAATAGTGTGCGACTGCCAGTGTCAGTTGAAAAGTCTCAATTGCCGTGCAAAATTTAAACAGAACTTTATACTCATAATAAGTAATATAAAATAGTGAAAACCGCTTCAATTTGTTGATATAATATCCTGAAAACTTATACGAAATTAGTCAACTCTCGTCACATAAAATACAGTGACTGGTCCTTCGAATAACAAATTAATTAGATCCCCATTTTTAACAAATCAAACTAAAAAAGTGAGATTCAGTTAAAACAAAGACAGAAATTCTTTTTAAAGTTTCGACAAAAGTGAACTCCGATACAGAAACCGACTTAAGAAGGTAAACATATTTTTATCACCGTTTATTTGAAAATTTTCGTACCTCCGTAAACTAGAAATAGTTTGATATTTTCATGGAAATTTCCGTACCGGTTGTTTTTTTATCTGTTAGAAAAGTTGTTTTGTTTGAGATTTTGATAAATAAGTGTAACTTTGTTTTAGAAAAGGTGTTTTTGATTCCCATCGCGAAATTAATTGGTATTTGATTATTCGCCGGGTTTATATTGAGTTTACATTTTATTTTCTTCACAAGTCATTAATATACAATTAAGATTTATATGAATAGGTGCATTTTAATTATATTCAGGATCTTTTGTTCCTACACTGTGTCAAAGCTAGTGGTAACTTTTATAATTATTTTTAGGTTGGCCGGTTTACTTTGGATTCAAGGGATAATCAGATCTGGAAGTGGCCTAGCCATAATTTATTTCTGATTTCTCCGCTATTTACCGTAACTTATTTTAATTTAAAAATCGATATTCAATTGAGTCATGTTAAAAATTCGATAAAGAATTGGTTGAAATAATTCAACAAGACCCCAGGGTGCCGATTCTCGGGCCAGGGAACAGCGCTCTCCGAGAGAAGAGATCTTTTGTCTCCATTTCGCTTGGTTACTCTGTCATTTCAGTGACAAGGACAAAAGATCTCTTCTCTCGGAGAGCGCTGTTCTCTGGCCCGAGAATCGGCACCCTGGAATTTTCCGTAACCTCCATCTGAGGCTATCTGGAACCCTTGACGCTAAGGGTCAAGGGGCCGTGGAGCAAAACACGTTAAAAATCTGGCGCCCGAGTATTCCGTCGAAAGATTTTCAGTCAAGGGTGTCCATAGTGACGTGTTAGTGTGGTAGAAGATCACGTATAGCAGGAAAACACGTTACAACTCAACTTAATTGAGTTGTCCAATCCAAGGGTTCTCACCTGGGAATATTCATATCGTTCAATGAATGGGATTGGTTTTCAAATAATATTAGCAAAGTCTATATATATTCAAGAAGTCAGACCACTCGTTTGATCGTCGGAAAAGGCCGGCATTTTTTACTGGGAGTCGTAAATCATGTGCGACACCTGTTTTTGGTAGTATACGAGGGGACGGACGGTGAATTCATTTGTGAAGGAATTTACCGGGTGCAATTAGAAAATATGTTGACTTTATTCTTGTTTTGAGAAATATTGGCAATTTATATAAATTATATATAATATATAAAAAATAGCTACCATTATTGCTAAGTAGCTTTTAAGAAATTTTGTTTTAACCGAAGAATGGAATGAAAAAAATCATAAACGTAGACTTCCGAGCGTATATCTGATAATACTTAATAACTAATACAGAATGAACATTTGTGTTGATATAATCATTATTAAGAGAAATAACACAGTTTAACATCTACTTGGGACAAAACGGATACGAATGAACAATTATTTAGGTCAAGTCCATTTGAAGTGTACTCTGTAGCGTTGTATTGAATAAATAAATAAAAATAATGAAATATTAACAAACAAATAAGTAATAAAAATTAATAAATTCTTAAATATTTATAAATTTTTCAAGATTTTCAATTCAGGATGTTCCTTATTTTTTCTAAATGTCCTTAGTGAGGAATTTGCGAATTTAAGTGTGTAATAGATTCGCACCCTTGTATATAAGGATAGCAGGTATTCCCATGGGAAGTTTGGGTAAGGATGCGAAAATGCTATAGTAGACAACTTGGTCTTCAAGTTCATTCCTATTCCTACATCATCCGGCACACATAAATCATTGAAATTTTCAGTGAATATATTTTCTAAAGAAATCAGATATTCACTGAAAATTTTTGGAGGAACTGTCAAGCCTCCAAACCGTCCCTGCCTACTACCTTCATAGACTTTTTTTCGCAGAATGATGTGGATTGGTCAGAATCTTCCTTATTGCAAAAGTTTAGGCAAATATCGCATTTGTGTTTAACAAAACACTTTTGCAAAAAATATAATGATAATTGTTTATGAATTGCAGTATTGTTTCTACAGAAATCCACGCAACAATAATTTCCAGAAGGCATCGCACACAATCAAGAACACAGCAGATAACGTTCGCACAAATTAAAATTCAAAATCACTTTCTTGGGCGCACCCGATACAATGCTCATCTACACCACCGTGTAAGTCAAAACAGAACTGAAAAATCAATAAATGCACAGCGGCTGTGTATTTCGCCGCTGAGAGGGTGAGTGTCGGCAGGAGGGGGATTCTCGGGTCGTCGAGAGAGTGGTCTGACTTCTTGAATATATATAGACTTTGATATTGGGGAGCATTATTAATACCTGTGAACAGAACCGGATTTCAAATTATTAATGGGCTCATATCTTCCCTAATCAAAAATAATTTCTCAGTAATTCAGAAACAAGGAAAATAACGTAATCTTCCTAGTTGAGCAAGAACTTCATTGAAGTGTATTTGCATAACTCCATCCCAAAAAGTTTTGAAACGAATATTGCTTGGAAGAATATTTGTCAACTCGGTATGAATCAATCAACTATCATATGTCGTCTTCAAAGCAATCAACGCACTTCATGCTTTTATTGAAGACAAAGAATCAACAAAAACAGAAGAATCTTTAGCAAAACTGTTATCATATCTACAACGGCAAGAGAGCACAACCTTCTTTCCAAAATATTTCGTGATTATCATTTTGGTTTTACTGCAACATTTACTTTATTTGTTTTCGTATTGTTCCAATTTCAACGTGAATAAATATTTTATCAATATTATTTTCAGAAAAACAATCATCAACTTTGAATATGTAGATAAATTCCGAGTTTAGTACAATGATTTGGTGATTCATAGAGTAGATCTTACTCTGTCGGCTTCCGTGGAGGTAAACTAATGAAGTAAGATACTTCCCGTTCTATTGGTTTTGAAGCATATGGGCTACGGTAATTTGATTGTAGCTTTCTTTGACCTAGGGTGAATACTGATATAATCAATAAACTTTGGGAATTACAATATAAAATTAACGAGAGTTAGTTGCTCTAATTTGAAATATATGAAAACACAGTATTAGAAGCCAGAAAAGAGAGGTTAACTACATTTCGGATTGGTATATTTGACATTGAGAAACTACTTGCTTCAACTATTCATATATATTCTGTATTGTGTGAGTGTTGGTTCACTGCACTAAATGCCGCGTGTGACCCATTGTAAATCCTCTAGAGGAGTTGTCCTCCTAGGTCATCGTCTATCCTGTCCTTCCCAGGAAGGTGGACAGGTCACTAGGAGACATCTCTTTCATATCGGCAGGTGTAGGCCAAGACTCACCGAACACACGCTCTCTTATTGACGATAACTTCGGACACTCGCATAAGACATGCCTGACAGTTTCATTTTCCTGTTCACACGTCCTGCATAGAGGTGTGTCCACTAGTCCTATAGTATGGAGGTGTTTCTTTAGTTGGCAGTGGCCAGTCAGAAATCCTACTGTTGAAAGTAGGTTTTTCCTGGTCATCGCCAAAGGGTGATCCTAGCAATCATTTGATTCCATTCCATCTCTCAAGGGATTTAGCATGGGTATAACGTTTGGCTAGTTCCGAAGTCGTTAGGCCGTAGGTGTCACTGAGTCCTGAAATTTTTATTCCAGCAGATGCCTTGGATAAAAAATTGGCATTGGCATACTCCTGTCGTGTCCTTTTACTCACCTCAGAATAATATTGTTATCTGCTAAGGCGTTAGCTAAATCTTGAAGGCACTTTGGTACTAGCCCCGATATAACACGTCTGTTCAAGGCTTATAGGGCTTGTACTATCAGTGCAGACTGTTATGTTTCTGCCAAAAATTGTTAGTTCTTTTGTGCAATCGAGATACCAGCCAGTCCTGATTTAACCACGCTGGTATTGTTTCCCATTCCCCACTTAATCCTTAGGCTTAGTACTCTGGAGTAATTTCCACATCAACATGTATTATAATCTGAAATCAATGGAAAACGTCATAGAAAACAATTTCACAAGATATAGTTATACGATTGACTAGGTATTGGAATTAGCATTATCTTGTATTGTCTTGTTTGAATTTGAACATATTCTGATGAACATGCACTGAGACTTTAGCTGTCTATTGTACCTTTCTTTTTTTTTGTTTCTGATGGGAGTTTTGAAAGAGAATTGTTTTCTAGTACCTTCTAGGATATCCGGAAGATTATTTGGACACGTCTTCCTCTTCCCCTGCGATACTGTAATGCCTTGCAAAGTATATGGATGGAAATCTCTTTTTCCATTCAGCAGAAACTGCAGCTGTTCTCTTTCATAACTTGAGCTGTTCAATATGTCTATCAAGTCTGCAGTAAGTTGTCAATCATCTTAGACCTACTGGATATTCCAAATGTATCTATCTTGTCGCTTTTTTGGTTCTACCCATTTCTTCCAATGAATTAGTACTAGTAACGTGGAAGAACCTAACTGCAACAGCAAAGATAAATCTTTTTGTATTTTCAAATCTTGTCTAATCATAAATAATCTCCAACATATATGGGTGTTTCAAAAAAAGGTAACACCGTCTCTAGGATAGGTAGAAAACTGAAAAATAATTGGGGTTTGCTTAGTAAAATTTTTTTCTAACGCCATCCGTTTTCAAGATAAAGGGCGTTGAAGAAAATAAAAAATTACACATTTCTTACGATTTTGCCGAAACTACTGGCACCATTGTAATAAAATTTTATACGAATATGTTTTGGAAGCTGATATATCCCATGAATTTGTTTTTATAACTAACTCTCATAGAGGGCGCTAGTTACACGATTCATACAACGTATTATTCAAGTGAACATAAACATCGTTTAATTTTACACCAAAAAGGTACCTACTCTTGGTAAAACTCGATATTATGTACCGTTTTCGGAATATTTTGATTTGAAAATTATGAAGTAATAATCGCTCCTGGTATAAACTAATGATAAAGTTCGCTTTTCTCACATTTATTGATTGATTATCATTAGTTTATACCAGGAGCGGTTACTACTTCATAATTTTCAAATCAAAATATTCCGAAAACGGTACATAATATCGAGTTTTACCAAGAGTACCTTTTTGGTGTAAAATTAAACGATGTTTATGTTCACTTGGAGTTTTGACTAATAATTCTACCCTTAAAAAAGTTATGTTGAATAATACGTTGTATGAATCGTGTAACTAGCGCCCTCTATGAGAGTTAGATATAAAAACAAATTCATGGGATATATCAGCTTCCAAAACATATTCGTATAAAATTTCATTGCAATGGTGCCAGTAGTTTCGGCAAAATCGTAAGAAATGTGTAATTTTTTATTTTCTTCAACGCCCTTTATCTTGAAAACGGATGGCGTTAGAAAAAAATTTTACTATCAAACCCCAATTATTTTTTAGTTTTTTACCTATCCTAGAGACGGTGTTACCTTTTTTTGAAACACCCTGTATATATATACTGAAATGGTGCGCAAATTTCAGACAGGAAGTACGGCTGATGTGGTAAAGCAGCAGTACAGATCCAAAATATCGGAGCGAAGAGTTAGCGGTGTTAAGCCAAGGTGTATCTTTGGGATAAATAGATAGATGGATTCTATGATTCCACCGCAACCTTTTCAGATCTTTTGTGGTCCTCTCAACTCTAGATTACATTAGCCTGTCCGACTCTGCTAGCGTGGACACTGAACCTTTCATGTAGGTTTCTGCCAATGGCTTTTCTTCGCCTTATGCAAAATACTGCACATTTGCCAAGCTATCGAACTGACTTTGAACTTGTTCCACAGTTTCTTCCTTCTCCCTGGTATATAAGTGGACATATAAGTTTTCTACTCGACAGATAGATAGCGTAGTCCATAAAAACATCATATTTCTATAATACGTGAACCATTAAAATATCACAAAATTTAAATATTCGAAATTATTACATCATTTTACGTAAGTTCGGAACTGATGAGACTGTGAAAATGTAAAAAAGCAAACATACTTCAGAAGTTGTTTAGCAGACTTTGTTGTAATGCAATTCGAATTCCTACATAAAAATTGAGAAAAAGTATTTTGAAATACTCTCTGGTGGCCCATTATAAACAGTTATAAATACATAGAAAAAAAATTAACTGTTAAAAAGTTTAATCCTTAACAAGATTAACCATAACTGCATAATAATTCCTCAGATGGAGTATAATGCAATTCGAATTCCGCAAAACATTATCTTACCTATATAGGTGATGGTAAATCCGAGCGTTGTACTTATCAAGTAGGCGGCTACGGTGAACCATCTATTTGAATTCTGATTGCTGCTTCTCCCTGAAACAAGAACAATTTGAATTAAATCCAGGCAAGACTCAATTTGCGCTTTGGAGGGAGGGGAATTGATGAAAGGCGTAAGTTTACAGACCTATGTATTCTGTCAGGATGTGGAAAATGGAAATTTAAATAGGATGCGCCGCTCTAACTTCACCGACAATGAAATATTTTCAACAGAATGTAGTATTCGATATTAGATGAAATATTTTCCGGAAAATATTCAAAATTAACACAGCTGCAAATGATATTATTG
This sequence comes from Galerucella nymphaeae, assembly GCA_963978555.1. Lineage (NCBI taxonomy): Eukaryota > Metazoa > Arthropoda > Insecta > Coleoptera > Chrysomelidae > Galerucella > Galerucella nymphaeae. The sequence continues at coordinate 2,905,067 of OZ021716.1, read as the reverse complement.
GGTGAGTGACGTAATGTTAATAAAAATGGAAAAAACTACATCATATCCGCAAAATTATATATTCAACATGGAACTGATTCAATTATTTATTAATTCCACTCAGCCTCAGCTTTTCCCTATGGAATAGTTTGAAGAGTAAATTTGAATGTAACTGCTAATTAATTTGACAGCGTCGATGTGAAGAGTTGCTTGACAACTAATTTTCATGTTACATACATGTGGATAGGAATATGAAGTTTCCGTCCTAGGTATGTGGTTTGAAGGAGAGTGCTTTATTTAAATTACTAACCATATTTTTCTGTGTGGAAAACAGATTAACAGTTAACATTGAATTTAATTTTCACCAGTTTAGAACAATTAAGTCATGAGTGCCGTGTACTTGGATGCATTGTATAGAGTTTATATAATAACCTTTGCGTCATCGATTGTTAATGTCCTTTTAACACATCAGGTTGAAAGAAACGGGAAAAAAGCAGGTCTTTGATTAATCCTAATCAAAAAATCACAATAATATACTTTCATAATTCACTATGGATCTACAACAAGTAAAAGCCTCATCTATTCAATCATTCTTATTGTTTTATTTATTTAAGTAAAATAAAAATATGCTTGAATACACCGAAAAACATCAGAATTTTGAAAGTTAGGAGAAGAAGCTGATAATTATTAACCCTAAAGCCTTTCCGAATTTCGCTTAATACGATTATTCATTAAATTATAGGATAGCTATGTGACAAAATAGCAAATTGAATAAACGACATACCCAAAACCCGTATATACGTCACAAACAAGGACACACACCAAGAAGCAAGGGCGTCGCCAGCCGATGGCGCAGGGGGTTGGCAAGTTGACTTTACCTACTACAACTATTCATACTTTTCTCATTCTCCATGAATGAGAAAAGTAGGTAAAGTCGACAGCACATGAAGCTTTTCATTTGTACTACGAGCCTTACATCTACAGCGATTGTAATAGCAACAGCATCTTAGTACTATATACATATATATTCTGTGACAGTACAGAGTCCAATGTGTAAAGCCACACGAGCACGAGCTCTTGACTATGCAATAAAAAACTTGTAAATAAGTTATAATAACATTTATTAGAAAAATAGAATAAAAAGGAGTTTGAATTTGAATAAGTGTACAGCGTACAGCGTATTCGGTATTTTTTTTTTAATTACCAGATTTTAATATTATAGTGGTCGTTGTTTGTTTATATTAGGTTAATTGAAACATAATTTTCGGGGATTGATTGTAAACTTCTCGACCACTTTATTATCAAAATCTTGTAAGTTTCCATGTATAAGTTTTCGGTGCACACTCATCATGGCCAAACCATTGAGGCAATTTTCACTCATAGTGCTACTTAGCCAGGTTTTAAGTCACCTGATGCTGCTAAACGATCGCTCTACCGTACACGTCGTGCATGGAAGAGCGATCAAAATTTTCAACGCTTTTTCCGTGTCGGGAAAAAAGGTTTCTGCTTCTTTTAGGATATCAACAACGGTTTGATCTGTTGAGTTTGGTTTATTATGCCAGAATTTCTGTCAAAGCTCGACTTCAATTTTTATGTTTGGTAAATTATAAAACTGAGCGATAGTTTCACAAGTTTCTGTGAGATTTTCGACTGACATCGTTTGCATTTGTGCGGGGTGTAATTTAGATAAAGCAAATGATGGAGTATTTTCTTCAGCAAAGCGTGTTTCAAGCGATGTAATAACGGAGTCCAAGTATGGTATTATTAATGATCTTTTCCAGAATTCTGAAGGGCTTTCTGCTGGGTGATTGCTTCGATGACGTTGTTTCCCAACAATGCGTGGCATTGAAGTGATATCCTCCTCCAGGCCGACTTTCTCCGCAACAACAGTAGCATGCTTTATAATTTCAAATGTGACTCTTGGAATTGGTGAATTCATTCGAGTTTCGACGTACGGTACGTGAATGATTGTTCAAGGCTTGAACTTCAAGCGAATCAACTCAAAGACTTAGGACTTTGGTTGCATTATATTTGGCAACGTTTTTAGAATCTCTAGGGGGGGGGGCAGCTGCCCCTCCCTGCCCCCCCTTGGCGACGCCCTTGCCAAGAAGGCTATCGAATGTACCATAACTTCACTATTAAAAAACATCGTATACAAATCCAAGCGATAGTGAGGGAAGGTGAGGAGAAGTTAACGTATGTTTGTTAGGTTTTTAATTTTGTTACATGTCAACAGTAGCATATATTTTGCGATAATACTTCCATTAGATATTATCGTTCCTAATATTACGATATAATTAAGAACAGTTGACTGACAAATGCCATTTGATTAATAGGTAAACATTATTCAATAATATAAATATATCAAATATTAATGGCAAATGTTCCTATTTCACGTTTGAATTAGTTGAAAGGTTGAATTTTATTAATTTTCCAAAAACGAGCTAATGGAAGCTATTAATTCTACATTAATTTCATACTAAAACTAAGTGGCATACATTTTTCATTTATAATGGTAGTAAAATAATAGTGAGCTATAGTTTTTCTCTCTATACAGGGCTGTATATATTATGGTACGTTAGTACAAATACACACATAGGATATACCTATACATTATTCACGTCACATGAATTTGAGCATCATGCTCAAAAATAGTTATTTGTCCATTACCAGATGGGAAGTTGACAAATATTGAGTCGTTCCAGCCAACTGGAAAGTTCAATTTCTCTATAAATAGTTGATAATTTTTTCTATCAATAACCTATGTCAAAGCAAGATAAAATTATTAAAAAAAATGTCATTAGTTCAAATCTCGCTGATGACAAAAAGAGTATAGGATTTTCACGATAAAAAGACGATGATGTCATTTTTGGTTACTTTCCTGCTTATCAGAATAAATAATAATTTACCAACTGTAAATGCAATTTATCCTCAATAGCCAGGGCAATTCACAGCTGTCGGGTTGGCAAAACTTCAAGACGTTGTCAGATCAACTGATGAAATTTCCCAGTTTGTTTTAACGTTTATTGATATTTGATCATCGTCTAATATTTACAAGTTTTTTGGTCTTTCTAATTTTAATCTTATTGTTACTTTAAGATTAAAAAAAGATATTTCCATAAATAATTATTTATGCAAATCTGCAGTATATAGTTAATGAAATGCCGAAGCAGCTGAACAGTAAATGTCGAAAGATGGTAATATCTTTGTTAAGCTATTTTGAACGGGAATGCCGAAATGAGTCAAATGGGGCCCCCTTACTGCTGTAAGAGAAGTAAGTAATAGTATTCGCTATTGGTATTCATTATTATTAATATTATTGTTACATATTTAATTGTAAATGTCAATATAACATAAGATTTTCCTAGTTTTCGTACAGAAAAAAAAGTAACGATTGGCAACATCACAATATTTTGTTTTGCAACGTCATCGTCTTTTTATCGTAAATAAACCATACGTTTCGAAGTTTCAATTGTTTTATCAATGTGTTGTTGGTTTTTTGTAGATAGTATATAATATACAGTGTATACGAGTCCTCGTCAGGTTCCTTAATGACCAATTTAATACATATTATGGGTTCCCGTCCGACACTTGCATATATCTTGATCCTGCTCTCGAATCGCCGTCCGATTTATTTAAGCCGCAGATAAACTAAATAGTTCTGAAAATTCCAGTGAATCGTAATCCTATATTCTAATGAAAAATGTATTGGGTTGGCTAGGTTAGGTTAAGTGAGGTTAGGTTAGGTTAGAGAGACAAGTAGACTTTGCAGCCAACACAGAGGCTAAGGCTACGGGTACCAGCGAAATCTTTCCCCCCCTTCCAGGGAGTGATCATGACCGAGGAGGCGGCACAATATAAATAAAAATGCCCCCAATAAATGTCATAACGATAATTATAGGAGATTTAACACATCCCAATCGGAGGGGAAAGAAGAAAGGGGGTTAGTTAAAATTCACTATAATACAAATTGATATAGGAAGGACGCCCACGATACCCTACATGTCATGATGGCGGGAACCAACGCGGACATCGCAGTGGTTTGCGAACCAAATAAAAATATAATAACCAAATCACACAAGTGGATATCTGACAAAAATTTAGATGTAGCTGTAACAATAGAAAACCAGAAACTGGGAATAGAATCAGTAGAGGATAGAAACGGATACGTGACGGTGGAACTCAAGGACATAAAAATCATAGGGTGCTATACAGGGTGTCCCACGACGAGTGAAAACTATCTGTATATGGCAAAATACTTATAGTAAAATCATGAAAATTTCTACGTTTGGGTTTTCGGATACGATCTTTTCAACTAAAATATTTTCAAAAATGGCCGACTGTAACTTTGTTATTTTAAATAGAACACCCTATATATTAATACATTTTTGAAATCTACGTGATATTTTAGTATACTTTTGTCTAAAAACTTTTTTCGAAAAATGCACACTTTTTGGGTTATTGATTTTTTTGTAGAAAGTATACTAAAATATTACGTGGATTTCAAAAATCTATTAATATACAGGGTGTTCCATTTAAAATAACAAAATATTTTAGTTGAAAAGATCGTATCCGAAAACCCGAATGTAGGAATTTTCATGATTTTACTAAAAGTATTTTGCCATATACAGATAGTTTTCACTCGTCGTGGGACACCCTGTATATCCCCCAACATAGATATGCAAGCATATAAAAACAAAGTGAGTGAAATCATGAATGAAATTACATATGGCCAAGAAAAAATTCTTATCCTAGGGGATATCAACGCAAAATCAAGCATATGGGGATCGTCAGCGACAGACAAAAAAGGCGAAGTGTGGGAATAATGGATTGCCCAAAAAAATCTCACATGCTTAAATAACGGAAGCTCCACTTTGTATGTATGTATGTATATTTGGGGTAACATTCACTGAGACCTAAAAGATCTATCGTGCCCCCTTACTTCTACTTAGTTTCTGAGGAGAGTCTCTGAAACTAGTAGCTCCTTTAGTCCTATTTCCCGGAGGAATTTTAGGATATCTGCAGGCTTCAACCTAGGTAAATGTTCCTCTTCTATCCAGTAATCTCCCAGGTACTGTGCTCTAGGATTCTGGAGTGCTGTGTAGTTGGAAAGTATGTGGATGGAGGTTTCTCCTTCCATGCCACAGTATCTGCATTCTTTTTCCTCCACTAATTTGAGCTTTTTCAGGTGCCCATTCAGGCGACAATGTCCCGTTAGGATCCCTGTTAAAACTCTTAGCGCAGTCTTGCTTTGACTTATGCATTCATTTGATCTCGGTAGGTTGTAGTCACCAAGGAGAATCTTTGATTGTCTAAGCCCTACTAGATCTTTCCAATGGTCAGATCTTCTCTCTCTTTTGGCTCACCTATTTCTCCCAATATTACATTGGGGCAGATTCCGCAAAAAGGTTCAGGCCCCCAGATAGGTATTTTAGTTCCCCTTTTTGCTAGTTCATCTGCTACTTCATTTCCTCCTATTCCAGAGTGTCCTGGAATCCATAGTGAGGTAACTATATTGTTCTCGCCTAATTCATTTAGTTTGTCTAGGCATTCCCAAACCATTTTAGAACTGATTACGCAAGAGCTCAGTGCTTTGATGGTTGCTTGACTATTTGTCATTATGAAGCCCCACTTTCATCCGAGGAGCTACAAAAAGCCACATTGATGTGTCATTTGCTACACCAGCCATGGCGAAAGAAATAAATAACTGGAAGGTACTCGACACAGAGGTATTCACACACCATCGACCAATCATTATCAATAACGGAAAAACAAACAAAACCTATAAATCGAGGAAAAGATGGCGTAGGTTCGACCTGGCTCTGTTCAAAGAAATATCGGATAAAAGAGGAAACGATATAAACAACATAGACCTCACAAATATGATAAGAAAAGCCACTAAAGAGTACAACACATACAGAAGCAGGTTCCCATACTGGTGGATGGATGAAATTGAGGAATGTAGGAAAGAGTGTATAAAAAGAAGAAGGTTTTTAACAAGAGCCCACAGAACAGATACTGACCCTGGAAAAATCGCGGAAGATTTCAGAATTGCCAAAAAGACTCTGAAGAAGGAAATCTGCAAACGGAAAAGAGCAATGTGGAAGAACATGATCGAACAACTAAATATGACGATCTCTGCATTTACTGCAAAAACATAGACGACGCAAACCATACCTTATTCGAGTGCATAAGATTCACGTCAGAAAGGGACCGGATGGAAATAAAGCAGGGTGTGGAATTAGTTAAAAATAATATAATAGCCAAAATGCTGGAGAATAGGAGAAGATATCAGGCAATTCTGAGACTGTAACGAGTTATTTTTTTTTGTTATAGATATAGGGTGAATTTTCACCACTTTAGATATATTATAACTCGTTACTTAGATTCCAACTCTCCTTTCTTTTATTAAATTGATTTTTTATTTATTGTTAGGTATATTGTTGTTTTGTATTTTTTCTTAGTATAAGGCCGGAGGTACGTAATGGAATTCTATCATAAAATTTAGTAGTTTCTAAAGTTAAAATTTTTCAATCGATGAGGACATTTGGTATATATACCATTTATTTAATTCCAAAATACGTCTGGTATATGACAAATTTTTTTGTGGTATCTAAATTTTACTATCGAAAATGAGGATATAAATAGCAGAAGAATTGATTCTTGAGAGAGAGCTAGAGAGAGCGAACGAGAGACAGCTGGTTAACAGCTGACCGTACAGAGAGACCGCTAACCGCCGACTGCTGACCGCTAGAGAGACCGACCGCTGATTCACCTTTTACCTTTACCGTTGACTGCTGCTAATTTTTGTACGTAAAGTGTGTGTCCCAAGTTTATGCTATTCCGATCCGGTTACCGGAATATATTTTTAATTAAAGACATTAATTCTTTTGTGACAAAAGTGAACTACGATACAAAAACCGACTTAAGAAGGTAAACATATTTTTATCACCGTTTATTTGAAAATTTTCGTACCTCAGTGAAATAGAAATATTTTGATATTTTCATGGAAATTTCCGTACCGGTTATTTTTTTTCTGTTGTTAGAAAAGTTGTTTTGTTTGAGATTAGGATAAATAAATGTAACTTTGTTTTGGAAAAAGTGTTTTTGATTTCTATTGCGAAGTTAATTGGTTTTTAATTATTCGCCGGGTTTATATTGAGTTTACATTTTATTTTCTTCACAAGTCATTAATATACAATTAAGATTTATATGAATTGGTGCATTTTAATTATATTCAGGATCTTTTGTTTCTACACTGTGTGTCAAAACTAGTGGTACCGTTTATAATTTTTTTTTGAGTTTGCCGGTTTTCTTTAGATTCAAGGGATAATCAGATTTGGAAGTGGCCTAGCCATAATTTATTTGATTACCCGGCAGATTTAAACATTTTTTTTAGCTCTCGGGTACAAATTTTTAACACATTTTGTTTGTTTGTCGGAAAAATATTTTGCCGGTTGAATTTAGATTCAAGGGACAATCAAATCTGGAAGTGGCCTAGCCATAATTTATTTGATTACCCTGCAGATCTAATACGTTTACGTCTCGTGTGTCGAGAGTAGTTTTCCGTGGTTGTGATAACCTTACCGGCTCTGACCGTGCGTTCTTTCTCCCGTTTTTTTTTCTTCTTGCTCCTGTAAAATTATTCATAACAGACCACAAGGTAGTAATAAACAAAGTTCCTGATTTCTCCGCTATTTACCGTAACTTATTTTAATTTAAAAATCGATATTCAATTGAGTCGTGTTAAAGATTTGATAAAGAATTGGTTGAAATAATTCAACAAGACCTCTGGAATTTTCCGTAACCTCCATCTGAGGCTATCTGGAACTCTTGACGCTAATGGTCAAGGGGCCGTGGAGCAAACCACGTTAAAAATCTGGCGCTCGAGTACTCCAACGAAAGATTTTTTTTTTTCAAGGGTGTCCATAGTGACGTGTTAGTGTGGTAGCAGACCACTTATAGAAGGAAAACGCGTTACAAGACATATTACAAATATTATGACAATAAAAGAAAGAGAAGAGAGAGAATACCAGAAAAAAAGGCTAGTAAGACAAACCTTCTCTTCTGGATGTGGAACCTTATGCACTAAAAGTAGGATTCCCAGAAGAGTCTAGGTCAACGGGGGTAGAGTGTTTAGTGGGTAGAGCTACGGCGAGTCCCACACTATATAATGGTCTCGATTAGCTTAGGGTGATCGAGTTCATTACATGTGCGTAAATTGCATTTAAATATCAAATGATTAAAAAAATTTACCGCGAATAAACACCTTTCAAACAGGTCAGTTCTCACCCTGTAGGGAACTCGAGTGACAGCTTAAGGCACCCATATTATGACATAGGTAGAGTCATTATCCTGACGAGAATTCCGTTGCTTCCAAAAAAGTCTACTAAATATCAGCCGCTGTATATTAATGGTTACATCCATTGAAAAATATCAAGATTGGATGTATGGTTTGGAAAAAGTCAGTTCCGTTCAAACATTGTCCAATGAGTATTAATCAGCTCAGTACGTCTATTCGCAGCGAGTATTGGGATTGGTATGAACAGGGAAAATTATCCCAATAGTTGATGAGTAGGCTGGAATATTGGGGTTGAAGATTGAGCAGGAGAAAACAAAATATAATATAAAATTAATAAACAAACGCGACAAGACAATGCTACTCGATAACTCTGGAGAATAAGTTTGGAGCCGCTACATATCTTAATAGCCTTTACCAAAAAAAGAAAACTCAACCATAAAAACCATAAAACTTGATAGGAACGAGATAGAATGGAGACAAGATGACAAGTATTTAGGTTTGATTTTAGACAGTAAACTCCCGTGGAAAAGGAGATTACCCACGAGGCAAAAATGGCTCTAATGATGTGTAGGAATCTGGCAGGGAGGAATTGGGGCTACAGCCCAAAAATCCTAAGCTGAATGTACACTGCCATAGTGAGACCAATTATCACTTATGGAGACATTGCGTATAGTAGTAGAACCAGTCTATTGACGACGAGAGAAAACCTTCCCAAAATTCAAAGACTAGCCTGTATATGCATTACGGGAGCGATGAGAACATGCCCAACGGCAGCCATGGAAGTAATTCTCAACCTCAACCCTCCACATATGGTGATGTGTTGCAGAAAAAACAAGATACAGACTAAGTAGAGAAGGAAGCATTGGAAAAAAACACCTCCTCACTTCTTAGAAATCAGACAACCTGGGACATGCCACAAGACGGTATGATAAAAAAGTACAACTTTTCGAAGAAATTCGTTACAGAATTCACCAACAAGAAGGAATGGGATCCGAATACCATTACCAGAATTGGAAAGAATGCCATTCAATGGTACACAGACGGCTTAAAAGCAATAGGAGGAACTATGATAGGCATGTTCGGAAGCCATTCTACACAAGTAGAAGACAATACTTTCTCCACGACTGAACACATAACTTCCAGTGAGGATCGAACCCCGATCGTCCGCGCCAGAGTCAACTAATCCTACCACTAGGCTATAGAGCATATTAACCTATTCACAGAAATGTAAAGGATTCTTTTTCATTATTCACTGGTGTGAAGAATTGATATCATCATCCAGCTTAATATGTAAAAATAATGTTTGCGTTATTATTTAGTCGTGGAGAAAAGCTTTTAATGCTTGGCTTTGACGTTAAATACACGAAAACGAGTAAAATGTGGAAGAAATAACCTAATCCAATGACCAAAGACAATAATTCATATTCAGGATAAATTAAATGAAATATTATAAACGCCTGGCAGTAAACTCACAATTAAACACATGGAGTTCAGTACAATTTATTTCGAATAACAACAAGCGGAAGTATTTACCAAAGGAAGCAAACTAGTTAATTCAATAGTCTCCTGGATCACATTCAACAATTGTTTCCGCTATGCAACGACATGAACTATTGTTTGAATTTCGGAATGCATGCTTCTTCTTTGTATATTTACATTCTCGAACCCACGCTTTACAGCTAGAAGTTTGAGGTGAAATAATCTTTTTTCATTGTATTCGAATTAACTAATGTTTGTACGACTATTTATTTTCAGAAATTAAAGTCCACGAAGGAATACGGATGGTATATGGTGATTTAGCAAAAAGACTATTTTCTAGTAAATAATATATTTACAATCAAGAAAATGTGTACGCTGTATTATTCTACGATGGTTGAGGTTTGTTGTAGAAGGAAGTTTGTTAATTAAATTGATTTGAAGTACTTAATGTAAGTAATAGATTGGAAAGGGTGATTTCATTAAGTTGCGGCAATTTTTTAAAGACAACCTCAAATAGTTGATAATTTTTCTCATGCTAAGTCATTTGCAAACACAGATATAATTATATTTTCAAGGATAATAAAACAATAACCTACTTTACAAATAGTTTTGACCCGATTCAGGTACATTTTTTTAAGGAAGAGGATTAATAAGCAGGTGAAGCGTCCAGACTAACCATGACCTAACAGATGTTGTTTAACCCTATTAAAAACTGCCGAGCTCAGCTGAATTTTCATTAAAAAAATTAGAACACACATAGCTGGAAATTGAAAAGTCAACTTTTTTGACTCCAGTGATAGTACTACACATCAAATATTATCCATAACGTCTGTATGATTAATTCGACTTTGACTTTTGCTGTTCTCTTTTTGGTTATTCCATTCTATTCATCCACTGAATCTGAATTCCTGAAACTCTCGGTAGACTTCAACACAAAAATCGCATTACACAAGATATATTTACGAGAACAAGATTGATATCGTGAAGTTTCAGGTCTTCTTCAGTTGAACGAACCAAAAGCATATTCAAATATCCCTAAGGACGTGTCATATTTTGCTTGAAATCAGTAAGAGCAGGATAATATGCTTTGGGAGCCCTTTATATCAATGATGTATTTGAATAAGTGAAAAAGTTTCGAGATGAAAATTTTTGTATTTTTGTACCACGAAAATCCTATTACCGACTTACTTCGACGATATTCAATATTGAATCAAAGGTTACATCGAAGCGTAACTGGATAGATGTCAAAGCTAGATTATATTCAGTGGTATGTGGCTCAGGTTGAATAAATATGTCGGATATCACAAATTTCATATATTTTTCCGGGAAAATGATTTTTTTCTGGAAATAGAGAGTGACCACTCCATAACAGCAATAGTCCAGTGGTGCAGCTCTTAAATTCTATCGAAATAATACGAATTTTTTAATAATGGTACATCATGCAACGATAATGTTAATATGATGATGGTTATCAATACAGGAGCATTAACCGGGATACGAAACAAGCAGAAGGTTTATGGTATCAATAACCAATACATGAGAGTTGCATACGCTATTTTTTCTACATCCGATAAATAATCAAAAACCATAAATTTAAAATTTTTATTTGTTCAGGTGAAAATATTTTTGCTTTTTTCCCAACGTATACTTCGGACTTCCGCTTTAATGAAGCTTGTGGTTTCTTATATTTCGAAATGTGGTTTATATTCACCAACGTTTTTATTAGTGAATAATGTGTTCATGTAGGTACTAGATGATTTGATAGTTTCCAGCATTTCCATAATAATCTGAATCTTTGTACCATCACCCATGTTATCTCCCTACTTCCATTCCAGAAGCTTCGTGTCTCCTATATAGTCTACCAGTTTATCTGGAGGTGAATTCAATGATTGTGATAGTTGTATTACTTCCACTCCAAAGTTCTTCCGTCTGAGTCCTAGTAAGTTCTCACAGAATCAGAGTATGTCAGTAGGTGTTTCATCATAAAGCTCACATTTTCTGCACATAGTTTCCCTAGCTTTGTCCATTCTGTGCAGATGCTTCCTCAGGATACAGTGTCCAGTCACCAGTTTGGTAATTGTCTTCAAATTTCTCTTATCCAGTTTCAATAGCCTGTACAAGAGTTCTTTGTCAAACGTATTCAGTATTCAGACATCATTATAACATCTGTCACAGTTATATCTGCCTTCTGTATTCAAGAATTTCTAACTGATGGGATAATTCATGTGATTATATTCTATCCTATCTCATTATGTACAAACTCCTGGTATGTATGTGTTTTCAAGATTTGTATTTGATTGTCAGTGTCGTAATGTTTATAAAATTATGTCACTAAAAAGAAAGAGAACAAATAGACGACATGGAGCGCAAAAGTGAGTGACCTACATCAAAAACTTCGCCACTGCTTATAACCCACTTTGTTGAAAGAACTATACTTTATACACAATATAAGGTTTGTTCCAACCGCAGTCAGAAACCGTCAGAAACGGATCAGAGAATAGTCGACCATTGCAATCAGTGATAGGAATTACGCGGAAATAACTCGTTGTTTGCTATGACCAGTTATTCTCTGATCCTATAGTCTTGAAGTTCACAACTCAATATCCTTATTACCAAAATCAATTGATAAAAGAAGTTCATAACTTAAACGGAGCGCTCCCAGTGAATAAATCCAATAAATTCTGCTGGTAGGGCCCATTCATCTGTTGATAATGGTTTTGGGCCGACAGATGCGCACGGGAAAAGCGAAGCTATGTACTTGAAATAGACAGAAGCGGGTGCATGGAAATTGTCTTAAATTGGTAGTTCGATTGAATTTTACTCAAAGTGAATATTAATTCAATACGAAATCCTCTTTCAGTCGATACTAAAAGTCGAACAATAAACTGATATGTATCCATTAGTAATTTAAGCATATAAGAGCGTGATTGCGTAAATATTCTCCCATGTCAAAAAATCTTATGTAAATGGAGTGCAATTATAGCAAAATAAACCAATAGAAATTTTAAATTCCAGTTCTCCCACGTTCCAGTCAATCGACACATTATTAGAGTAAGAATAATATTTTGACTTCAATCCAGCAAGAACTATTCAATATACGTTCGTTATTAATATAATATCTCAAAGACGACTGGGGGTCAAGTTTTGAAATAAGGTGAAAATCAATTCATATGCGAAATATTTCGATTATCAATTCACCAGTGAATTGCAATACCTAGTTTTCAAAATAAGTGAAATGAAATTTATAATGAAATGAAATAAATTCACTGCTTCGAATTTAATAGACTTTTTTAATTTGGCAACATCGCTTATGGCCGGTTGCACCGTATTCGCTAACTCACTGTTTATAATAACACACTGTTAAAATTTAAACAATCGATTAAATTACAATCACTTGCACCGTAATTGAAGGGTTCTTGGTTAAAATAAACTAATCAATCTGGGGAAGTTTTGCTAAATTATAATCGGTTGGTACTAACACCTAACTTCAGTCTGGGACTGTTTCAGTCAGACAATGATATTTTGAGGTTAGAAAAATTATTTATTTTTTGGCAGTCGCCGGTATTTCCTATTTTGGTGAAATTTTTGCTTCAGGTTAGCGAAATAAAGTGTTCCTAATTTCTGGAGCACAAGGGTAGGCGTAAGTAATGATGGATTCAACCTCCACCAGCGCGAAATGGGTGCGAACATAAAATTTCTCACCAAATGAAAAATCCCATCTCATTGATATCATATCAAAATACAAAAGCATTATTGAAAACAAAGAAACAGATAAAGGACGGTTGGTTTCGAGAGACGAAATCTCTTGAAAAATATTAGATTATCCATGTTGTGGAAGTGGTTGGATCTATCATATACCCTTCGTGGAAAACCCATATCAATTATATCCAATATATCCATATCATCTTCAAAGAATATGTCGTTGTCGTGTTCCAAAATATCCATTTTTTAGAAACTAAAAACTAACTCGAGCGCACATAGTACTTTTTTGAAGTTAGACACATCAGTTTTGTGTGTTTTTTAGGTTATAATTCATACTACTGTGGTTTATTATCAATTTAAGCCTCCAAAATCAGTGGCTTAGTTTAACAGTGGTTTAGAAGAGTTTAACCGTGGCTAAATCGCGATGCAAGCCAAAATTCTAAGTTAACCAATAGTTAAATTTTAAACCACTGTTATAATGACGGTGCAAGTGGCCATTAGTAGCTTTGTTAATAGCTGATACTCTTGTAGGAGCTGCCAAATGAGGTTCTAATAAATTTATTAGTTCACGAGCACCTTCCTTAGGAAATCTATCTTGCCTTAAAGAATGTAGTATTGTTTTTGTTGATGATAAATCATCCTCCCCTAGGTGCACTACGTTGTTTACCACTATTTGCTGCAGCTCCTCCAAATTGGCAATTTCATTCAGAAAACGTTCTCGTGTCACTCTAAAATCTCTGATTAATTCGCATGTGAAAAGAGCATTTCGATAGCTAAACAGCGTCCGAATTATATTTGTGAAATATTTTCGAATTCGAATTTATTTCTCAAATGAAATTAGTTCAAAACTTGGGTTGATGGAAATATTAGCTGATTCACTTGTGGAATATTTCAAAACTTGACCTCGAGCTTCGTTCTAAGCCATTGGAGAAAATGAGTATTTTGGACGGAAAACACAAATTAATCTTCTGGCAAAAATATTAACCACTGACCATTCTATATGCTTGAGCGTAATGTCACTGAGTACAAAGAATTCACTGTTAAAACGATTTAGAACGTAACCGCTTAATTACTTAATGATGGAAAAATATTTCACTGAATACATCAATTATAACCTTTCCACCAACGTTGAGTTCAAAGCAATCAGAGATGCGGAAAATGCCAAGATAAACAGATCCAGGGAAGAGAAAGGAAAGTGCAATTTTACTGAAGAGCGATGGATTCCAAAATACATATGGTCAATGGTAACAAGGGACAATTTTTACAGGGTGATCAAAAAATGAAGTATTTTTGGTAGAAGTAGTTATGCGTGGGCTTAATACAAACTTTTTAAAAAAATATATGTATATATTTGTTAAAAAAACGTTGTTTGACATGGGAGATTTCATGTGGCCATTAGTATTTATTGAGTGAAGTAAATTGTTTGAGTGATATGAATCCAGAGAACTGTTATTATACTATTCTAGCTTGTGGGAAGCAAATAGCCAGCCGCTAATGTCTTTCTAACACATCACGTTATGGAAAATTGTTAAAAGGCATGTCTGTGATGATTCCTTACAAAAATATTACGAAAATGAACCCTTCAAATGTATTATACACGTCAACCCTAATCTTTGACTATAAAAATTTCACATGTTAATGTTTAGATTACTCGCAAGCGTGACCTATTAATCGAGAAAAATTACATCGATCGAAATAGGATGCAGAGTACCTTTCGTAGCGGCAATGTGTCTTACTTTTGCTCGACTGACAGTTCTCGTGAGGTCTGTACATTGTTGTTTGCGGTAAATTATTATTTATGAAAAGTGAATATTAATTTTGAAAACAGATATATTTTATGAGGTGGATCTTGGCCTATTTTACTGTAACCTTTTCAGATCTATTATGGTTCTCTGAACTATAGATTAAATTCTCCAGCCTGACTCTCCAAAAATTCTATTAGCATAAAAACTGAACCTTTCATATAGCTTTTTATCAACGGCTTTTCTCCGCCCGGTGTAAACAATCGCACATTTGCCAGGCTATCGCACTGACATGGGTGACAAAACCTGTACATATCTTTGTTTGTCAATCCCGTCAGCTTTAAATGCATATTGAGCTTACAACGCCCCGTTAACAGATCCACTACAGCTTTGACAGTTTCCCTATATTTGTCCATTAGATATGCTGTAGATTTCGGTGAGTGTTCTAATATGAACTGTTTCTCCACCAGTTGTCAACACTATTTGTTTGGCTTATGTGTTGCTGAATGTATTAATCTGTGCATCACAGATCTCGCTTCGCCTGGTATGAATATGTGTAGAGGTGACAGATTTATCAAGAACCCTATGATTTTATTTATTTGAATGATACTGAAATATGCCTAGATAAACGAAAGAACATCAGCATTCCGAAAAATCCTTAGTATTTTCAATTGTAGTGTAATGAATTTGTCGGAATTTTGTCCAAAGTTCTGAAAAAATTATATACAAATGTTTTTCAGCGGGAAAGTACTTAAAATATGGTCCCAAATGACATACTAAAAGTCTCGTGGATTCTGGTGATGGCAAGTTGCAAAAAAATGGTCACCATTTTGTTTTTTTTTTAGTTAATGCCTGTATCTCGAAAACTATCAAGTTTTCGGATAAGTTTCAAGAGATAGTATTTTTTGTAAATAAAAAAATACATCGATTGATATAGTTTTGACACCCCTCTTCCAACTATATTCAAATGCACCAAAAATATTTTCAACAGTTATTAATATAAAAACATTTCTGAGTGTAGTATTAGTTAATCAATATTGTCATACCCACAAATGAAACTTTTGATATTTTAATCTGACATTTACGTTCCCACACTAGAACCTTCTCTTAAAAGAATTCGATGCTATAACTACACCTAATTCGAGCACTGAGCAAAATGCAATATATGTAATTGATGGGGGTTTTCTTTTACATAAAGTTTTATGGCAGAAGCCTGCCACGTTTAACCAAATTTGCGACCAATATGTTAATTACGTTAAACATGTTTATGGTCAGGATTGTGTAATTGTTTTTGATGGATACAATTCAGATTTTTCAACAAAGGATGCTTTGCAACAGGTCAGATCACAAAATGCTTTGTAAATATCAGTAAAGTTGGGAATACAATTGTTACGCCACAGGAAGAATTTTTACGAAATAATAATAACAGAAACTGATAGAGCTTTTGAAGTTAAGATTTGAAAAAGCAGTTTTAAAGGTAAAACAGGCTGAAAGTGACGCAGACTATTTAATCGTTAGAACTGCAGTAGAACTTCCAATTTCTGGTAGATCAATCGTAGTTGTATCTGAGGACACAGATATTGCCGTTCTGTTGATTCATCATTCAGAACATGATAAAATGTTTTTGCTCCGGCCAGGAAAAGCTGCCAAAGCTGATAAAGTCACGAAAATATCAGAGCTCCAATAAAAACTAGGGCATATTAAACAATACATATTGTTCCTTCATGCTATATCAGGTTGTGACACAACCTCGTTCATATTCAAAAAAAGCAAAAAACTCTGTTTACAGTTTATGAAGAATGACATTTCTTTATGCGACAGCCTTCAAATATTTTATCAACAAAATTCGGATAAGAACCAGTTGAAAAAAGCAGGTGTACAATTCATTACAAAATTATATAGGTCCAAGAAGAGCAAAGAAGAAATTGACACGTTGAGGTATACTTTATATAATCGGATAACATCTCGTCAGGGTCTGTCTGGAAATTTTAATTTGGCAGCGCTTCCTCCAACCAAAGACGCTGCTGTACAACATGTTTTGAGAGTCTATTATCAGGTATATTCTCTAATTATTATTATTTAGCCGAAATAATGAAGTTTTATGCACTTTTTAGGTTCAACAGTGGATGGGATGCAAGTTGGATCCATTGACCTATGGTTGGCAACGAGATAGAGAGGGTCATCTGGCTCCCACATCCGCAACAAAAGAAATTGCTCCTTCTTACATATTGAAAATGGTTTTCTGTAACTGCAAGAAAGGGTCATGTGGCAAACCATGCTCCTGCAAAAAACTAGGGTTAAGATGTTCCTCCAAGTGTGGTCAGTGCTTAGTAATTGATTGCTGCAATTCCTGCATCATATCTGAGAAAGACGAGAACGAAAATGATTTTTTAATATGAATAATCTTTTTGATATATCACATCAAGTGTAGTTTCAAATTTTATATAAAAATTATCTTTTGACTCGTACTACTTCATAAACCCCATAGTTTTTGAGATATTTGCAATTAAATGAAAAAAAACAAAATGGCGACCGATTTTCACAACTTGCCATAATCCTATTTGACAGGACTTTTACTATGTTGTTTAGGAAGATATTCATCGTACATTTTCATTGAAAAATGCTTGTATATAATTTTTTCAACCTTGACATCTAACTCTCCTACACTATTGGAGAAAAAAAGCTTATTCCCTTCGAATTTGCCTGAACACGATACTGATGAACGACATTGGCCATTTATAAACTTGCCATTGCATATCCATATAAAACTAACAAACTACTTGTTTGAACAAACACAATCAAATGCCAATAAATGGCATTTCACATACTACGTACACCAAGTGACAGCTAAAAATCGTTTTGATTGGTTCTTCAGACTTGCTACGAGCGGTCGACGACGAAACTTCAAGTTCATTTAAGTCGAACTACAGCCAACGGCGAACGGCAACGCCGACGGTAGATATAGAGGGTCATGCTGGTTTCTATACTTTCAATTGGGGACGCTAGCGCGAACGCCAACGGCAAACGCCAAGTTTATAAATCCAGCTTCAAGGTTAGCTATATGTCAACATAGCGAATGAAATAAACGCAAACGATTATGCATAACAAGATGGCTATTGAATAAACCATATCAACGCATGAAATAAACTCGAAAAAAACCATGTCGATGTTATGTAAAGTTATGAATAGAATGTTTGCATATTTGCAACATCCAAGGTTTGGATAATATAATTATTAACTTGTTGCTACCCATTCTCCTGATAAATTGAATTCAATCCAATATTAAATCCATTTAGTCCTGATACTGTCAGTATCCGGTATATTTCGACTCTGAATAATTTCTGTTCAAAATATGAGATTAGACGGATACATAAATCGTTCGAAAGATTGATATACCATCACTATTGGATGGCAGCTGAGCTCTGACTAATTTTTGTTTCTCAAATCCAAACTGATTCGTCAACGGCCTCTAATAATAAATGATTTTCTATTCGTATGAGATTTTGGTATAGGCAAACATATACGGAAACAACTGTTCAGAGCTGCGGAGAGCGCATGTGCATGAAAGTTGGACTTTCTGCAGTATAATCGGAATTTCTATGTTACACCTTCGTTGGTGAAAGTTATACCTTATAGAATACTGTTGAATTGAGAACGTGCTTCATAATTTAAGGGCTTCTGGTTGGATCCGAGACCTCTGGCTGTTTTATTTTTTCGATTCTTTTCCTCAGGATATTTATTTATTTTTCGTAGAATTCAAGAGAGTTCGGTTTTCTTTATACTTAAAAAACTAGGTACAAAACGTTTCAGCTTAATACTAGATTTTACTTTGTTCACATTTCATGAGGGATTTTATTGGAAGTTGTGAGGAACAAAAACATTGAAATTATTTTGGTGGCTAGTTCATTTTATTTTCACTTTTTTTTGTCTGGCATCACAAAGGACTTTTGAATTAATATAAGTATATGTAATATGATATTACGGTTATACAGACAAGTTTTCTTTAGAATGAATTGGAAAACATGGAGCTTCAACATTTTCTATATTTATTAAAAAACGTGGAAAATGGGGTGTTGAGAAAGGAAAAAATTGTGCCCGACAATAAAATCTGCTTGAATTTCAATCAACAGGAATAGGAAGTATTCATTTTCTCTCGCTTGGAAATTTTCCAGCTCTAGGCGATCGACGTTGAATTTCTGAATTTTCACAGGATATTAAAAATGTTTGATCCGACAAGAGGAATTCTTTGAGTAAGTTCCACGCTTTATGTTATAAAAAATAAATTTATTTTGCAAACATGTGTAGTTACAATCGATAAATATCAGTTGTTATAAATTTATTGTATAAATAAAATATACGGAATAGTAGGGAGGACTCCTCGTCGGAGGAGTTTGGGAATATGCTTTTCCCACGGATGATATATACTATTTTTTTTTTCAATCGTTAATTAACATTTGATAAATTGATTCAAAAATATTGAATTCAAGATGTAATCAAGTAAGTTTAGATAGGATTCTTACAGTGGTCCTGAATTCAATTGAATTTATTATAAATTGAATTAAATCAAGGTAAATTTATAGAAATTTTTTTCTGGTGGACTATTTAGATCGAGGATTATATTGAATCTCTGGAAAGTACATTAACCCTTATAATACCATACGGGGTGCAAATGCACCCCACATGTACTTTTTTGTATATATTCAAGCCAATTATATTTTGTTTTATTCCATCTTTTTAGTAGCTGCATTTTTTAGGTTCCAAATGTAATTCACCTAAAATTTCACATGGATTTTTTTCATCTCAGTAATTATTTAGGATTTTAGAGTGGGGGTGTATTTGCACCATGCTTGGCATTTTATGTATACCAATATTTCTATGTTATTATGAGCTAACGACAGGGTAAAATCCTTACATGATGTACTGTTCGTATCCCCACTTCACTTATTCACTTAAAGAAAAACTCTTAGATGGCCCATGGTACTTTTTTACCATATAATCAATATTTGAGCTATAAATTCCTATAAAATATGGAAAATTGAAAATCCAAATTACGGGTCTGGTTACTTAGATGCAAGAAGAAAATATCTCCTATATAGTTTGCAAGCAAGCATACAAGAGAATATTCTAAAAGTTGTTCCAGAATTAGAGCAGAATATCCCTTCAACAAGACCTGTAGGAACTCAATGTAGATGTCTTCTCTGTGAAAGAACCAAAGATAGAAAATCAAGACAACGTTGTGTAAAATGTTAGCGTTTTGTCTTTGAAAATCACTCTGGAAAACAAATTTTTTGTATCCCATGTAAAGCAAAAATTGAATACCTAATTAAGGTTTGTTTATTTTTTAGTAACTGAATTGAAATGAAAATAGATACAAAATAATTTATTTTTGTTTTTTTTCATTTTACTTGAAAATGTGTAAAAATTACAAATATAGACAAAAAAATGGGGTGCAAATGAACCCTGCTTAGTATCGCACGTATGTAAAAAAACTTGGTATTGAAAGGGTTAAGTTCCGTTTTTCATTGCATGTATCTGTATAATTGACAGGGTTCATACAAACATGTTAACTGGAGTGGTTTCCAAATAGCGATGGACAAAACTGCACCGCACAAAAATAACGTGCTAAATTAGCATAATTAGGAATAGAATATTTTCCATAAATAATAGCCATAACAATAGTTTCCACAAATTGATTTCACATCGCTTCCTGATCAGCTGACAGATATCAAAGTGTACCTGTCTATAACAGTGTCAAAAATGAGAACGAAAATTAATATTTTTCATCATAATTCAACACATATCACTTCCCGAACAGACCGTATCTCTTAAACCGTTGATGTTATCAAGATGGAGGAGGACTTGATATCTTTGAAAATGTTCACAAAAGCCAATTGTTGCATTAATAACTGAAATAGTAGTTTGTGCAACTAGTGTGGATATGATGGCCATATCGCACGAGGACGAAGTTTGAGTACGACGCCGTAGGCGGAGTGCTCAATCGTTCGAGTGCGATATGGACAATCCACACGAGTCGAACAGTATATTTTTTCTACTACCCACTTAAAAAATCTAGAAAATAAACATTTTAATAAACTGTAATCTCGACTGTAATATAACTTCAATTTCAAAGATTTCAACAATTTTCATAATTTTACCAATCAATATCAAGCGGAGTAATTATTTAGAAATAAAATTAACAATAAAAAAATTTCTTCGTTGGGAATCGAACCCTGGACCTAGCGCGCGATAGCCTGGTATCCTTACCACTCGACTATCGAGGAATGTTCAAAACGGATATCTATAACGTCATATGAATTACATAGTTTTATAAAAGCTGACGTCTATCAGAAGTCCTCTTCAATACCCATTTCATTCTGTTTTCAGTATTTGTTGTTAATTTATACGGATTATTTTATTTATGTTTATTATTGTAAATAGATATTCTTGATCCAGTGCTTCTAGGGAAGCCTTTTTTTCGATAAGTTATTTTGACGTTTCTTTGAAATTCAAATAAGGGGAGTTGACGAATTCTAAACGCGAATGCTGATTGGTGGATTTCATATACGTTCTAGGATGTATATGAATATATACGTTCAGTTAACCGGTATGGCCTACATTTCCATTCTGTAAACTGTGCAAAAAATGAATAATATACATGTGGGTGTAGAAAAAAATTTTAATTACTAAAAAATGGCGCCTCCACCATTCAATTAAGTTGGTACCTGAGTTCACCAGTATGTTGTAGATTTGTATATCACGCCAAATAGTGTGCAATCATGGTGTTTATTAACGGTCAAAATATAACTAATTTTCAATCGGCTATTTAATAATTGTAAATGAAAAACCATTTTTCATTTCCAGCTTCAGATCCCTAGTTCGTTAACGAAGGGCGTGAAGGGAAATTTTTATATGAAGACCACCATTATTTTCATTTTTCCTATCAGTTCTTGACGTTAGACACCCCGTATTACATAATAGAATAATTAAACTGTACATTTTTTTTATTTTTCTTCAAATAATTACATTTTCACAAAGGTCTACATCAGTGATAACAATCAGTACTTACTCAAGTATATGATAATATTCATTAAACTAAGTATTGCAAATTTTGCACAAAATATCAAAAAATTCAATAAACTACAGTGTGTCCGGAAGGAAAAAATTATAAATTTGATATGCCGTCACGTATCGAGATACGATTGGTTAATACAACCTGTATAAATAGTTGGAGCTTGTTGTGAAACAGTCTGTACCTCAGAAGGTTGCAAAAAATAGCAATCAATATTTAAAAACTATCCATCCACGAGATATTATTGATGAATTATGTTACAAAAACGGCCTTGTCGCATCGTAGTGAGACCACTTGGGAAAAAATTTCGTTCCGTTTATGGGGAATTATTAAAGTTAGGTCAACGCTTATCGGACATTAATCATTTGACGTATGTGGTTTTTCTTTCACTATCTGATTTATCAATAGTTTTTGTCTTGCTATGTTATTTAATACAAAAAAGCGAGTGATATATCTATGACTTTTTTTCAAACCACCTGCCTACCATTAGCGATGACTTAATAGGTGACGTTCTTTGTACGTAATTTCTTTGTCACCTATTATGTCGTTTTGACTCCTTGAATAAAGACAAATCGACTTAAATATGACGTGAAAATGTCTTATCCCAAAGATTCCACATATGACGTAGAATATATACGTTTTGTCCACGACCACCTAATAATAAGTCAATATTTCAACTAACAGAAGGTATATGGTACCCATGTACATTGACTAGAGCAACGTTGTTTAGATTCAGGAATAGTTTCTAGTTCCCAGAATCTTTCCATATCTACTAGAGTGAATTAGTTCATAATATACTCACAAAATTTCTTTACTTAGGTGACTAGAGTTGGGGGTACAGTGTGGAATAAACTATTAAATCTGTGTATTTTGCTTGAGAAATTTGATACTGAAATATTATCGTATAGATAAAATATAGTAATTTTTAGTATTGATACTTTTCATAACGATATTTTCTAATATTGAGGATTTTTAAAACAATTTCTTTATAACGGTACGTTGTATTGATATTTTACACAGTCTTGCACATCTTTATGTTATGACAAATTATTTTATGTAGCTACCACAACGTACTCCAGACATTTATGAATGTTGTGGTTAGTAATACCAAAATTTTCACATACGAATTAATGGTTGTGGACAAAGTATAGTATTCTGCTCGCAATTTATGACCAATATACACTCGGGTGACTTGCGCCCCTAGTCTGCGGCTCGAGACGCAAACGTCTTCTAGCCTAAATATTGACTATCATAAATTGCTTGTTTAATAATATGCTATTATCAAAAAAATTGTATAATTGCGTTATTCAATTGCGCTGAAATATCACTCACCAATATGTATTTATTGGAAAAACGGTACATCTGAACTTCTTTATTGTTGTTATTTTTATTACAATCCGAACTCACATCAATCAAATACCATTATTACTATAGTTAATCACCAATATTAAGTGCAACAAATCAACGAAACCAATTATTATACGGTTACATACAAAAATTTTACAAAATGTGGGTTATATTCTCATGCGCAATTGAAAAAAAGGTACGGTGGTGCGCTCCCAACACCTTGAGTACAAAAGTTATACTTGTGTGAGCGTTCATAGAACATTCACCACACCTCAGAATTCACAAACACACCAGAAGAGTAAGCCCCGTCGTTTGACTGACACGTAGTACACTGTCTGTATTCGCATCTCACCTAATCCGTATAGATTATAAACGCACTCCTTATATCATCAGTCATTTTTGGTTAAGCGCGAATTTTAAACTTATGGCATTTTTATTCAAATACATAATTTTATTTTGTTAAGTGATTCCAAGCTGTAGATATTTTAAAGACAATATCCTGTGTATAGAATACTCTGATCTCCAGCATACATTATCCAAGGATTAGAAAAATGAAAATCTGATCACAATGGGCTGAAATATGTGGATTGTTGTATCCAAATTTTGATGAAAACCCACATAGGTAAGTGCGGGTATCACCAATTGCATTTTTATTTTATACAAGAACTATTCGATATCTCTAGATAACATTAAAAAAATTTTGTTTAAACATTTGTTTTCTATTCCAGTCCTACTATTCATGGAAATATTTGGTAATAATGTGTAGATACAATCATGAAATTTAATGGGAAATTAAAAAACCTTCTCACAGGGGGAAAGACATATATTTCCCACCGTGATTGTGATACTGGCAAATCGAAGTAAAACATTTACTGTAATGTATTGTATATTGTATATACAAGCGCCTTTGTCAAATGTGCGAATACAATTGATATTTAAGAAATGTTCTCGGAAAGCTTGCATAAAATGGAACTGAAAAGGACAAGCCTATCGTTTGATTGTGGAAAATGATTCTAAGAGCGAAGAGAATTTTTATAGTAGTGTCCTGAATCCGTACAGGTAATCCACTATTCAAATTTTTTGTTAGAGCATGACTGTGATTTGTGATTACGATTTTAAGTCAAATATTCTTTTTCAAAGAAGTACTTTCTCTATTGATTTCGTTCACCTAACAACATCTGCTTTTCTCTTATCTTTGATGATTATATTCCAGTCCTTAATGGCTGATACTTCAAGGAAATTAATAGCTTCCATGAAACTTTGAAGCTGTCGAATTAAGTTGAAAGTCAAGATAAACATAAATAACTTTCTTCTGTATGTTCCTTGTGGTATATTATTCATTATTTTTTTAATTTCTTGGGAAATTAAACCACAATATTTTTGAATTCTTTATTTCAACGTTTCGGTAGCGTTCCAGCTACCGTTTTCAAGAAAAAATAAGTAAAAATTGATTTTTATTCCTAACTGACACAACGGAAAAAATTTGACAACTAGACAATCAAAAATATTTGGAAAAAACTTGACAACTAGACAATCAAAAATATTTGATTGTCTAGTTGTCAAATTTTTTCCGTTGTGTCAGTTAGGAATAAAAATCAATTTTTACTTATTTTTTCTTGAAAACGGTAGCTGGAACGCTACCGAAACGTTGAAATAAAGAATTCAAAAATATTGTGGTTTAATTTCCCAAGAAATTAAAAAAATAATAAATAACTTTGCTGTAATTTTGATTGGTGGATTAAAAGTTGGCGCAGTAAATGACATTATATCAATGCGGAAATTTCCAAGCATTGAAACGCTTGATAATGTTAATGAGTTCATCAATAAAACGATATTTGAACAGTTCTATCAAATCCGATGAGTTTGACTGAATTTTGGATAATTTTCAATCGGCTAATTTCATGAATACGGAAATACAAAAATCGATGACCATGACACTTGAAAATGCACAAGAGCATATTATATTGATTTTTCAAGTTCATTTATGTTAAATATATTCCAAAATTTCTGGCGCTGGTAACTTGATAAATATGACAGCCATGGATTGGATATTTCTTATTGATGTGCTTGAAATCATTTTGCATTTCAAATGCATGAATTACATAATTTCTCACAATAAACCATGTGCCATACCCATAAAAAAACCATTCCAATTTAGTTACAGCACGATAGGTTTCGACAATATGTATATTTTAACGGAAGCTATTCACTTAGTGCATTTGTAGAGAAAATGCAAAATTGGACGCATTATCCACAGAGTCCGAACAAACTGGGCACGTAATAAAGTCATAAAGTCTCGAGAGTAATAGACGCTTGTTAGTGTACTTTATTAACTAAATGCGTCATTGTTGGTCGATACCGAAATTGCCACATAGACGTACATAACTTAAAATTATGGGATGTCAAAACATTCAATACATAATTACATTGGTCTATTTCATTAAAAATGATTTAATCCCAGATAACTTTTTGTTCAATTTTTGATAAACAAGCATCCGCCACTAGATTTTCAAACGCGTTATAGTCTATCAGTACCTAATTCATACGCCATAATGGACATGTAAATTTTACACCATCCTCCAGCCGTTTATCACCTTGGGAGTAAACTTATTATACCTGGTATAATATATAATGTATTTTATATCTCCCAGGACCTCAGCGTTAATATAACCTATCCATAATCAATAGCTTTTATGTTGCACCATTTTTGGAAAATATAAAGCTGAGATTTAGAAGAGCTCTCATCAAACCACCGATGCATAGTTGCAAAAAAAGTGTGTGATAACAAAAATATTATTAAGAAACAATCCAAAACGTACCCATACTGATGTGATTATACCCCTTAAATCTAGAAAAAATCAGATAGAAGAGTGAACTAGCACATTATCTAAGGCCAACATAAGCAATTATTAACTCACTTGATTTCAATCCACAGATGTTCTCATGTCTCATTATTTGGATGTAATAAACTCAACTAAGATTAAATTAGAATTGGAGTGGAGTGACTCTTTGTCCTATCCCACTGTGACCTTTGCAGATCTATTGTGGTCCTCCCTATATTTAAAGCTCGTTATCTAGCTTTATATTCTCATTAGATCAGTTAGCCCGGATACCGCCTCCCTTACGTAGATCTCTGCCCTCGGTTTCCCTTCTTCGAGTTAGTGAAACCAAATCCTTGCTAGGCATTTGCACTCACAAAGTACGTGCTCCGCGGTTTCGTCTTCTTCCTGGAAGAGCCTGCATAGGCTGACATCTGATATGCCAATTATGTGCATATGTTTCCTCACCCTACAATGTACGCTCAGCATTCTCACCATCATCCTAGTCGTTTCTCGACTTAGTGGGTCGTGCGACAGTTTGGCCGAATGGCTTTTAAGGAATTATTTAGCATGCCTTCGTCCTTAGGTTTCATACCACCTGCGTAACGCCTGGTTGCCTATCCATTTGTGTATGCTCTCTGTACTTATAGGCATTCAGAAATTCCAGAGGAAGGTTCTGACCCTATCATGACCTCCGCTGCTCCCTGCTTGGCAAATTCATTGGCCTTTTTATTGCCTTTTATTCCTTGTTAACCTGATACCCAGGCTAGGGTCACTCTATTTTGACTACCTACTCTGTTGAGTGCCTTGCGATACTCCCACAACAGATTTATAGTTATCCAATATGAACGTAACGCTTTTAGTGCTGCTTGGCTGTCGGAGTAGATGAATATCCACCTCCCGTCTCACCAACACTTCTGCAAAACACTGCAGCGCCATTACCTCTGCCTCAACTTAACTGTCAGCTGCCTCCGCTCCGCTACACCCACTCGTGCATCTAACAGTCTTGGGCTGCTTGAGCTGATTTTCTGTCCTTGTGACATAATATAGTTTATTCAAGATAAAAAGACGCTGACGTTTCAAGAGAAAATATTGTAATGTTGCCAAGCTGTAGTTTTTTTTTCTTCAAAAACATTCAATCATTCACCTCTAAATATGTAACAATAATATTTATAATAATGGATACAAACAGTGAATACTATTACTTCTCTCACTGCTTATAAAGTCATGTTTATATACATTCGTATTGGTGTTTGCTCTATTAAACCACAACTCACTTTTGTGCGTTCCAATACCAAGTTTCTTAATTATTAACTCAGTTGCTCAGACACATTTCTTTCCAATGTAGCAGACTACCACTCAATATATTTTTGTTTCAACGTAACTCAGAATTTTATCACAAGATATAATAATACCTTATTATAATGAAATTGTTTAAACTTAATATTCTTAAGCGCTTTATAACTAAATGAATGATTGTATACATAATAACAGGAATAAACTTCTCAAACATCCAGCAAAGCAAGATAAAATCTCTAAAGACTGTTTATCTCCGTACACCAACTAAAATTGAATTAACTTGAATGTGCGGTCCCAGAATGATACAATGCAAATTATATTATACTGTCCTTTGTCCAACAAAACGACAAAAGGCTCAAACATTTATTTTATTCCTTATGAAAATTTAGTCCGTTCGTATTTCTGTTTAATTTGAAATAGTAACAGTCAAATAATAGTAATTTTATTTAAGGTTTGGAAAGAGCAGATGAAAAAGAAAACAAAAAACATTAAAAAGTGTAGAGAAAAGTCTCAGAAACTACTGATGTGATTAAAAATGAGCTCAAGTGGCAGAGATGGTATACCAATTGGTTCGGAAATAAAAATGGAACTAGGATGAGAGTATACTTTAAAAGGAGGGGGAGCAAGTATAACTATGCACTAGAAAATTCACATCTGTATTCCAAACGAAAGGTTCACACAATCCTGCAATTCACAACAAAATTATTGGCTATTGAAAAAAATAATGTTCATTCTATCGATGTTAATGATCCCAACTTTTATTATATTTATTATTCCGGTTGGAGATGGTCAATCCAGAGAAGAGGGTGCGCTTTTAAGAATATTTTCACGATAGATGACTCCCCTTTTACTCATTATGTAATTTATGCTATCTCGTTTATTTTACACCGAACTGAGTTTTATTTCCTATACCTGTCCTACAGCTTGTAACGTGAACTTTGCGTCCATCGTTCCGGTTCATATTTTTATTTCTTCAGAATTTTGATTTTCGGTGGAAAAGCTTATAAATATTTCCTTAGAATATTCCATTCAAAGAAATTATTTCTCTTTTCTGATTCGTAGTGGAATAAACTAGTAGAACAGAAATCAATATTCTTAACGTACTTTACCGCGAAATTCAAAATTTTGAACTGTCTATAAATAAGAATGAGGAAGGTTCCGGCAGGTCTCCTCTCATCGTCTGCAGACAATACTACCTACAACTGTGCCGTAATCCACGCAAAACTTTAGAATAAAATAATTGCTGCCGTTGTTACTTGTGTATCTGGATTATTGGTATGTTTTTTTTCTACCTGTCAACTTCATATTTCAATATTTCTTGCATATAACTAATATTCTATAAGTACTTTTTTTACAAAATGGCTACCCATTTTGGAAGCCACATTTCCTCTCCTATCCAGCCAAGGATATTTTTACTTTTATAAAATTGTTTCTTTTTCTTTCTATAAGATTCAGATATTTGTCCAGGGGTTAAATTTGTAAATTGTATTCATTGAACTGGACAAATATCCTTGTAAGCTATAATTTTTTTTGCAACATTTTTCTTAAACCGACATATTTTATAGCACAGTTGCTGGGAGAATAACAGTTGCTTGGGAGACTTCACTACTTCAGTTCCTGATTATCAAATAATACCTGGGAGACAACAATCCAGGACTGAATTACAGTTCGTACAGTACGAAAGTTCCTGGCTGATTAACAGTACCTGGTATTTCAACAGTTCCGTATTGACCCTTTGATGGTAACATCACCTGGGAGTGAAAGTTCCTGAAAGCATTACCTACATCTGCTATTTGCCGTATTACCATCTATTGGTTTATTTCATAAGTATTTTTTTACCAACCTTTTTTTGCGCATATTTCTGATCATTATATACATTTTTTTTTACTTCTATAGTTTTATTTACTATGCAAAAACGAAAGTTCTTTTTTTCAATTTCTTTCAACATATTAAAGTTAGCTAGCCATTGAATTTGATTTTGTTTCTAATTTTCTTTCTTCTGAAAATCTAGAGTTTCATTGTCGCCCAACATCAATTAGTTGTTTCAAGCTATTTCATTTTCTGTTCTCCAAGTATTAAATATATCTTTTTTTTATCTTGTGTATGTTCTTTGTGAAGTATTCATTATTATTTTTGCAATTTTTGGGAAATCGAACATCTTTTTTTATTCGATTTTCTAGAAAAAAATTAAAAAAATAATCTTTCCCATATTCAGTTTCTTGTTTTTTCTTTCAATATTCATCATTATCTGTATTTTACGAAATATTTCTACTGTTCCATCCATCATAAACGTTTCTGATGCATATTTTAATAATTTTATGAAAATTTTAAATTTCCTGACTCATAATCCATCGCAAAACAACTACCTCAAACTGTTCCTCAATGCATTACCAGAAATTTATTTTTAAACTTATTCCGCTGGAATATCTTTTCACGTAATACGGACGGAATTATAATCATGTGTATCTTATTCATGATAAGGAAAAATAAGAACCTCTAGGTATAAATGGAAATGAGCCACTTCTGATACTCACAAATGTCTCATATCGTGGAAAAAGTCCAATGAGCTTCTCTTGAGCTTCTCGGCAGATCCGTATTTGATGTGAGGATCAAAAATTCTCTACAATCATCATTTTCATTATTTCTTGATAATAATAACTTATATAAATATTTCATCCAAAAACATTGTTAAAGCGATCACATATCACATGTGTACTGCCATTTATCTATAGCCAATATTTTTCATAATTTTTCAATGCTTGAGCTTTTATGATGGATCCATTCAACTAACTATCTCGTCACCAATGCTTTATACAAGAGGGTCTAAGTCTTCTGCGACCTCTGCGACAATTACAGATAATGCTACTGGAGCAATTAGTGCGTTGAATACTACTATACTATTGGTCACTATGTGTATAGAAGCGTTGTTAGTCGAGCATGGAATCGATATGTTGCAGCTGGAAGCCCTATAGTATACACATAGTGATCACAAGCTCAAGACCTCACTTCTAAGAGAAACTAAAATTAACGGCTCCAAGAATCATCAGTTTATTTAGAAACGGTACTGGACTAGTTATTTTTTTATAAAAAAAGGTTGCATATTCGTAATTTGAGTGTAAAAAGCATACGCATAGAAGTTTATTTCAAGCTAACCAAGTCAAATTATTCAACTGATTGAGTGACCGGTACCATCTCACTGGTGCCGATTACAGCTAAGCACTTTTATCTAGAGCTATCAGTTCATTGAGTTATCGATATTTGAAAAAATTATCAAAATCTACGTGTATTTTTAATAATAAATATTTCAAGGCTCTGGGCGAGTACTTAAGTTTGATATTGAGAGCTTTAATTTTAGAGAGATTCTTTTTTGGACAGTTCCAATAATATTTTCAGTCGGAAACGGAGACACAAAAATAATTTCCCTAAAAAAGCACCCTCAGAGTATAGTCATTTCTTTGGCACAGTGGGGAAATCTAAATACGCAAATGACATTATTTTAAAAAGTACATTCAGGTGTTAGTGAGAATTTGATTAACTTGAAAAATACAGAAGGACATTTTTTAAGAAGAAAGTAGATGGGTAATTTTACTTTTCCCCTCTTTTCACGCTTATGGAATGATTGGAATTTGAATTTTTGGTTGATAAGGGCATTAAATTAACTGAATAAATGCCACTATTTAACAAGACTGTTACGACATCTCTTCAGTACGAGGCCATTAGGGTTTCAAGGGGCTACCCACAAGGCGAAGTACTATATCTCCCTTATTGTGATCACTTTTGATGAATAACTTGCCTTGTGCTCTCTATAGTGGAGGGTTACAACTACAAGCGCGTGCAGACGATCTAGTCATCTTGGCCAGGTCATATTCCCCAAGACTGGACGATGTCCGCAGCTAGAGCTAGCTGTCTATCAACTATAGCAAAACTGTTATAGTACCCTTCACTAAAAAAATAATGAGAATGTTTTACCACCAATGGTTAAGCTATTCATAAGGCCAGAATATGGATATATGTGATGACTGTTCGATCAATGATCACATATAATCACTATTGCTTGGTGGTCAAAAACCTTACAGCGAACGGCCCAAGCAGAGTTCCCTGGTTCAAAACAGGATTGTCTGGCAGCTACTGGTGTCATCAGCACCAGACCGTTAACAGCTATGAAAATCCTACTGGACGGACACATGCACGTATTTCTGAAGAGGAAAGGTAGATTGATAACATACAGAATTGCGCATATTTCTAAATGCACGGAACGGGCTCATATGAAGCAAAACAGAATTTTAGTGAACACTGTAAGTCACATTATTCTGTGAATGACTTCTCACAAAATGCCTCCAACAAATATCTTGGAAGAACTTGATTTTCTTTGATAACATTATACCAGCTAGAAGGAAGCTTTTGTATTCTATCCCATACAACTATGATTTCCCATTTTTGAAATCTTTTGGATTAGTAACGCACCAATCTAAATAAATTGTCTTAAATAAAGCCCGTTCCTGGGTACATTCTCTAAGTTCATTATTCTGCTTCCATCTTCTTGCACTTATCCAAAGATCTAGTCTCGTTGTCGACGATCCCCATACGGAGCTTGCTGGTTTTCATCGTCGCTAACGACATTATGTAATAGGTACAGTACGTAATATTATCCTAATCCCCAAGCAAACTCCCTCCTTAATTTTGAAGGCAATAAACACCGACACCGCAGGCTTGATAAACATGAAATTCATTATTAAATGTAAACATTAAATTAATCACAGATCCTCGCTGACTTCGTAGAAGTATCATAGGAATTTATAATTTAATATACAGGAACAAATATAGGACTGAAATTAAGCGTATTATGCTGTCGATTATATCTGGACCCTATAGTCTGGGGGACAACAATTGCCACCGAAGAAGTCTAATTGAATTTCCAATATTGGAAGGGATTCCAAAGTTTTCTCATGGACTAACCTCTACTACTTAGTTTATGTCTGGGTACAGAATTTATTCGATAATTTATATGCGACGAGGAACTTCTATTTGTGGAATATACCTAAATGGAATGAAATTAGAACTTGAGACATTAAGACCGGAGCACGTTAAAGTGGGGATTTGTATGATATTAACGTGATAAAAAAATTGCTGTTTGTATCCAAATTGTTGTTTTTTTTTTAAGTGGATACAAAGCTTCAATGGAAGATATTTGGTAGGGTCGAAAATGAGTTGTTTGAATCACCGTTGTCTGTCACATCTCAATCGCTTCATTTTTGCAACTCAACGCCGCTTAACGTCACAACTGGTATTTAGTTGGGTGCCGTTGCTCATGGAATGAGTATTTCAATTAATTGGGACAGAGTTTAGTTTTTCTTTTTCCCTAATTGGATAATATCCAATTATTTGACAGGCTGGTGAAAAATAATTTCTAGTTATGCTCTGAGCAATCGAATACCAGCAAATGGTGGAATAAACCAAGACTAATTGAATCAGCAGCTTTCCAGACTGAAAGTTTCCTTGGAAAAATGCTAGAGGATTATAAGATGATGTTAGAGTTTGCTCAGCCATCCTCTGCCGTTACGTCATTATCTGTGACGTATCCTGCTGTTCTACGTTTGTCTTATATTAGTTGAATGTAATTTTACCCAGGGTAGGGGATCTCTGAAGGCGCATGGGTGCTGTCACATAAAAAGTCCCGTCAGTACTAAAATTTGTAATTTCATGAAAACTGTAACGCCATTAGTGGTAGTTGCAGATTCTTCCACATACATATTAGCGCTGACATCCTAACCTGACAACTGCCTGACAACAACTAACAACTGCTTATTTGTGTGTGTTGAGTATTCGTATTTAGATTTTATTGTTCATAGTAGGACTTTTACTTTAAGAAACAAGTTCAAGAATATGTTTTGTGAAATACTGTAATGTGAGGTGCATACGGTAAGCTTTATCTTCATTTCAAAACATGTTTCATCAAATAGAAAGTAACAGAAGTAGCAGCTATTCTTCCACACAACTTTGAACTTCCCAGCATTATTGTTGAATTCCTAACATTTATTTTTTTCCTGTTTGTCATTGAGATATGTTCCATTTATTGTATATATAATTTTTATATATAATTTTTATTCAATGAAATATGTAAACTTGATGATTATTGCTTTATTTTTCGCAATTCAGGCGTTATATGAAAAAGAAGATTCCTGTAATTTTAGAGTTTTTTGCGGTATATTCAAAATTACTGTAATTTTACTTTTATTGCAAATTGACATTCACGATCCATTTTTTGACATTTCATTTAATTTTACTTGACTTTCCATTGTTATTATTGTAATATCAATCTAATGTTGAGTAATTTTAAATGAAATATCAAAAAATGGATCGTGAATGTCAATTTGCAATAAAAGTAAAATTACAGTAATTTTGAATATACCGCAAAAAACTCTAAAATTACAGGAATCTTCTTTTTCGGCTGTTAGCGAAGTTCACAACCTGATTTGTGCCAGAGGTACTGACGGGACGGTAGCGCCACCCGTATGAATAGAGGGCACCACGGGTCAGTTTCCCATCTATAAGTAGTTTTTTATCTATGATTTTACCCTCAACCTTAAAATCATAATCAATGACATATTGTTGAATGTGTTGAGCTGTTCACAAAATATGGCAACTGAACTGTCATAAGTAACAAATAAAATTCACGTCGACCTTAGTTAAGAAATACGTTAATGATGTCAAAATTCCCTCTCATCCATTTTATGAATGAGAGATCAAGATGGACAATGTATGACGTAACGGCAAAGGATGGTTGAACAGACTCTAGACAGTTGTGTATACTGTGGCTTGTTTAAATTGCAATTTAGGTTAGGTTAGGTCACCTTGTGTGCTGATTGGTATCGCCTAACCCTGAGTTTGGTGCTGTTACCGCTCAACCGTTGCCGCGTGCGTATGATATGCATACAATTTTCAGGGGCTCCTTTCATAACTCGTGACCAAGGAAACGTTTTTGACATTAGTGCAAAGAGGAGTGATTGTTGTACGAAATTGTTCGACAAGACCGTTAAGCAAAGCTGGACACGTTCAGTGCAATAAACATTTTTTCACGAGGTGTATACAGTATTTTTCCTACGTTCATGCAAAATCTAAAAAATGTTCCAACGTGACGTAGCAGTCCCTATACTGTAAGCAATGGCTACTTAGGTTGTCATGAAATTTGTTCGACATTATTGAAAAATTGAATTAGCGAAAATTCAACGTTTTGTTGGAATAAGATCAAAGGAATTTCAGTCTTATTTTGAATATTTGTTATTATATTGGGAGAAAAAAAACTGAAAAAGTCAAACTACATCGATTATATTCACATTACCACAGCAGATTTCCATCTACGAGATTGAACTGAAGATTTTTCATTTGTTTTTCAGATATGCGCTTCCAAACTTAAAATCACAAATTTCTGTTTGTCGATTCACGTTTAGATCCTGTACAACAATTCATTCAGCATTTTCAGCATACCTTCAAGGTGGAAGTTCGACTTTGAAATGAATAAAATATGAACTGGGAATCCTTTTATAGGACCATTGTGAAAATGATAAAATATTCCAATAAAATAACAGGAATTCCATGTTGCTTCCGGTGTATTTCATCCAACAAGTAAAATTTTCTCTGAAAAAATTTATAGTCCAATTCGATGTATCCCCAGAACTGGGAAAATGTGCAATGTAGTGGATATTTTTGGAAGGAGAGAAGGTATTTATATGACACATCCCAGATGAGTATGATAAGACAAAATATATCTGATGTTCAGAATTAGAATGGAAATTTTGGATCGGATATACACGGATAGTAGAGAATCCCTACTAAGATCATCCCTCGTCCTGCTTGAAAAAATTGGGCATGGAAAATTGGAGCTTCCATCCTTGTCTTTAAGTTTATTAACCTGTGTACTCTTTCACAATCCCTCTTAAAATTTGGAGAAGTTCCACTTTGCGGTCCATATATTCAGTAGTTAAGAACCAATACACTCGAAATTCCGCGCGAAGTCGAGAAAGTGGAACGAAAGCTCGAAAAGAGATGCGCGATGCCCCACTACTATTTAATATTAGCCGCAGGCTGGAACTTACAAAAAAATTGTGTACGCCACTGATCTCTTCAATTTTATATCTATCAAAAGTTTTCATAACGTTTTTTCATATTTTCCCTAATTAAGAAGTTATAGTACCTTGTCTTGTAGTTTTTGACAGTTTTCAATTATCGCCCTGTATCTTCCAGCTGCAGGGAGTTACCTCAACAAAAAAAAAGGAGTCCTCACATCTTAACTGCTTTTCTCCTATCTCTTCTAGTTTACGAGAATCACTGCAAAACACACCAATTTGGGACAGGAATGAATTATGGATTTTTTTTAAATTTCGATTTGAAAATTATGTGTGAAGGCTTTGTTTTCAAGTGTTTCATTACCATAAAGAAGCAGAATCTGCTTTAATAAATCCAGTATTTATACTGAATGTATCTTCAATAAAAAGTAAGAGTCATGTGATAACCACTAAAACTTTTGAAATTTGAAAATATTGCAGCTGGAACGCTATAATAATGTATAAATTGAAATTGTCTCATTATACTTCCATTCGTTTGATGAAGCTACTGTGTTAGCAAAACGCGTCACAATTTTAAGTTTAAATATTATGTAGACTTTAACAAATTAAATTTGTTTTATTCCATAATTTAGTATGAATCTACATCAAGTAAAAGCCTTATCTATTCAAGTAGTACAATACATAATATTCCACATAGGTGTCAATAAGTATAAGCACTCTCCCAATCTAGTAACTTTCAGAAGTGTGCTTCAGGTTTCTTAAAATGCTCCTTCCAGTTTGAAAACAAGGTATAGTAAAAATATTGATATTCCATCCCGTTCAATGAATATTGATAATTATTATCAATGTTTGCTTATAAATAGAATCCATTAGTATAGTAAATACGTAGGTGTGACGTAGGTCACATTCTTAAATAATATTGAATAAAGTTATCATTTATTCTGTATCATTTATTTTCTAGGATGGCTTTGTTTTAAGTAGATTTGTTTAACTCGTCGCCAAAAAAATATTGTGTACGCATAGGCTGTAAGATTGTTGGAATCGCCTGTTGCTCGACTCGTTTCACTCGTCTCGCAATTTTCTACATTTTGTTTTGAACTTACTTAAACTTTGTAAATGGAAATAAGGAAGAGGATTTCTCAAATTGTATTCGCATCGATAGACTTGGTTTTAAGATTAAAAATATGTGAAGAGTATTCTAAGAGAAAGAAAATCTAATATTCATAATGGAGGAAAGTAATTTCAATAATTTTTCTAGTTTTGCTCAAGCTTTTCTCGGATGCGGCAGAATACAGACAAGAAAAGGTGGTCGTTAATTTTAGTTGAGGAGCTGGATAACAAATGTTCGAAAAAAACAGGCTCCAAATATGTTATTAAAGTATGTTGGAAAAGCCAAAAAATTCAAAACACTCCGTTTATAGCAGCAAATGACAATATAAAAAGACCCATTAAATCAGTGGCACATGTAAGCTCCATTATTTTAAGTGGATGTCGTTTTCACTATCGAGATTCATATAAAAAATAAGTAGAATTGGGATTTTACTCAAGTCCCAAGCTGGATAATGGCCGCTCATGTGGGAATGAATTTTCACGGAACTAAAATACTCAAGTTATGGATGCTTTGTACTTTTGTATGCATTCCTTGGGTACTTTAAATCCACGTATACTAAAGGATGTGACTTTTCCCCATTACAAACCAAAAATTTCGGTTGAATGTAGTAGATCATACCATTCTGGATTGTAGTTGCTTCTTCTCAGTTATCAAGCCATTTATTTCAAATTAATAATAAGATGTAGTACCTATGTTGAAGTTCAAATTCCAAAGTGCGTCATCAAGATCTAAAATTGAATACGCTATAATTTAGTTACTTAGGAACGTCAACATTTTTCTTCAAATGGTAAATTGAAACTCGGTTGACAAAAAACCTCCCATTGAAGTAGCTACCGAACAGACATACAGTCTCTCCACCTCCTATACCTCATTTAAAAACCAGGAGGAGTGATTTGAATTTAAGTTCTTCAGACCTCTTAATGGTCAGATTCCGTCTAGTTTCACACAACACTTTCTAGTATTAATATCAGCTGAAACCGATTTCTTCATCAATCAAGGCATATTCAATAGATTTGGAACACGAATGTTGACTACATTTTCGTAACACACCCTTTAGTAACTAATCTAGTAACTTTCAGTGGTGTGAGTGAGGCTTTTCAAATTACTCCTTCTGGTTATTAATGGCCGTTTGCACCATTAGAAGCATAAGCTAAGAATAACT
Source organism: Galerucella nymphaeae (assembly GCA_963978555.1). NCBI lineage: Eukaryota > Metazoa > Arthropoda > Insecta > Coleoptera > Chrysomelidae > Galerucella > Galerucella nymphaeae. Next base: position 2,866,993 of record OZ021716.1, on the reverse strand, counting down.
AAGGCGAGTTTAAAATTTAAGGGTCGCTTAGTGAAAGTTCATTTGCACCAATGTTTTTGCTCGGCTTCTTAGCAAAGTGTTCAATACATTTGTCAACCTCGCTTTTTAAGTTGAGTTTTATTAATTTCCCAATGGTTTCTGGTGACTTTTCGTTTTTGTGGTTTGAAATAATGTATTAAAAACAGTTAAACGTCAATTTTTGAATTTTTGAAAATCAAAAGACTTTATTCCTGTTTTCTTAATAAGAAAATTGCTTATAATGGACACAGTTAAAAAATCAGATCGTCAAATTATACAGGTCAGGAAAAAGAATTGCTAATATTTTCATCCAATTCTTCATAATAGTTTTTACGATTGTACCGTCTTCTTGGAAATCCATTTTCGGGAATATCCAATACTTCCAAATAATCCTCCTCAAACATCCTTCTTCAAAAATAAAGAAACACACCTGAAATAGGAAGTACGCAAAATGAAAACAGAAAAATATTTGACATATATCAATCAAAACACAATAATGTTAGGTTAGAAATCTCCACTTTGAGAATAGGGGTCGTTTGCACCGGTCCACCTTAAATGTTCATCTCATCTAAGGTCTACTTAAAGTTAAGGTGAACCTTAAACTTTAGATGGTTTGCTAATCTGCTACTTAATGAGATCTTAGATAAGTGGCGAGAAGCTATGGCAACACTGAGAAAGCTACAGACATTCAAGAGATATTTGTGTTATCGAGTTTGATTTCACGAAGTTTGATTGTTGATTCTTTTTGTGACTGATGGTTTAATAAAAATGAATATTAATAATTGTAATGATAATAATACTAGAAAAAAGAGGACTCCAAATTTCACTGGACGAGAGAAGACAGCTCTTTTAAACCTAATATGTAGTCATAAAACAATTATTGAAAATAAAAGGACCGATGCAATTACCTGGCGTAAGAAGGAAAACGCGCGGATTAAAATAACTTCGTTATTTAATAGCCAATCTCTGGAATACCACGAACAAAAGAGTCGTGTTCGATTTCTACCTCAATTAGGTTCAAAATGTCTAGGCATAGATTTTGTCACCCCAAATCGCGAAAAGAATGTCAAATCATCCCAGCTGTTGAAATATTAATTTCTATGATAAATCCTTCTGGGGTTTCCATGAAAGATCAACTTAAGATCGTCTTAATCGTCATCGTCATGATCAAATAAATTATTTATAATTATTTTTTCAATAAATAATGAAGACAAGCCACAGCTAAAAAAAAGGAAAATACCACAACAACAACACGCATGTCAAATAGTAAACTTACTGTCAGATTGAAGTTTAGATGACATTAAGGAGAACTTTAAGCGGCACAATTCTTAGGCTTAACTAAGTACACCTTAAGGTACACCTTAAACCTCAGTTGATAACCCGTGCAAACCAAATTGTTATATTAAGGTCACCTTAAAGTTAAGCTTCACTTATCTTTCGCTAAGTATAACCGGTGCAAATGGCCCTAAGTGGAGTTTAAGCTAGCGATTTTCTAAGCTTAGCTAAGTGGAGCTTTAAATGACAAGTTGTTCATGGTGCAAAGCAACACTTTCCTAAAGCGCCACTTTACTTTAAGTCTACTTAAATATCAATTGGTGCAAACGGCCATAAATGAACTATAGTGAATAGAACTATCAAATAATTTAAATTATTTGCTGAATGATTCATTAGGTATCAGTACTGTCAATTAGATGGTTTAGTAGAAACATAACCTAGAAAAGTATAACTCCAATTAATAAGGGTTGTTTGTATTAATAGTCAACTTCCTGAAATATAATGTATAATACAATTTGATTATTCAATAATGCTTTCGAAGATTAAAATATGTTTAATGGAAAACCAATTCAAAATATACAGCGATTGTCAAACGAAAGAGTTCATTCGATTTGATATAAAATTGATCATTAGAATTTTTTGTCCGACAATGAATTTTATAAAAGATTCATTCTGAATTGTTCAATTTTTGTTGCTGTAAATAAAACTCACACAATTTTCTCAGACTAGCGACCACTCTAAACATTCATATAATTTACTTCCTACTCCACAAAAGCACGTGTATCACCATAGTATCACTAAGGATAAGATCATGAGTGACTGTCAAGAGAGAATAGTATATTATTCAACGAGCGTGTAATGATGGCTATTACTCATGGGAATGAAGTTTGCGACGTGAGCCGCAGGCGAACGTCGTAATCATTCGAGTGAGTAATAGCCATTACAGGAAAGTAGAATACTATACTTTTTCTATGACTGAGTGTTTACCTGTCAATCCAAACGAACGAGATATTTAGAGAATATATTATTGAATGAACTTAATGCTTTATGTCAAACAATTCCATTTTGGAAATACAATGAAAATTTATTTATTGCTTACAATATTAATGGTGAAATTTGAGCAGTTGAATTTGTTTTCATTTTCTGTATCCATTCTAATAAAAAATCAGCTCTAAATCACCTTCGGTAGGTAGGTACTGTCAAAGTAAAATTATGACAGTTCATGGCGAGTCTGATTCAAACATTACACCGAACATAGTCGTGTGTAATGGCATTTTTTGACGGTGATTGGCCAGATAGTCGTGTGTAATGGATCATTACACACGGGGCGTGGCTTGTTTTGTGTAATGTATCCAGTTACTCAACAAAAATGTTACATAAAAAGGGTCCATTTCTCAACAGTCACAGAAAAACATTTTTTTGAACATTTTCATGTCCAAGACAGTAACAACACTGGCTGATACGTCACACCCGCTCACATACGTGGCCACGTGGTCGGACTCTGGTACGCACTCGTGGGCAAAGGTAATACATTTATACAGTAGTAATGTTAGTTTTAGGTATTTTTTTCCAAATTAATATTTATATATTTGAAATACTTGTTGCCTGTTGACAGTTGATTTTTCAGCTCCCGAACTATATATTTCTTTGTAGTTACTTAGAAATGAGAATTTAAGATGAAAGTGATCATAGCGTTACTTAACTGAGACATTTTAAGATTGGATGAAGGATGATGGGAGAAACGTAACATTTCATATAAGAAATTGCGGCATAGAGAAAGCTTTAAGAATATCATATCTCGACGAACTCTGAAATGATGATCCAGCCAAGATTCTGTGGTTAAGACGTATACACATTCTTGCAGACATTTGACTAAAAAATTATAGTTTTTGGCAGATGGAAGAAAAAAAGGTTTTTTCATGAAAAATAATCATTATGTGATGTAAATTTATAGTTTCATATATTCGAATAATCATTCTCGTCTTATATTCCATTGTGTTGTGATGACAAAGGTGAAGTTCTTCAACCTCTGTTTGAATCATCAAACAACCAGTTAATATTATTAAACTATCGTAATAGTAGTTAATCCTGTATGATTTATAGCTATAGTATCAGTTACAAATGTTTATCAATTGTAGTCACCGCAAAATGTCATTGTTTTTGTTTATTTCTTTGAAATTTTTTAAGTATGGAATTATTTATTGATAAGAGGATTTAGCTCCCATTTCTTTTATTCTATTTAAATTGTGAAAAAATAATTTGTTTTCAAACAATACCTTGTATTGCATTGTATAATATAAGTATATATTTTCACGACAACAATCTATATAATAGTGACCGAGACGATGAAGCTCTTTATAGTTATAGCAATCATCTTTGTAAATGCCAAAGGCAATGAGGAAGGTGAGAAACTGTTTCATTATTATAATAAACTTTCCTTTAATATGGTTCCAGAATGATAAAGCTTGATTTTCCTTGTAGTTTATGAAGAAATCGATGATTTTTCTGATGACTTGAGTGCAAACAATACTTTTATTCGGTTAATGCCCGGTTTTATAAAGTAGAGTTAAATATCTCGAGTTACCTCGAGGATTAACTCTCAGGTTAAAATCCATAGATCACTGTAAAAATATATAAAAGAAGAAAACTTCGGTCCATAAAACAGAGTCCACAGTGTCTTCTATGATTCTAGTGCAGCCTATAACCTCACATTTTTTGTTAAAAGTGGCATGGAAAATGTTGTGAATATATGAGCTATCACAAGCTCAATAATATCTTCAGTTGAATGTTTAGATAAACGGAAACGTGCTATGAATTATTTATCATTCCAGAATTTAAAGACTCTATTCTATTTCTAAAAACTCTAGGTTCTCGAGGTGCCTCAACCATTTTAATAATGTCTTCCTCATCATCTGTTAGGAAGTCATCAAATATTTCAAATATATCTCTCACTTCATCCATGTCCAGATTGAAAATATATATCATAGAACAATATACATATCGGATATGATATTACCTTCACATTTTAGCATTTTGCTCATGACAACCGCTAACTTGAGAGTTAACCGAGCCAAATGGTGGGGCAGGGTTAACTCTAGCCCCGCTTTATAAAACGCTGTATCACCCACCGGTCAAAGGGTTAACTCTCGGGGCAGGGGTAACCCGAGCTTATAAAACCGGGCATAAGGACATCGACGGACATAGTTTATCATTTCTTTTGTCAAAAACATCCTAGTAACTCTTTTGATGTTAAAATAAGCAATGTGGAACTTCTGAAGAAGTCAAAATTTTCAGCGACTAAAGACACGCTTTTCGTTATACATGGTCTGTATGAACTTTATAATAACAACTTAATTTATGTATAGCAAGACACAGTAATTGTCACTTTGATAGCTTCAAAAGTCAACTGAAACTTTCGGAAGCGGATGAATGTCACGAAGTTGCCTAATATTGTATTTTCAATATTGGTGTCATTGCCAACCCCTCCTCGAAAAAATATCCAAGAATTATATTCCCTTCCCTTTTCCATGAAATTCATCCGAATTTTAACTCATACCTGATTTTCAAATTCCGTATGTTCTGCAAGCATTACCGTGAATCAAGAAAAGTATTACTTCTGTTCACGACCACCTAATAATAAGTCAATATTTCACCTCCTTGCAAAAGGTATATGGTACCCATATATCTACTGTCGTGAATTATGTGTCGTAATACACTTGAGTGTATCATGGTTCATAATACACTGACTAGAGATGGAGGTACAATATGAAATAAACTATTAAATCTGTGAATTTTGTGCAGGAAATTTGTTTCTGAAATATATCGTATCGATAAAATATCGAAATTTTTACTTTTCATAACGATATTTTTTAATATTAAGTATTTTAGAACAATATATTTATAACGGTACGTTGTATTGATACTTCACACAGTATCGCCCATCTCTGTATGTGTCAAATTATTTCATGTAGCTACCAAAACATTTTGAGGTTAGTAATACCAAATAGTTACTGACTTTTATAGAGAGATGGAGAGAATACTTTGAGGAATTACTTAATGTAGAGAAAGAACAGATGGAACTACAAGACGAAAGACATCAGGAACTGGAAAATGGAGAAAATGAACCACTGTTACAAATAGAAGAAGTTAAACAAGCAATACAAAAGTTAAAAAGCGGTAAAGCAGCGGGTTACGACAGCATTACCGCAGAAATGTTACAAACTTTAGGAGAAAGAGGGATACAAATGCTTACTAAATTGTTTCAAAGAATATGGAACGAAGAAAAAATTCCGAAAGATTGGGAAGTAGGTATTATATTGCCAATTTTCAAAAAAGGAGACAAAACTAATTGTAACAATTATAGAGGCATAACATTGCTGAGCGCTGCATTGAAAGTTTACGAAAGTATCTTAGAGACTAGACTTAGGAAAATAATAGAAAAACAGTTAGAAGAATCCCAAAGCGGCTATAGGAAAGGAAGGTGTAGCCAAGACCACGTATTTACATTGAAACAAGTAATTGACAAAAAACTGAGAACAAATCAAAAAGTGTATCTCGGCTTTATAGATATTCAAAAAGCCTTTGACAGCGTCCCCAGAAATCAAATATGGAAAAGTCTACAACAAAGAGGAGTTGGATCAAAACTAAGGAATAACATTAAATGCATTTACGAAACAACCAGAAACCGGTCAAGGAAAGATAATGAAGAGTCCGATGATTTCATAACAAAAGAAGGATTAAGACAGGGAGAAGTACTTAGCCCGGCATTATTCATAATGATAATGGATGATATTTTGAAGGAAGTGAAGACAAAAGTTAAAGAAATACAAATAGGTTATAGAAATATGGAAGTAGTTGGAATATCTGAATGCGTTTTTGCCGATGATTTAGTATTGTTCGCTAAAAACGAAAAAGAGCTGAAACATAATTTGATAACATGGAGGCATATATTGAAACTACGAAACATGAATATGAATATGGAAAAGACAGAAATAATGGTGGTGGGACAAGAAGAAGAGCACCTTAATATAGAAATTGATGAAATGCCGATAAAGTAAGTGAAGAGTTTCAAATATCTGGGAGTAGATATACAAAACAATGGAAAATAGGAAGCAGAAGTGAACGAAAGAATAAGTGCAGCAGTCAAAGTATATTACTCATTAAATCGAAATTTCCTGGGAAGAAAAGAAATTACAACTAAAACCAAATTGAATGTGTACAAGTCAGTCTTTCGACCAATCCTATTGCATGGTAGTGAAAGCTGGGTACTTACAAACTCACTCAAAAGCAGAATACAAGCAACAGAGATGAAGTATTTACGCAGGGTCAAAGGTGTCACCAGAAGAGATCGAATCCGAAATGAAATAATAAGGGAAAACCTAAACATAGAACCAATACTAAAAACTATAAAAAAACAGCAGCTTAGATGTTATGGGCACCTTTGTAGAATGGAGAACAGTAGACCAGCAAAAAGGATTTGGCAAGCTAGAGAAGTGAGCAAGAGAAAAAGAGGTCGCCCAAAGAAAACATGGGATAAGACAATATCAGAAATTTTAAAAGGAAAAGGAATTAAATGGACAGAGGCTGCGAAAAAAGCTAGAAATAAAAAGGAATGGCGAAAGTTTGTCCACGAATAAGCGACACACCCGACACCCACAGCGGGTACAAACGGGTTTATGATTATATATATATACTGACTTTTATTTAATGGAGAAATTAAGTGTCGTGGACAAAGTATAATATTCTACTCGCAATTTATGGCCAATATTTACTCGGTTGTCTTGCGGATCGTCACCCATCGTGAATAATGGCTATTATAAACTGCTCGCTTATAATTATATACTATTTTTCATAGATTTTCAAGTTACAACTTGGTTTTTTGGGTTATTTTTACTTAAAATTAGATTATTTTATGCACAGCATCAATGGGAATTTTCACAAAGGAAAAGCTGCCAATTCATCCAAAACTTATTCCAAAATCCTGAAAAAATACATTGAACATATTTCGCGTGCAATATATGAATTGTAGTGGGGTCGTTGAATGATTTATCTTTTATTGTCTCATGAAAATTATTTTAACTCGTTGTTTCAACATTTTCCAGTATTATTTAAAATTCACATTTCGTACCCCGGCAAGAAAAGTGACACTAGTCACTCTAAAAACGATAAAATTACATCCACGTATTTTTTGCAGTTTAATACGATGGTCAATTATTGAGAATCTGTACTTATATCAGTATTTGTCCATTTTTTTGCTTGATGCGATTTATCAGGATACTTTGATTATTAATATAATATATATTTTCTCTATAACTATAGGCGTGGGGTGGATACAATTACATTCTCTCTTCCCTACAATCTACACCATTTCGGTTATTATGAAACTATATCCTGTTTTAAGGCTGTGAGAAGCGAATTGAATTTGATTTAGGTATACATAAATATTGAACATGTATAAGTATATCAAAAAGCACCCAAAGTATCTTTCGATAAGAAGGAATAATTTGGTGTGGAAAATTGGAACTTATATGCTTCACCGGCTAATTATATGGACACTTCTTGATGAAACGTCGTGTACATTTTTATTACAATAAGTGTATTATAATTGCGATAAGTCTCGCACAGTCTCCCACTGCCATTTCTTTGCTGACTGACGTAGAACTATTGAAAATGTTTTTATTTTTGTTCAAGAGAATTCAAGCTTCAGGAAATCACTTAAACTGACGTGAATCTTTTTAAAATTACTATGCAGCACTGAGACCTCGTTTCCGTGTTAGCTATCTGTCTGTTAAATTCCTGTTCTATATTACTTTTGCTCGTTTTATATAAAGCTTTGAGAAAACAGTCTAGATGTTAATGAATATCACACTTTTGCGAGCAGGTGTCCCAGTAGGGAAAGTTCTGACTACAGTGATTTTTCATTCATTGAAATGTTAGCTATTCTGGGAATATTGGCATTAGGATATTGTATTAAAAATAAATAAAAAGTGGATAAATAAATAAATATTGGGGTGACATTCACTGAGACCTAAGAGATCTATTGTATCTTCCACTTGGACCCTGAGAAAAACCACAGATACTAGTAGCTTCATGGGCCTATTTCACAGACAAAGCAAGCTCCAGTTTAAGCTAGTGTTCCTATTCTATCCAGTAGACTTCCAGGTGTTGTGCTCTAGGATTCTTGATATTGAATGGAGAATTTTTCTTCCACGCCAAAAAATCTACATCTTAGTTTCTCCAATATTTTCCTCCACTATTAGACAGCCAGAAATATCTTCGATTGCTCAAGCTCTACAAAATCTCTTCGTCTATTTCGCTTAACATCACACTGGAGCCCCAAAAGGATATTTTAGTTACCATCTTAGCCTTAACGACTGCTTGACTATTCGACGTGATAAACTTCCCCGTCCTCCCCGTTAGGTACAGGTGAATAACTAAAATTCATCTGGTGGAATACAAACCCCTTGTGCAATTATGAGTGTGAAATTATCTAGTTTGCTTTGTATATATTCTTATCTCAAAAGAATCTCATTATTTAATCCACTTCCATCAATAAATTTTTAGGTTGGAAAAATATCAACGAATCCAGTGTTAATCATAAAATTAGGGAGAAGACTTTACATCATTACGACATTAACTTGATAGTAGTGGATTGAAGTAAAATGGCTGGTAGAAGCTATCTTTCTGCAAAAAAGTCAGTGGTAAGAGTCGGTAGATACGTGGCTAATTTTATTATTGAATTGAAAAAACTGTTTTAACTAAAAGTGAGTAAAGTGAAATTTGTGGCACATTCCTTAGGCGCACATATCTGCGGGACTACTGGTAAGCAAAATATGATTATATTTTTTGTGAATTTATTTTATTTTTTGGAAAATTTTGTAAGTATTGCATATTTGTCTGCAAAATTTGAAATCATGCGACCTACGTATGCTGTACTCAACTTCTCTAACTGATTGTCACGGTTGAAATAACTACACAGCAGCCCACAAAAACCTCTCTGTATACCTTATCTATTGTTTCAAAAGAACTGGGCTTCTGGAGAAATCCATCTCAGTTTGGAGCTGGGTCTGTAGCTTGATCAGGCTTTATGTTAACATGTTTTGGTTATTCTCGGATAATATTTTCCGCTGTGCAGTGTGCACCGCACGCAGATGGGATCTGAGTGAGTATTTCTGTTAATGGAAGCTAGGACTTGCCACCTGGAGGTTTGACATGTTACACCTACAGACTGAGGAATCGGAGAACATAAGTTACATATCGCTTTTTAGGAGCTGCTTTGGATGGCAATGTTGATAGAATCGTTGGTTTGGATCCGGCAGGACCTTTATTCACTATGAATAATAAAGCCAATAGATTAGACGCTCGTTTTGTACAAGTTATCCACACAAGTTAGTACATTTTCAATAGAAAGTTCCGCGTAGCCTGTGATCATTTACACAAGTTTGAATACATTGGCTAGAATACACCGAAAATTTGAAGCTCAAGCAGAATGTTCATTGAATAAGTAGCTTACTCTTATTCATATCTATTTTCCCTTTCTATTTTCGTATATTCGAATTAATATGTTCAAATACAAATTTGAATTGATTTTACTGTTTATATTCCACTTGAAGGCAGCCACCGCAACCTTTCATTAGCAATTTTACTGAGTGAAGTTAAGTTCAGAAAGCTTATTTTTTCACGTTTCTAAAAGCAAATAGACACTAATATGCATGCGTTCTAATCCACCAACACATTGTTATGATAGGAATATTCCTATCTACCTATTAAAATAATTCCGTGTTCATTTTTCATTTATTATCCACCACAACTAGGTATGAGTGTAATTAAGTAGGTAGTGTGGAGAATATAAATGAGAATATAATTCATAAGTCACGTGACATGTTTTCCACCAATCAATATTGAGAATCTCCCTAGATACATGTTTATCACAGCGATGATAAAAAACAAAAGAAATTATCACCTTATTTTGGTTCGTTGGTAAGGCTAATTTTTCATATTGACAGTGATTGACAGTAAGTATTTTTTTATCTATGATTGACAGTTCATATTGAAAATATAAAAATGTGTTCTAATCGTTGGGGTAATTGTAATAATAAATTCATTATATTCTCTCATTAAATATAAGCTCGTGATATGATTAATAATCGATGATATATCTCGTAAAACCGAAGCAGCACATTTAACTCGTCCTTCGGACTCGTTAAATCTGCAGCTCGGTTTCACTCGAAAATATCATCGATGATAATCATATCACTTGTTATATTACGTATGAAAATAGTTTCGGTTCATCGGTGTATAAAATGGGAAAAAGTGTATCCACTTGGAACTAAATAGATTTTATCTTGAGAAACTACGCATTTAGTATGATAAAGAATAATGAAAGGAAATCATAATTGAAACTGTGCTTGAACTTATCAAAAGCAGTGAAATAAAAGCTACGTTATATTTCAGTAATAGATTGCATACATTGCTGTAAAAAGAAACAAAGGAAAGAAGACAGTTTGGCAACTTTGAACAAATGGTAGTTTTATCTCATCGCGTCATAATTATTGACATTTCATAGTCTGGTATAGTTCTTTCCACGATCTAAGAAACTTGCATGACGGCTTAGACTTGAGATGCAATAAAACCATAAAAATTTCCAGTGCAGAGTTGCACTATACCTAATGGAAAAAAGAATACTTAATAAAATACAATATTCATTATAAGAATGACCCAAAAGTTCTTTGGAGTTTTCAGGTAATAATTTATTGTCCGACAACAACATAAATACGACCCTGTCACGGCTAATACTCTCATACTCTTATTTTTTATTCAAGAGAGGAAAAAACTAATGATGGTACGATCACTTGTTGCATTGAGAATAACCCGTTGATACCAAAAATCGTATAAAAAGGACCCCAAACATGTAAAAACATTAAATGGTTGAATAACAACAACCTTGTTGTTCATTCTTTTGTTTGCACAAAAAGTTACCAAACGGGTGGAACGAAAATTTCAGAATTGACAGAATTGTTTTTTCTGCAAATCAGACATTATTCCAAAGTGACAAGGAACAGGGACAAGTTAAAATTACTGATAATTCTTCAAGATCTACAGCAATATCTCATCTTGCAAAGCGATTATCGATGAACAGAAAATCATCAAAATTACAGGTCATACTAACTTCTCTATTGAAACCGTATCTAGACAGTTAATACCATTCCAGATTAATGAGTAATATTGGCTTATAGATAAAGGTTGGAAAGAAGCAGCAAGATCAGAATATCGTTGTTCTATTGCTTCTATTTTTTCTGTCATTGCAAAAAAGATATTGATGAGCAAGATAAGATAAAATGAGTGGGACATTCCCATGCAAATTCTTCCACACCAAAGTGTTTATAAGGAATAATAACAGATCAGAAGATCGTTGAGCGATAAGTTTAAATGCACTTATCGCCCATGTTGTTTCGGTAATATAATATGGTCAGGAAAGCTTTGATACGTGGAACTATTAGTGGGAATTAAATTTGACCATATTAACTCCACTTAGTTTTATTATGTAAACCAGACAGCAGCTAGACGTGTTTGTAAATCATTATGATGGGTAAAATGAATTGAGAAATGTGTTCCGGATAGTTGCACGTCACAAAAGCCAATTAGATCAACATAAATGGATTGGTGGATATTCTCTGATCTGTTTGTTGAAGGTTAAAAGTAATTTTTTTTCTGATATAATGTTGGTTCCAAAAATTATCAGGAATTCATTAGTTTGGGCACTACATAACTTGGTTAATGAAATTCATTGTTATGTTCCGCTTCCAAAATAATCTCCATTATAGGCGTGTTTTTAGGGGAGGCAGGGAGATAATGGCCCACCCTAACGGTCATCCCCAATCCCTCAAAATATCAATCTATTGAAAACATTCCATAATTTTTATATTTTAATGTTCTTTCAATGATACGAGGAAGTAGTTTTTTATTCTTGAAATGAATTGAGAAATTGAAGGGTGGCAATATACAAAAGCATTGTGCGTAGGGCAAGGCTCTTTTTTTCCATCAAAGCATAAGTGTGGTAGGGGTTGTTAGACCATTGGTCATTTTTGGTCATTTTTTATGGAATATTGTAATCAATATAGGTGGATGTTGATATTTGACATTGCGAAGATTGAATTTATTTGTTACTGTTTGTATATTCCCATTACTGCACTTTGCTAGTAGGGACAAACTTCTGGTAGAGTGCAACCGGAAGAAAACATTCTGTAAGCCGGTGGGGGATATTTTCTGTCGGCTGTAGATTTCTTCACCGATTGATTTTATTTTCTACTGGATGGGTTTATCTTCCAGTTATGGGGGACAATCTTCCATCTTCCTTTTAAAAGAAATCGGTTCCCAATTTCTTCAAGTGCTCCTCTCTTTTACGAACTGGTTTTTTTCAAAAGACATAGGTCATTTCCCATTTTTTCAATATTGACTTCCTTCACGAAAGCACCTACTACTACACTGTGTCAAAGTACTTGCTCATAGGTTGTCGGTAAGCCTCGCTTACAAAACGAGCAGTCATCCCGATGGGGCGAGTGCGCCTGAGTGTTTTGCGTTTGTTGAAGTGTATGGGTTCAGTCCTTCCTCATTATTCTTAATATTATTCTTCTTTTCTTTTATTAGATGGCTATTTTTTCAAAGCACATAAGTGGGCTATGTCGTCCATTTATTCCAATATTTCCCTGCCTTCCTTCAACAAGTTCATTCTTTCTTCAACAAACAGTGGTAATCTTTTCTATTTTCCCTGTTAAGTACGCAACATGTACCAGCTTGCTTACTATTGACTTCCTCCACGAAAGCACCTATTACCACACTGTGACAAAGTACTTGCTCCAAGGTTGTCGGTAAGCCTCGCTTACAAAACGAGCAATCACTTCGATGGAGCGAGTGCGCCTAAGTGTTTTTCGTTTGTGGGAGGGTATGGGTTCAAAGACATAGGTAGGCTTTGTCCTTCCACATTGACCTAAATACCATCCTTACCTTCTTTCACAAGTTTGCTATTTTTTTTAAAACACATAGGTAAGCTATGTCGCTCCTTATTTTTTCAAATATTGTGCTCCCCCTCTTCAATAGGTTAGTTTTCTCTTCAACAGACATTGGTAAGCTTTTCATTTCACCTGTTAAGTACGCCATATGTATACAAACTTTGTAACATACGATTGACTATTTCCTGCACGGATGCACGTATTACCACACTGTGGGAAAGTGCTCGTTCTTAGGTTGTCGGTAAGCCTCGCTCGAAAAACGAGCAGTGTTTTCCGTTTGTCGAATGGGTATGGACTGACAAGTAGGGGAAATAGTTGCCCAGTATGGGCTATCAAAATATCGTAGATGCCAAAGTGATTGCATGCATAATGGTCATACTTGGCAGATATGGATTAACATTTTTTTCCAGCGCTTCCTTTTCAGTACACCAACACTCTCTCACATGTTTCATAGATTCTATCGAATTTCCTAAATTTTGTTCGATTTTTTGTTCCAGGAATCTTTTTTAGGAAAATATTCATTCAAAATATATCGCTAAATTCAAACTTGCTAGTAGACTGATCTCCAAATCTTCATGTTATCTGGTCCAGTATAATTTGCATGTACATTTCCCTAACTGCATGGGTTTGTTAGTGATATGTTTATCTCTGGCTTTGTCGAAATATCACCACTATATTTATCATGTACAATTTTATACATTTTTCGTTTTATAAATAACTAAGTATTGAATCTCATCCAATTTTTTTCTTGATGTTTTTGTCATTTATTCAGTTGGATAAATAGAATCCATGCTTGTTTGTCTTCGTTGGAAATATAAATTTCCAAGTGGCCTTATCTTTGTAAATATTTTCACATTAAGTTCCACTCACATCAGAATACATTATTATTATATTTTCTCATATCAAAACTTTCAATTTGTGCTTAAATAATGTAAGAAGAGAATAATTGAAACATACAGTAGCATTTTTTACATTCCTATTTATCATCGAATTTGACATAAATCACTTATTACATTCTGTTCACAATAATGTGACATTCGGTTATTACTTTCGTCACTGCATGTGGCCAATGATAATTTGAATCCTAGACTTGGCAGTTTTGTGATCTTGTTTATTGAAGTGTGTATCGATTAACAGAAAGTATTTGAAATTTATCTTTCTAACATTGGTATTTGTCAGCACGTGTGTCGATTTTTCATTTTAAATATTCGAGGTAAGATAGAAAGTACGCTCTGGAGCACTAGAGCGACTAATCTCAACAGACTACTGGAAAATGTTCGTAGCACGATAGTGTCCACTAAATAAAGTTCTCACTAGCATTCTCCAAAATTAAATTGAACGACCTGAATATCATGGACTATTTTCTGTGCCCTCAATGTATATGTTTATATATATTTAGGGAATATCCAGTCCAATGAATTCGTAGATTAGCGGGACAGTAGAGACGTGGTTACGCCTCTGTACAAAAAAAACAGTAGAATTCATGCAGACCGTTCCGGAATTGTGGGCGTACGAGGAATATTTGCATAAATAATTTGGAGGAAGAGATGGTTTTGGGAAAACCGCTGCTACGGTCGCTTCGACGAGAGTGCTTTAAATTCAAACTTGTGAAGTCGCAAATTCTTGTGTAAAATGTGCGGTGATACCTGACAGTAAGAGAAGCGACTGTTGAAGTAGCTTTTAACTAAAGACGTAAAAATAAAGTAGGTATCAAAGTTCAGGATAATACAGATTTAGTATGTACTCAATTAGAGTTTTTTTTGTATGATGATGAAACGAAAAAGGGCTGCAGTACAAATAATAGATGTTGTTTAAGTACTGCAAATCATAACGCAAAAGGAAGAGATTAATAAATATGAAAATACGAAATTCGAATACAGAATTGGGTAAGGTTAGGGTATATATGGGCAGCTCAGGGTCACTGATCAATTCTAAATTTATCAGAATTGTTATGAGACTTTTCCATTATAAACTCTGGATCTCCCATAGCTGATCGGAATTAACTGACAAATCGTGTTTCTTAATATTATTTTCAGGTAACGTGTAATAGCTGTAAACGTTGTACAATTGGACAATAGCCTTAACCTTATGACGTCAAAGCTTCGGTGAGTGATCGTATCGCGTTCATAGTTAGAGCACAGATTATGAAAGAGAACGGCAAAACATCAAAGGATTTTCAACTCCGACTTCAATGACCTTGGACCTTTAACTCGGTATGGCCGCGATGTTGCCAGTTTGAAATATTTTCAGAATTTCAAACTGCAATGTTGACTTGGGGACAATAACAGTTTCCAGTGCCGGTTCTTTACTTTTCTTTCCGAATAAAGTTTATTTGGACAGTCTTTGCATGACCAATACACTCCGCCGTGATGTTTACTCATTTTATAAAAATAATATACTGATGTACACTATTTTAAGTTGATATTACCACAACGCACAATCAATTAGTCAAATAACACGAATAATATCGCGGATTGACAACCTTCAAACAGCGAAGCAAACAGAAGTGTCAAAAATGGCGTTTTGTATTTTGATTTTTGAGCCAAGCCGTCACGGTTATTGTTCATGGTTGCCAATGACGGTTTGCGAAAAAAAGTATATATTTATGGTATGATTTTTATACATTATAATCTTTTAAATTGTAGAATTTTTTTTTTCTACTAGCGTGCGAAAAGATCCACTTTTCCGCACTAAAAAAGCGTGCGGAAAGAGTCACTTTTCCGCACTAGTGCGGAAAGTAAATTTGTTGACACTTGAGGAGTATATTGACATTTGAATATTTAAAATATGTATTTTGTATATCCAAGTTTACCAAATGGCTGAAATATTAAGAAATTTATTAGAATTCTGCTATAATTTTCAATAAAGAGGAACGCGTACGCTTCAATAATTTTTCACTGGCTGGTATTTATAAGCCTCATCAAATGATTGTCAAATAATAATAAACATCTGACATTTCTCATCTGTCACTTTGAATCAACATGCAACAAAGAAAAAATAATCCTGTCAGTCAATACTCTACGTTATCAAAACCAATTTTACCGTCACAGCTTTTTCTAAGAGATAATTTATCTATGGATTCTTCAGATGAAGATTTGTCAGAGTCAGTTTTGGAAGCAGCCAGAACTGCAAACTTGGATATACTACCATCAAAATATCGTCAAAGGTATGGAAAGGAATATATTTTGTTTGAAAACTGGTGCCAGAATAAGGGAATTAAAATTTTTAATGAAGACGTTTTTTTTGGTTTATTTCGATGAAATTTCCAAAACATGCAAACCAAACACTCTTCGGTCCAGGTACCTACTCGATGTTAAGAAGTGTAATTACGTAATTATGTAAATTCTATCCAAATTTGATCGATTTATAATAATTAAGAATGAAATAGTTATTTATGTAACTAGTGTGTAAAGTAGCCTTTTTTGACGAATGTGAATGCGACAATCACATGAGTCGAAAAAAAGGCCTTTACACACGAATTGCATACAAAATTTTTTCTACTATCGAAAACTTTATCAAAATACAAAAGTTTAAGGAATATGCCACTAGAACATTTTCGGAATATTTTATCATTTTATTTTTCCCACACTATTTGCGAAGTAATCTTCTGAGAGATCCATCTTTATAATTATAATAATCTAAAATTATTTCATAGTTTCCTGAAAATATTCAATACTTACATCAAAATACAATTGATTACCCCAGGTATAGTCGGAAGATCTCAATTTAAACTTTAATTGTCAGATTCAATTCCCAATTAAAGAAATGTCAGTCACTCACCGCCAACTTATACCTATTCAGATACCAATAACTACATACATAATAATATTGGAACATTTTCTTTACGCACTAGTGCATAAAGAAAAATTCTTTACGCACTAGTGCGTAAAATAAGGTTTTACGCACTCGAAAGTGTGTCTAAAGTACCTACTTTACACACGATAGTAGAAAAAAATGTTTTTGTATCGAATATAGATATTATCGATAATATTCCTAACACAAATCTATAACTTTTGTTGCGATTTAATGTGTTCTCTGCAGTAAACTACGTAAAATTAACTAACTCGCCTATATACCAATATCTGGTTATTAACACTATTTTTTCTAAAAATTTCAAAAATCATTGCGATTTTTATTTTCGACCTCTTTGTATTGGTTTGAGCGTCACTACTGGCTTTATCAATAGATAAAGATAACTTTTCCACATCATTATAAACTTCACTTCTAGCTTATCTCCGTTTTACTATCATAAAATAAAATGACATTGTTCGGTAAGAGTGTCAACGTGGTAGTTTTAAAAAGTTCATCGCTGTATGAAAATAGCGAGAGACTCTCAGAAGCGTAAATTATTCAAGAAAAAAGGAAGAAAGTATATAAAGGTGATTTTTTTTGTGGAAAAGCTTTGTTGGTGTCTTCGGTAATAATGTAGTTTATGTTTCTAATCAGATGGAAATTAATAACAGAAAACATCGACAATCAGAAAAGCAAGCATTCAAAATTACTCAATTTACATATTTGGTTGATTTATCCAACCAAACTTATTGTTTCTTGTTGATTTCAAATTCATCCTTTTTTTAGAATATCCGTTTCTATAAAATCATCATAACTTTATCCATGAAATATGCTTTTCCTAATCTGGAATACTTCATGAATTAGACTCTGGGGATTATCTCCACAACCACAACGCAAACTTCAACAAATCATGTAGTATTTTTCAAAACAAGTTCCTACATTATACATAGAGCTATTCGCGATACAGATGCTTTCACATAAACGGGAAAAGTTAAGCTGGTGGTAATACCCAACTTTTTTTATATTTCTATCATTGGTATATTCAGTTAGCTCTTCGAATATGTTTCACGACTAATTCGCAATGTTATCGGATTACGAGAATGTTATTCAAATATGCAAGGATTTTTTTATGTAAACAGAGTAGCCACTTCATTCAAGACCCTGTGTATTTTTAGATTATAGTATTATAGAGCCTCGATATTTACTCCGCTTGACATTATTTAATAAATACTATAGAAACCACCATACATTTCAATGGTTGTGTGCTACTAAGTACCATTGTGGTCGTACCAGCAAAATAGACACTGAATGTTCAAGTCGCCCAAAGAAACTAGTCATCCCAGTAAAACTCAATAAAATCTATGGGATGATGTTGAAGATCAAAGAATGGAGGTAAGTGAGATGGCTGGAACTTAGCTGGTAGGTACATCACATTTCTCATGATTGATTAGACATGGAAAATATGTCTGAGCTAGGATACGGCCACTGAGGTCCACAACGTCTGAGGTAAGCTACTAACAAGGCAAAACAAGTGAAAACGCAAAGAGGAGTACTATATCTACCCAGGATATCCACCACCACTACTATGGATAACCATGCGACTGTCTTCCACTGTCGAGGATACGTAGAAACTATTATTGCTCAGAGAACACGAATTATCTATACGAAAAAAATTAAACTCCCATAGTTAAGACCAATGGTGTCTAAGGAACAGTGAATTCATTTGCCGAAGTGACGAAGTACCTGGAAACATATTTGATTGATGACTCAAATGCAACAGCCACCTCCAGAACACCAAACAGCATGCTACCGACAAAAATGACTCAATTATAGCCTAGTATGGGGAACGAGAACATTTTAAGTATCACACAAAGACTTAGGTTAGAAAGACTGGAAAAAACGTGTCCTCTTTGCATGCGAAGCACTTGGAGAGCTCAAGAAAGGATTAATTTGTAGAGATCTCCAGGGCAGCTATTGAGCCGGATGAAGGCAACTATTCTCTTGACATTAAAGGTTCAACCAAAGGAAGAGAAAGCTTGAAGGTTGAGGCTGCGAGTACTCAGGACCTCAACTGATCATAAAGTAATAATCAATCGATTAATGGCTGCCGTATGCAACAATAATGACTACTACAGACACATTTTGAGTTTTTTTGAAAAGATGTTGGGTTTGCACAGCACAAACAATAATTGGCGACATCTAGTAATCAGATAAATAATTTAGTCCGATTGCCACTTTCCTTCTTTGATTCACCTAACAAACCAAATGCAGCTTGCTTAAAATATCAAATAGAAGTAGAGTTACATTGGTAGTTACTGTATGATAATTTTTTTAAATACCCTCGTAATCCATAAAAGGAGCTTTTGGGGAGTTCTCTCTAGACAGTATTAATTTTATCAGTAGTAATGTGATTGCTTTTAGAAACTTCTATCTCAATTTATCGATGCCGAAGAGGAGCTACAAAACGAAGGCGAGCACTGTTTGATTGTTTATTTTTTTTATTTCCACTTTTAATCCATTGTGAACCTTCCCTAATTCTGCGGAAGCTCTCCGTTCGCCTGATGTAATAGAATTGTTCCGAATAACCAGCTGGTATCTTTGCGGAAGCCTCATTAGACAGTTTGTGTCGTTTTCTTATCATGAATTCCGGTTTTCAACTTCAATTGAGTTCATTTTTCAGGTTAATTAGTATATACCAGAAATATTCAAGTAAATTATTGTAAATAAATTGGTTGAAACCGTTTTCATCAATTGATTTTCTCCATGGATATTAAGTTATAAACTTTGCTTTTCTGACAGCGATAAATGACCCAAACTTAATAGAAATTCCACTGGTACTTTACAATCTTGGTCCATGTTCAAATAGTAACAAAGCAATACAACAAAACAGCACAAAATAAGAAGTCAAAACACAAATACAGTAATATGAGGTAATTTAAGTCCAAACACAATATGAAATAGCAATACCTAGCACTATATGGAGATCTTCTTTTTACGTAGAATTAGTTGAAATTGGTCTAAGACAGCTATACTCTAAGTGTGTTCCGCGGAACCCTAGGGTTCCGTGATACCTCTGTCGGGGTTCCGCAAGAATTTAGAAATAAAAAAATCAAAACACCTCTCTCTGGTCGCTCCGCGGCTGTGCGGACTCCGCGGCCGCGCGGAGACAAAACGCTATGAATGTTATTTATTTATTTATTTGTATTTGTATAAGCTTGTGTTACATTAGCTGGTACAATATCTCATAAGTTTGGTCTCAACAATTTTATACTTGTACAACGCGTTCGCTCTAAGTTTGCCGGTCTGTGGAATGCGCGTACCCTCCCCCACGTGACAACAAAACTTATAATGTGTCATAGTTTTACCCAAATATCTAACGTACACAATTTTCATTGTTACAATTAAATAAAAAATTTCGAACGTCATACACTCATACCTATCGCCAGCGGCAAACTTAAAACGAGCGGGTAGTATACTTGTAAGCGCTCAGTCTCTTTGATAAAAGCCGCCTCTGAATTAGACGCTATAGTTGTCAACAAGCGACTTTCGTCTCTAACTTCAAAGGATAAAGTCGATATTGTTTACAACGCTATTTTTAAATTTCTGTTTGTATTTTTGCTTTTTGTTTATCAAAGGTGCCGACTCGAGTATTTTCGAGAATATTTGAGATCGAGTCTAGGACTAAGTATAAAAGCGGCGATCGCGCGTTGGCGTCGTCAGTTGATGATTAGCGTTCGGAGCGATAAGTTACTACCTACTTACAAGCTCGCTAGCGAGAAACTAGTGTTCATTGTTTTACTGCCTGCTGTCTCTTATACGCAGTAACGATTGTGCATTATTTAAACCCCACTATCCTGACTTGTAACATTATAAATAAAGAAGAATGGAACGTTGGCTTAAAGGTGTTAAACGTGTTCCAACAACATCTTCTAATGACGCTGAATGTTCAAAAGCAATGCGCGCGGAGAATTTAGCAATCACCGATCCAGAAGATGATGCCACGAGTGCCACGACGTCGAGCTCGACGGTTTCAAAGACGAAAAAAAGGAAGTATGATGAATCTTATATCAGTTTCGGATTTGTTGATTCCAACGGCTCACCTCTCTGCATGCTCTGTAGTAAACTGCTTCCTAATAGTTCCATGGCACCTGCCAAATTGCGTCGACATTCAGAAACCGTACACCCCGAGACTAAAGACAAGAATAAAGAATTTTTTGTTCGAAAAAAAGATCAGTTATTAGAAAGTCAAAAAAATATGATGCATGTAACACAAACTACCAACGAAAAGGCCACGGAGGCATCATATTTAGTTAGCTATCGCATTGCACAAGCAGGTGAAGCGCACACTATCGCTGAGAAATTAATAAAACCATGTGTATTAGACATAACAAAATGTATGCTTGATGAAAAATCTGCAAAGCATCTTTCTACTGTTCCGCTATCAAACGATACTGTTTCACGACGAATCCATGATCTGGCAAGCTACGTCAAACAAGAACTAGTTACACGTCTACAAAATACACGATTCGCTTTGCAAATGGACGAGTCGACTGATGTCGCTGGTTTGGCTATTCTGCTGGTTATTGTGAGATATCCATATAAAAGTTCTTTTGAAGAAGACATGCTTATGTGTTCATCGCTGCTTACAAACACTACCGGGGAAGAAATTTTTAATAAAATAAATATATTTTTTGAAGAACATAATCTCAGTTGGAACAATTGCATTGACATTTGTACAGATGGGGCCAAGGCGATGACAGGTAAAACAGCAGGAGCAGTGTCACGAATGAAAAATAAAGCGCCTAATTGTAGTTCCAGTCATTGTATTTTGCATAGACAAGCACTTGCGATGAAGCAAATGCCGTCTAATCTAAAATTAGTTATGGATGAAGCGGTAAAAATAATTAATTTTATCAAATCACGACCACTACAATCCCGATTGTTCTCATTATTGTGTGAAGATTATGGCAGCAAACATAAAACACTGCTGCTCCATACAGAAGTGCGATGGCTGTCTCGGGGAAAAACTTTAACAAGGCTATTTGAACTTAGAGCCGAGTTACAAATGTTTCTTTCAGCAGATACTTCTTTTAATTTGAAGGACCGTTTGTATGATAAAACTTGGTTGTTCCGATTGTCTTTTATGGCGGATATCTTTCAAAAACTTAACGAATTAAATTTATCGTTGCAAGGTAAACAGACAACAGTGTTTCAGGCCTATAATAAAATAACTGCTTTTAAAAGAAAATTAGATTTTTGGATCATTTGCATTGGTAAGAAAGAAATAGAAAGTTTTACGTTACTCAGTGAGTTTGTTAGCGAAAACGACTCAGAAATGTTTGAAGATAATGTGTTTGAAGAATTGGTCCAATATCTCAGTTCGATGCGCGCATCTTTTGAAAAGTATTTTCCCGAAGAACACAATACAAAAATTAAAGTGAACTCCTGGATTCATAATCCTTTTTTACCCAACTTGGAAAAGCCTGAAAACATGTCAAATGAGATATATGAATCTCTTTTAGAAATGTCATCAGACACAAGTATGGAGTCATTGTTCAAAACGACGCCTCTTAATGATTTTTGGTGCAGAATCCAAGATGAATATGCAATGCTTGGCCAAATGGCTCTGGATATTCTTCTCCCGTTCCCAACTACATATTTGTGCGAAACAGGATTCTCTACCTACGCAGCCACGAAAACAAAATATCGCAATAGACTGGACGCCGAAGCTGATATGAGACTCCAACTTTCTTCCATCAAACCTGATATCAAGCAATTGATGAAAAATAAAAAACAGTTTCATACCTCCCACTAGTTAGATTTTTTCTTTTTTAATGTTTTCTATTATTGTCCTTACCAAGTGGTGAAGTAAATAATAATTAGTAACTGATACATTGTACTTTTATTATGCTGATTAATAAAGAATACACTTATAAAAATAATTGTTTTATTGTAGGGTTCCATCAAGTATTTTGCTTCCCAAAAGGATTCCGTCATTTAAAAAGTTTGAGAACCACTGGTCTAAGAGAATGTATTGGATGGCATCCGCAATCTCTAAATTTATATCCCTTAAAATACGTTCATCATGCCGCTAGGTTCGGTAAAAGAATTAGGAAAACGTAGTATCACCAAATGTCACCAAATAACTCCAGAAATAATCCATAACATCAGAAGAAGCTCAAAAGGAATATATTGTGCCTCGTTTCTTTAACTTAGTTCCTGAGGAAACTCTCGGAAACTGGTAGCCACTTCAGTTTTCTAGGAGTTCAGTCCCACGCTACTATGTGGAAAGCTGCTTTAAGCTTTTCAGTATCACAAATTATTGCCCACATACAATTTCGTTACAGTATTTACTGGTTCCATGATCGAATGATTCTTCCAGATTTTTCGATAATAACTTAATTCATCTGATACAGCTTGTATTTTGTTTTGCTGTATAAAGTGTATCAAACCAACGACACCAATTTCACAAACGCATGATGGAGGAATATTTTTGTGTCCTGAGGGGCCTGTTGATTAACGCCGTAGGTGCCGTCACAGTTGCCATTTATCTCTTTCGAAAAATGTTGATCTGTACTAGCGGATTTGATGGACGATGTTCCCGAGTTTTGTTTCCTTCGAGTCATTAGTGTCTGTTGTCGCGTCAGCATTGTACACCAATATTTTCCATCAAATCTGCACGTTTTCGATTACATTTTTTTTTACTCTGTGCTTAATGGAAAACGAATTATTTCCATTAAGTCATAGGCAGAGGCCAAAACTATTTTTTCAGATTAAACATGTATAACTTTTATATATTTAAAATAATGACAAATTAAAGAATCAAGCCGATCTCAAACTTATTAATATTCATTTAAACTCACCACCATATACAATATGATATTAAATTAGCAAACTGCTAGTAGCTTTAAATAAAGCTTGTCGACTGTGGGAAAAGACGTGGAAATGTGACAGGATGTTTGGAAGGTAGAGGAGATTTTCGGAGGAAGGTATGTCAGAATTCTGCTATGTTCTCTTGCCTCCTCTTCACATTAAACTTGGTTATTAAAAAACTTTGTGAAGGGTATGAATGAAGAGGGTGAAGGCTTTAAATACCTAATACCTTAGTCTTCACCCAGTGACCCAGTTGAAGGAGGGTATTTTTATTGCTAACCAAATTGAAAAGTTGCTGAGCGATATAAATTTTATGGAAGAGCTTACCATGAAAGAGCTCAAAGCTTATAACTTATGCGTAAATGTCGTGAGGGGATTTTTGAGCGACAATATGGATGTTAACCACGAACTAATTAATGAACTTTTAGATTCCTGTGAATCACTTGGCAGCTGAATGTCATTGGAAATTTAATTCCTCCTTTCTCTTTCGTTTTCCCTAATAATTCGTCGGCGACGAGCAGGGTGGGAGTTTTAACCAAGATATCAGAACAATGAAAATTCGATACCAAGAGGATTGAGATCAAGCCATGATGTGTGATCACTGCTATTTTTTGGGAATGGAAGATATCATGGAATGGAGCATAACTGTTTTTAACGTGGTACAAGAAATATTCTGATTCACTTTCCCATAATAATCACATCACGTGACTTTGTTATTGATCTGAATTTCAGATTTGTGATTTCTACAAAACCATTCGCACTGCCCGTTTGCACTATAATTAATTTCTGTCCTTTCTACACAGGCTCATAACGGTCTACGTTAGTATTTGTTAGTATTTTCAGTATTTTTCAGTTTGTGATGATTTTTAGTGCAATTTTTATTTCGGAATTCTCCGCTATTGATAGTTATCGATTTATTATTCGTTAAATACAGCTTAAGGTACGGATTGTTAAAGCAGTGCGCGACGTACGACGTAAACTGCAAAATGAATCGTTCCACCTCGACTCACGTCTACTTTCATCAGAGTGGAGTGCTAGATATTCCTTCTGACGACTCGTGACTTAGTAGGTACGTTGTATGTACTTCTTATTTTTCACAATATTATCTTTGTAACTTTTTCTTTCCACCTTATATATCCTTGACCAAATCTACTTAGATTTCTTCTTCCACAGGAGAAAGTTTTGCCATAATTAACTAGGAAATAATGGAACAATTTAACAAAAGTCCAGAGTCAATTCTGAACGTTTGCACCCAAATCGAACTATATTTGGTATTGGCGTGAACGGACGACGCACAAGCATGAGTCGAGTTAGGTTAGGTTAGTCGTAGTCCGATGCGTACTAGGAAAACGTGGTCATATTTAAAACCTGCGTGTTTTCCAACTTTTGACAGAAGGTGGAGTTGTGGCAATCGTTTTATTCAGCTGGATAGATTTGGGGGCACAAAATCAACAGTACTGAACTGAAGGTTAATCCTGTTAAGATGTACACAATAATTATACTAATAATTCGTACTGCTTATTTTTCTATTGACATCGCGACAAAATTTTGAAAGTATAATGCTGCGCGGCTAGGATAGCAGAGGGAACATCTTAAATATATCAAAAGAAGTTGACAACAAATGAGAATTTCAAAATACTAGACACGTCGAGCTCGGAAAACTCGTCTTGGCATTGCGTGATTCTAGTCTGTATGCAGCGCAGTTATTTGAATGGAAGAATATACGCACACATTTTCGTCACATGACGTGGAGTGGCGTGGAGTTGCGTGCTGCTAATGGTCTTCTGCCTCAACTTATGCTTTTAGATCGGTGGCGCTGAGAGAAAAATGTTTTCATTTCTAACCAAATGGATATAATCAGAAATCAGCATGTTACAATATACAGGGTGATTCATAAGTAATTGGCCAAATTGTAAATCTACGTTCAGAAGGCCAAAATAATGATATTTTTATTAACAATAATGGGTCTTAGTCTGCTCCTTACTGAGGTACAGGATGTTAAAGCGAAAAAAATAAAATAGATTTTTGTTGATAGATCAGCTATTTTTTTACATAATGACTTGAAAATTGGGTATGAACTAGTTTTTGTAAGGGCTAACAAGAATGTGTGAGAGGATTTGAGTTAATTCGTAGATGTCGCCACATGCGCCATACGAATTAGATAAAATCAGCTACAAGTTTTTAATCGCTCATTATCTTACAACCTACTTATTTAATTTGGATAGCCCCATCATTTCTGTAGAAAAAGGCTATACTTCTTTGATCTTCAAAATATTAACGATTTTCGAGATATTTGAATTTTACTAATTCACTGCACTACATTTCACGGTGGTCGACATAGCATTAATCTGTTAAGACACAAGCATGCCATGGAATGTTGACATTTACCTATCCGTAATTGATAATTGCTAATAATATTAAAATGAAACCATACAAAAATTAGGTAATAAAACACATTTATTGTACGCCAGTTAATAAATGCTTGTGTCCTAACAGATTAATGCTACGTCGACCACCGTGAAATGTAGTGTAGTGAATTAGTAAAATTCAAATATCTCGAAAATCGATATTATTTTAAAGATCAAAGAAGTATAGCTTTTTTCTACAGAAATGATGGGGCTATCCAAATTAAATAAGTAGGTTGTAAAATAATGAGCGATTGAAAACTTGTAGCTGATTTCATCTAATTCATATGGCGCATGTGGCGACATCTACGAGTTAACTCAAATCCTCTCACACATTCTTGTTAGCCCTTTCAAAAACTAGTTTTTACCCAATTTTCAAGTAATTATGTAGGAAAGTAGCTGATCTATCAACAAAAATCTATTTAATTTTTTTCGCTTTAACATCCTGTACCTCAGTAAGGAGCAGACTAAGACCCAATATTGTTAGTGAGAATATTATTATTTTGGCCTTCTGAACTTAGATTCACAATTTGGCCCATTACTTATGAATCACCTTGTATAATTGGAATCACATGATAGAAAGACTAGTTCATGATTTTCTAATAATAAAAATAATAGTTATTCCGGAAGTTGCTTATCGAAATTAGAGAACGTTTATATAAGAAGTATAAATTCATGGTCAGTATTATAATTCATTATTTTGTGGAGTAGATTTTATTTGCTAGGCATTTTGGTTCAGGTGATGGGAGAAAATTATCAACCCTGAGTAACAGATTTGGAATTAATAGCAAAGCAAACATGTCAAACGGCCACTTGTATAAGCTGTAGTTCACACTTTTCAAGCGCAAATCCGTTCCGGTCATATATTGTTTGATCCATGACAATTGTTGACGCCACTGCGTAATTTGGTATTTTTCTGCTTCATAAAATCACAATTCACATAACCTCAACTCATACTATTGTTTTGTGTGATTTGACTCGTAATTTGATCCAAAGTCTAACACCGGTATTCAGAAATATCAAATAACGGAGCCGTTACGATAACGGCGCCGTCAGGATAACGGTCCGTTAAATATTAGTTGGTATTCACAACTTAACCAGACGAGATATAACGGCACCGTTACAAAACGGCCGGACACAATATGGCAACGTTGTCGGTAACTAAATCTGTAATGTAAGTGTCAATCATACTTCAAAGTTGTTCGATTCCCGCTGTTGTTAGTTTGTTTTTATCCCTTATTTTATTTTTGAAGAATTATAATATATACGTGTGTTCCCAGTAAGTTGTATCAAATATTTTTTATGTTGCTGTTTTACATAGTTATTTTATAGTTATGGCCGGTAGACGAAAAATTATACTCTACTAGAAAAAGAGTTGTTTTTGAGAATAGTAGAATCGTAAGTATTCAAGGTGTTAAGGAAATTAGGATATAAAGGAAATTCCGTGTAACCTTAAGATAGAAAATCATTATTAATCATAAAAAACATTTAAAATTGTTTTTATCCCTTTTGCTAACACATAACCTACAACAAATTAGAATTGTAGAATACGAGAACTTTATCAATTTATTATTTTCCAGTATCCAGATTTTGAATAAAATTAGTTTTATATGTAAATATTACTATCCTCTGATAAATATACAGTACGTTAAGGCAAACATACCAAATATTGATAAATATACCAAAAAATATAAATGTCTTGGAAAGAGAATACCCATTTTTTCCTAACCTAATCCTTTTCCTAAATTCCTCAACTATACAGAAAAAAAGACACTGTGGAAAGCAAGTGTACTAATGATATATTGTGAATCAAACCACAATAATGCTTTTTTATGTTTTTCTTTCGACGTTTCGGTAACGTTCCATTATTGTGCTTTGATTCAAGAAAAAAATAAGAGAAAAAAGAATGGATAATATGCCACAAGGCACATACAGAAAATGTTTTGTGATACAATATGTCTAGTTCCTGTACTAGAAGGGTTTTTAATTTGCTCCAACTAAGAGAACAGAAGGGAGGTGGATTTTTAGAAATATTTGTTGAAAAAAAATAAATATAATCTTAAATATCGATAATAATAGTGCATTGTATGACGTGGAAGTGATTGTTTGATTTTATTAGCATGCTTAAATCAGATAAGCATTGCTGTTGCTAAAGGCTGCATGACATGGTGCAATACAACATGCAATACAGAACTCGGTCGAAAGCATGAGCAGTTGAGTCCCAGCAGATCAGAATCTGTATTTCGATGTAATTGCAATTCTAGCGGTTTGGTATTGCATGCTGGGCGCAATTCTAGGAAAAACCCTAGTCTCTCCTGTGCTGGCAACCAGCTGGAGTCCATTCAATAGACTTTTGAGGTGCGTTATCGATTGTTAATGTCTTTCTAACACATTACGTCAAAAGAAATGGAAAAAGGGGTAGGTCTGTGCTTAATTTTAATCAAAATATCACAATAATGAGCCGTTCAAATGTATTACAAGCGTCAACCCGAATCATTGAGTTACCAACATTTGATTGGTTGATGTTTAGATTAAGCGCAAGTGCGACCTATCAATCGGGAGAAGTTTCTTTGTATAAAAAAGGGTGCAGACATACCTTTCGAAATGTCAATGTGTCCTACATCTTTTTCCACTGTCCCATTGACAGTTCTTGTCAGGTCTGTATTTGGTTTTTTACGGTCAATTATTATCTATGAAAAGTTAATATGAATATTATTGTTATATTCATTTGAATAATACAAAAATATGCGGAAAAACATCAGCATTTTGAAAGTTGTCATGTATGTTAAGCTAGAGAAAGGAGATGGGATTTATTAATTCCATAGCCTTTCCGAATTTTGCTGAATGCGATCCTGATGATTTTATTTAGGGTAAGAGATGTGTTAAAATAGCAAATAAAATAAACGACATACCGAAAACCCGGTTATATGACGCACACCAAAAATGCTATTGAATAAACTATAACTATTTCCAATCGAATGATACCTAGCAGCTAATTGTCGTGACTGATATTTTGTTATTTGATGATCGACAGCAAATCACTTAGTTTTTTTCTCTGAGCTTTTTTACCTTTTTTTATCTTCATTCCAAAAAACAATGAACTTCATAATTATGTTTCAATAAATAAGTTTTTGAGGTTATCATACACTTTTTTTCTTTTTTGCATTGGTTGGGTAGGCAGAAATGCGATGGAGGAGAATTATGTTCTTGAACTATCATCCCGGGATTCTCAAAATATTTGAATTTGTCCATTATTACTCTTTGGACATTTGATTGTATTTAATCGGAAAAAAATATTTCCAATTCATTATTCTTGATAGAAGTAATTAATTAATTAATTAATTAATATCGAATTGCTTGACATGGGTTTGTTTTTGATCGTAAAATAGACAATTTCATTAGTGAGGTAGGTACTAATTTCGTCTATTGGCAATTCTGCAAATAAACTCCACAATCGATAATACAAATACATTGGTTCCTACATATCTAAATTCTTGATTGTATTGTTTCCCGAACAACTAACTTGAAGTAGTCCCACGGGTCACAAATCCCTGATTCTGGTTCGCGTTTATTCAATTTGCCATTCGGCTGTGTCCACTTCTATTTACATTTTGTATGTGTAAGTATGTGCATGTGTGTATTTTAAAACTGTTTGCAAATGTGGTGACCGTACAGCATGAGGGTCAATAGAGAAATCCTTCAATTGTACGGGTGGATGGATTGTGTTTCTGGTCTCTCCCACATTTTCACGATTTTAAGTGTGTAGTTCGTTTGTCACTAACAATAAATAACGTGAGAGCAGTCATTTCGAAGAAAAAAAAAGAAATTTAATCAAAAAACTCTGCGGGATTAACAGTAGATATTTTTGCAATTTATAGATGAGGTAAGGTATGTTATGCATTCTTCAGTCAATTTGATCAATATTAATTTATATTAAATGCGGTTTTATCTACTGCAAACCATTAGCTCACTCCAGTTGATGTGATCTGAGAAAAATTGATGTAAGTAGGCACCAAAAAGAACGACACATTTAACTAAAATGCGTGATTTGCTTACTTTAGACTAGTCGAGCTTATTTTGAAGCCACAAAAAAGAAAATTGTTACCAGGATGAGAACAGTTGAAAATGGTGAAGACGCCTATTAGGAATGTAGAAAAAATAAATGCACGAGCAAGGGTGCTTCCAAATATATTTGGGGGTGAAAATGGATGGAATTTTGGATTATTGCGATTTCCGGCAGAAGTTGACGTCGGAGAGAAAAGTGTACAATAGAGATGTTGTGGACCATGAAATGGTCCACAACTTTTGTATAAATGATTTTTACATATAACCCCAAAATCCCCAAGTTCAATAAAAAAACCACTTTTATCGTTTTTCACTTCTTATTTGAACAATAATTCATTCGTTTCAATAAAACTTGGTGAAATTATACCTTTTTGTGTCCAAAAAGCCCAAAAGCTTTTTCAGAAAAAAATATGAAGAGCCTTGCAAGATAATCAATTTTTCCGTCCCAAAAAATATATTTTAAATTAAAATCCTCCTCTGGAAAGAAACAAAAAATAAATTCAGCAATAATCTTTTTTTCCAATGAATATCAATAATTTGTTTGAATTTTCAAATATTTTTCAAGGAGTAAAAAAACTATGTGTCAAAAGTAAATTCTATTTTGTGAAGCAATTTTATAAACTGGTATATTACTTTTAACTCTAATATCATGAATAAATATTTTAGCTTTTTTTGGCATTAAATGTGAACGGGGAGTACCAGCATTTCATCATGGGTGAGAGTAAACCGGTTCATTATTACCAGAGTGTGAACTGTATGTTTTTTTTTACAGAAAATAACAAGAAATCAGACACGGAAGACTAATATTTGCATACACAACAATGAAACTATGCATGATGCTTTAGATTTAATTAAGAACGCAAAGTTTAGTTTTTGGAATGCTGCTAAAATGAAAAATTCTCCTTATCCACCAATACGGAGGTATGTAGGAAAAAAATTAAGAAGAACGAAGATAGTCCTACACAAATAACACCAAAATATGCAGTCATCATATTTTTCACCTATGCGCAAGAAAAAGCTTTAGAAGAATACATAATAGGCTGGTCCTAAATTTTTCACAGTTTGAAGCTGCTAGAGATTTCTTATATTTTTAATGGAATATAGTGGATTAAAGAAAATATAGTTTTTGACAAAACAATTTTAGAAAACTTCATGACCGCTTAAGCCTTCGAACACCTGAAGGAATGCCTAACCTAACCAAAACGTCTTTTGATAGACACAATGTTGAAATTTTTTTCAGTAAAAGGCGTGGGGTAATGGGTCAAGATACATCACTAGCAAATAGTACAAGTGCCTACAATTTGGATGAGACAAGTACTGAACTGAGATCACAAATCCCAAAAAAATACTCGCTGTGAGAGAACAAAAGTGAAGTAGCGAGTGGTATAAAAGGGGCTTTAGACACTTACTTGCTCCATAATCAATGCGTTAGGATAGTCTCTACCAGTTATGATCTTTCCCGAGAACATATTAAACAGCACATGCTTAATGGAGAGCCTACTGGGACTGGCGACGCAATAAGGATAGATGAATACGGACTGCTTCAGTTTTTTGGGATTGCCAAGGAGTAATCATGAGTGATTTTTTTGGATGAGGGTTAAACAAAAACCGGAGATCACTATTCGACATTACTGACCACCGTACGGAAAAAAATTGAAGAGGAAAGACTCGGAAAGCTATCTCAAGGTGTTTTGTTTTCGCAGGACAACGCACCTATACACAAACCTCATGTTGTCATGTAAAAAATTTGTTATTTAAGGTTTGAATTACTAAACCACCCCCCCTATTCACCAGATTTGGCTCCGTCCGGCTATCATCAATTTCCTTAACTGAAAAAAAAGTTTGAAAGGTAGTCAACTTTCTTCCAGCGAGGTCTGGTTTGCAGAGCAAGAAGAAACATTTTTTTAAAGGTCTAGAGATGTTGCAAGATTCGTTGTAATAAATGTGTCCAATTAAGGACCAGTTTTACAATTGAGATTTATACTAGGTATAAATAGCAGTTTAGTTATTATATTATATACCAAAGTTTATACCTAGTATAAAACTAGTTGGTTTGACAATGTTTTATTTCACTGGTATAGCAATTCTAGGAGTAACGTAAAAGTAGTTCATATAAATTGACATCTCTTGTCAGTTGTTCTGTCATATCTGTAATATTTGCAAGATTTGCATGGAACAAATACGGAGCCATATTTGTTCTAATTTCGAATTATTCTTTTTATAGTTGTTGTCGAAGGGATTGGTTTATCAGGATATAAACCCGCGAAGGTATCTCGAACTTCATTGATACTATTACCAGTATGGTACAACTTTAAAAATAAGTTTTTATCACTAATAGAATAAACTGAAAACATTATGCAAAAAATTTCTCAAAATATTTATATTGACAACTAACGATTTAAATTGTAGCAATGTCATGAAATAAAGAAAAATCAAATTGATAATCTAGCTGTCAATATTACAATAATATTGTACTAAACTTATTTTATCTACAACTGTCATGTAACGAGTACGATTTGACACTATTTTTAGTGTCATAATGACGTATATTACCGCACTAGTGCGTTTTTGATTACAGAATCTAGAAACATATTAATACCAGAATTAAATATTTAAAATAACACTGGAAGCTGCATTTTCAATTTCCGAAAGGAGATTGTCTTCGCTTGAACTCATTTTTATAAATTTTTGTTCATTCAAATTTGAAAATTTGATGACATAACTAATTTATTTTATTTCCACATCCTTGTTTGTCTTTGATGATATGGTCACAAAATATGATGCACAGTACCTTATGTTTGCAGTCAAATTTATTAAAAATACGTTGGATTGGAATTTTTTTCTAATTTTATAATATAGGTACTGTTGATAATACTAATAAACAGTTGTAGATAAAGTTTTGTACGTAACACGTGTGATGGGAATTATTAACGCACTTATGTGATTACACGAATGTCCATATCCCACTAACTACGTAAATAACTAACAGTTTTGAAATTTTAACAGCTTATAAAATTATTTTATTTAAAAAACTATGGAAAACAAAATTTTATTGAGAATTAAACAAAGTTTCCATGCAAGCTTCGAACCGAGACATCCGCGTAGAAACCAACCGCTCCTATCTCCGCGCTAAAACCTATCTCTACTGCGATTGTCATATTTTGGTATTTCAATGACAGCTTGTTTTTTTGATTTTATTTTCTTAATTTTCAAACTTATTCGCTATTGAACATTGATTATTTTATGACAATATTGTCAGAAATAATCTACTCCACGTCAACACAAAATTTCATTAGGTTCTCTTTTGCTGGGAAGCAAATATTTAGGATTTTCTGATTTCCCATGTTAAAATCCTATGATCCTAAGGTCGAGTCACCACCCGGTATTTGTTTGACGACGGTATAGCTTATTCTAGTCCTTTCGAGGATCTCATCCAACTGTCAAACTTATACCTGCTTTGTTAAACGCTAGATTACATCTTATACCGAAAGTAAGCTTACTCCTAGTTTATAACACTATTGTAAAACCGGCCCTAAGAGGATAATATGTTGAGTAATGAAATGTTTTGACATTGAAAATTTCTTGGTTCTATATTAGGCTAAGAATTTTCCATTATAGGTACAGATTGATGTGGGGGATCCAAAAAACTGGCATTTTTCCATTATAGTTACAGATTGATGTGGGGGATCCAAAAAACTGGCATTTTTCCATTCGACAGCAACGCTTTTAGTGGAACTGAAGTTTTTTTCAAACTATAGTTCATTTTATACATTCTTCTTCTCAATTATCACACCAGTATTACCATCGTTCCCCATGTGCCTTCAATCATTCTAAAACTACCATAACCATTCCTCAAGAATTCCTGAACAATCTTATACGTGTACCTTTTTATGTAGTGTTAAAATCAAATTCAATTCACATTCATGGAGCATTTCTCCTAATTTCCATTAGTTCCCAATATTACCCTGTTAGAAGTTGGAATCAATATAACTTTGTTGATAGGTATCGGTCGCTTATCAATGGCAGGGGAGATAAATTCTCTTGGCTGACAAGATCATTACCATTCATTTCTACGGTTAGCCTCGAAGTAATTTGTTCGTATTAAATGGGATTAAGACTTACAATGGAATTCTGACCAGACTGGGCAATCATAATAATGTAACCCTATTATAGATTCAAAGCAGTGATAGTTTTCAATTTGAAGATATAAAGGAATTAGTTTGAATAGTTTGAACTGAAATGTCAAGAATTTGGGGTAGAGTAGAGATTACTGAATTACATTAACGTTTTAGTATGGTTTATTCAATAACCTTTTTGGTGTGCGTCATCGTTTGTGACGTATAACCCGGTTTTCGGTAGGTATGTCGTTTATTTTATTCGCTATTTTGACATATAGCTTACCCTAAATTTGATAAATAAAATCATCAGGATCGCATTCAGCAAAATTCGAAAAGTCTATGGAATTAATAGTTACCAGCTTCTTTTTCTAAATGAAAATACTTGATTCTGATGTTTTCCCGTGTATCTAGGCATATTTTAGTATTATTCCAATAAATATAACGATAAGATTCATATTCACTTTTCATGAATAATAATTGACCGTAAACAACAAAGTACCAGTGGGAAAGATGAAAAAGATGTAAGACACATTGCCTATACGAAAGATATATCTGCATCCTATTTTAAATAAAGAAATGTCTCCCGATTGATAGGTCGCGCTTGCGCTTAATCTAAACATCAATCAATCAAATTTTGGTAACTCAATGATTAGGGTTGACGTTTGTAATACATTTAAACGTCTCATTATTGTGATATTTTGATTAGGATTAATCACAGACCTGCCCTTTTTTCCATTTCTTTCGACGTAATGTGTTAGAAAGACATTAGCAATCGATGACGCACACCAAAAAGGCTATTGAATGAACTCTAGATATTTTGGTATTCACGGAAGGCTGATGCTAATGCTACCGAAAGTTGTCAACATGAAGGAACTGTTACAATTCTGTCTCAATATTTGAATCACACTCGTTTTTGAATTCTAAATGAGCTATTCAGCTACCACTATAACAAAAATACAGTATATTGATATAAAAAAATTAAACTTAACTGACAAAATAAAACTTAACCAAAATAATTGCAAGGTTAATATGCTACTGACTGAAAATAAGAATTGAAATATATGTATAGTATATTATTAAACGAGCAATTTATGATAGCCATAATTCATGATGGGTGACGTTTGCGTCACGAGCCGCAGGCGAGAGGCGCAAGTCACCCAAGTGAATTATGGCCATAAATTTCGAGTAGAATACTATACTTTGTCCACAACACTTGATTTCTTTATTAAATAAAAGTCAGTAACGATTTGGTATTATACTAACTTCAAAATGTTCTGACAGCTACAAAAAAATATACTTTGACATATATAGAGATGGGCGATACTGTAGAAAGTATCAATACAACGTACCGTTATAAATATATTGTTTTAAAATACTTAATATTAGAAAATATCGCTATGAAAAGTATCAATACTAAAAATTACAATATTTTATCGATACGATATATGTCAGAAACAAATTTCCTGAACAAAATACACAGATTTAATAGTTTATTTCATATTGTAGGTACCCCCATCTCTAGTTCATAATACACTGTAGTGCATTATGGTTCATAATTCACGACAGTTGATATATGGGTACCATATACCTTTTGTTAGGAGGTAAAATATCGGCTTATTATTAGGTGGTCGTGGACAAAGTTTATTAGTAAAGTCGATATTGAATCAGATACAACGACAAGTTTTTCATAACTTGTATTTTTTTCTAGAAATACCGTGATCATCACATTCAAATTCACCATCAACTGTGCCCGAACGTCCTTTAGAATCTTTGTCGGTAATTTGGCATCAACACTTATTATCTTTCATTGTAATAAACATTCTTCATTCAAATTTCACGAATATTTTCGGGGCCCTTTGTGTTTATTCACCAAAATATGGCTTTCCTAATGGTTCACTTTGTTTGTTGTCCGGCAAACACGCACATAAAGAAAGTGAAGAGAGGATGGCAACAAAGAGAGACGGATTTTAAAACGTGGTTAAATAACGACCAGAATGTGGTAAACAGGAAAGGACTTTGAAGTTTGCTTCTAATGAAAACGCGAAGTGTTGTAAATAGTAATTTGGAAGCTTTTCAATTTATAAACACATGAAAAGAAAGGGGTTTTACTACTGGAAATGGGAAAATAAAGAGAAAAGTACTTCAGCCAGGAAAGTTTTTATATGTTACTGTTATTGAATAAATTAACATTGGATATCTTTTGAAATTCTGTTTGTGTTATATGTATGAAAAATATGCTTGAAAAAGTTCGCAAGCATATAGGAAACATGAATAAATAAAATGTAATATTTTCAAACCATTTCGACTTTTTTAATGTCGTTAATTACTTAGTTACTCGTTTTTTTGATTAGTTAATGTGATGAAGTTATCTATTTTTCAGGGTTTTGTTGCTATTTTTACTTCAATTAAAGTAATGTTCGTTTTCAATGAAGTTTTTCATGGTTGAACAAAGTGAAGATTCATTTTTAAAAATGTAGATTGTACCGATTTATCAATAATTTACTAATAATACAGGATGCTTTCTATCGTGCATTGAAAATCTACCTTTCCTTGAAACCATTGATGGTACCGCGGAAAACTTAATCCGAAACTTTTTATTATCAGTTTCACTCTACTTAAAACTTATTCCATAAACCATCCTTTTGCTAATGGTTCTTTTGCTCAATTGTACATCAGGTAGTTCTTATCAGAACCGCTACACCACCAGTGAGTAACCAAATGAAGCTGCAGCTTCAAGATGTAAGAGATTTGAAAGATAGCTATTTAATTTACAGTTTAATGACTGCACAATATGTTATTTGTGAAGTTTTTATTATTTGGATTATATTGTTTTTGGTTTATTGCTCTCAGCTGCTCCAAAGAGCATGTGAAAGCGACCTGAGAGATTTTTGTGTTTTGTTTGAACCTTATCTCAAAGTTCAGTACCCTGTTTTACATTTTCATGCTTTAAAATATAAAACGAACGATCCAAGTGGATCTGGAAATATTGATAAAGTGAAGGGAGCACTCCTGAAAATATAGCCTCATGTGGTGTTAAAATGAAAAATCTATAGATTTATCGGAATTAACAAACGTTCTTCGACATGGCGTCCATATATTATACCACAACACCTATTTTGAATAACAAATCTTTGATATTCGTAAGATTAATGAGGTTGGGTTTTAGTCCAGTGAATGGAAGGACAAAGCTCCTGAAGATCTTACTTTGGGTTCAATTTGTAGGTCAGGACAGGTGTTCTTGAACAAGAAAAGATTGAATTTACGGAAGGGAGATAAAACAAATAATGAAGACCAGCTCTTTTTTTGACAAAAATGGACCTTTCATTCTTTTCGAGAATTTGATGATGATAGTCCTTAAAGTGAGGTCTTCAGCAACTTTTTTGAAGCTTTCGATATTTTCAGGTGTTCAGTTAGTGTTCAGGTATTTGCCATTTTTTGCATTCGATGAGCTATCTTTGATTATACAGAGATCGAGAATGCCCGCAGTCATTGTTACTAGGTGTATAACGTAATGAATACCGAGCATGCACACCGAAAACACTGTTTAAAACACGTTGACAGTGTTCTTTCTACAATGTTTGTCTGACAACTAACTGACTCACAGCCATAGAGTAATGAATAAAAGAGAGGTTTTAAAACATATGGAAGAAGCTGGCACAAAGTTTGTGCGAAGCCAGTTAAGCATGGCGCATCACAGCGACTAGCTGAACTAACAAACCCCGCCTCTAACCACACGAATATTTTCAATATGTCAATATTATTTCAATTTGAGGTTAGTCACTTGTAGTCACTTCTGAACATATTTATATGATATCTACTTTTATTTAATTCTTATTGGCTTTTCTCTATTTAAATTAATTATCTTCAACATTGGCACCTATTATTATTATAGGATTTATTATAACTCATCACAGGACAGTTGAAAAAGTAAAATAATGGAAACAATACTTTTCATTTCATCGTTTTTTTGCATACAATAAGAAAGGTTTGCAAGAAGTTGTAGTTATGTAAAAAGTGGAATTTTGAATACTGTTCGTGTGATATTGGTGTGTGCTTCAAGATGTTCCCAGGTAGATTGGTGTATAAGTGTGGATTATTTGTTTGTCTGTTCTAATTTCATTTTTATCGACTATTTTTGCTTCATTTTCAATATTTTATTGTATGAAAAATTCTCACCAGCACAGTTTTTTTAATTCTCCTATTCCAACTAATACAATATTACGCATATGCTGAAAGCTTCCAAATTCAAAAAGCACGCGTCTTAAATGCTAGTTTATCCCAGTAGCCAAGGTAGGCGCTAGTGGTAACTTTGTGCCACAAAACGCTACACGTTCAGCATATCTCTTTCATTTATTACTCTATGCTTACAGTACATACCAAAAATAGGATATGTATCTCCAGCTGATTAGTAGAACTTCATAACAAAATGGTCTACCCTCCAAATTCAGGTGTTCTGGATAGGTCTATTGTTGTTTCCGTGAGATAACTTTGATCTATAAAGTCTTCTGGAATGTTCATATTAACTAATATGTAGTACCAGAGATATTACTGCTGCAAAACACAAAATTTTCAAACAGAAATACCGCAAAAGAAATGCAATCAACGAACTGCTTCCATTCCATTAAATTTTCAGAACAAAGTTAACCGGTCATGACGTATGTCATGTTTTATCACGATACCATCACCATTCCGACAGCATATATGATTAATTATTCTGTTGATTCACATTTTATCCACACCTTTGTATTCATACTGACATCAAGGGTTTTTTATTCAACACACGAGAGTATTCTCATGGACGTAGCAGAGAAAAATGAGTAAAATATCGGAAAGCATATTGGGTTAACCTTTTACCAATGTTTAAGCTCATTTGAAACGTAATTACTGAGGTGAGGTCATGGTAACCACCAGCATATTGGGCATCAAAAAAATATGTGCGTTACATTTAAAAACATTTTTTTGGTATAATACAATTCAACTGTAATATTATGAAATTGCAGAAATAGAATATGAAGTCTAATAAAATTATATTTATTAATAATAGGATTATTTTTCTGAAATCCTAGAATATATGAGCAATGAAGTGAGAATAGCCAAGAAGCAAGTGGTAAGAAAAACTATTGATATATTTAACGGAATCAACATAAAATGCAATAAACAATGGAACATACTAATTAAAAAACGAATGAAATAATAGTTTATCATTGTTTTTTATAAAAACTACAGCACTGGAAACTATTAATAATTGCGCTCACAGTTTTGACACAATTATAAACAACAGGCTGAGCAAATTGGTTTTTTGCACATAAAACACAAATGAGATGTCTTTTTTTTCCTAATTTTGGGAGGACAAGACGTATAGCACACTTCACGTTTTTCCAATTTATTTTCGCCGATGTTTTCCAAGGGAAAACTTCCAAGAAGGGAAATCCTAGTATAAAATTACTCGCACATTCACCGACGTGTTGTCATCGTGACCACCCCGAAACTATATATGTAATTCGCGTTATAACCAAAAAATGTTTTAACACTCATAAATGCAGTTTTATTTTCGTGTAATTTCTGCGGATAACGCATTTTTGCGAAAGGTCTAGCCGTTTCGCTGCTGTCATTTATATTTGTGTATAAAGGATGTTAGTTCAAGTCAGTTATATATTATTTACTATTTTTAACGTGTTTGAGCTAGTCAGTGGCTGGTTTTGAAGTACAGGGTTAGTCGTTTGCACGTTCAGGCACTTGAAAAGTGTATTGGTATTGGTTAGTGATTTTCTGGTCGAATTTTAATGGTATAGTGATTATAAAATGGAAGGTGATTATTTTGTTTGGATAGTGCTGGAATTGTTAGTATATTTATGCATTTTCTCATTGATAACTTTGTCAAATATGCCCTTGCAAAATGAAAGAGTGGCAAATAATTTTTAATGTTTTCCTCATTTATTCTTACATTCATCATTTCTTTTTCATTTTATTCTTTGGCATTAACCATAAAATACAAAAATAAATTTTGTCGACCACCTAATAATAAGTCAATATTTCACCTCCTCACAAAAGGTATATGGTACCTATATATCTACTAAGTGAATTATGGTTTATGATACACTAAAGTGTATTATGGTATATTAGATCTGTGTATTTTGTTCAGGAAACGTGTTTCTGGAATATATTATATCGATAAAATATCTAAATTTTCAGTATTGATACTTTTCATAACAATATATTCATCACGGTACATATGTCAAACTAACAGAAGTGATGAAACTCTTGAAATAGAAAAAAGATTATCCAAAGGAAGTAGATCACTTGGGGCACTAAATAACCTATTTAAGTCCAAACAAATATCAAAAAAAGCAAAAATAAGAGTATATAGAACGATTATACGACCGACGGCACTCTACGGATGCGAATCGTGGATTTTAACCAAAAAAAATGAAACAAAGATTGAAATATGGGAAAGAAAAGTACTAAGAAAGATACTAGGAGGTAAAAGATTGGAAGATGGGACATGGAGGAGGCTGATAAATAAAGGAATAAAGGAATAATCGTATGGATACCCTGACATAATTCAGTATATAAAAGCACAAAGAGCTAGGTGGTTGGGACATATATGTAGAATGCCTAAAAGTAGACACAGTCGTAAAGCGATCCTTGAAGGAGAAGGAGGTAGAAAACGAAGAGGCAGACCGAGGAAGAAATGGGTGGAGGCGGTAGCAGCGGACATAAAGGAACAGGGGATAGAAGATTGGAGAAGAGCGGCGGAGGATAGGAAAAGGTGGAAAGCCCTAGTAAGAAAAATAGAGGAAGATGAAGAAACCTAATTTAAAAATGTATATAATTGGTATACCTATGTAATTTATAAGTCATGGGCCTCTAAGGCCTGTAGAACTGTAATATATATATATTGAGATGATATGTTAAATGTGAAGGATTTAGAAACTCTCAATCATTTAAATTTAAAACAGAAATAAATTTGAACAAGAATGGAAATGATTAATATCTAAATAAAATAATTTGGTCTTAATATTTTAATAAAATAATTTGGTTTTAATATTTAATTTAATTCATAAAATTCAGTTAGTTTAAATTAGTAAATAGTAATATGGGATCATTTATTGAAAATTTGAGAATAATGAAAGTAAAGAACATATTATGTAAAATATTTGTAAATTCATTTATAATTTGTAAAATAATTTTAAGAAGTGTTAATTGGAAAATTAAGTGAAGGAATAGGTATTTTGACAGAAAAGGAATTCTCGTTGTTCATTAAAAATTAATTTAAAAATTAAATCTAAGAGTGTTTCAAAAAGAAAAAGGATACTATGGAGATTTTGGATTGATTGCGGTGACAGGGCTGTCAAGAAAAATTTTGAAGAAAAAGATTTTTGAGAGAAAATTCTCTGAATTCGAGAAATAAAATAATAAATAACAATAAATTTTACAAAATTTGGAGAGGTGGAAGATAGGCTTCCGCACAATAAAACAATTTCTGTTTACCCCAAGAAGGTGATGAAACTGTAAGTCAATAATATTCCATAAATTCACACCAAGACATTTTAATCGTACATTTGGACTTTTTAAAACAAAATTTCGACGAACTTTAATTTTTTTGTGTTATTCGTAGTTTCTTTTGACAATTTAAGTATAAGTTTCTGTAAAAAATTAGTATAATTTAACAATAATATTTTCATATAATTTGACATTTGATAGTTACTTATCTTTTGAAGGAAACGTTTCCATAATTTTTCCAAATACAAATGTAGATATTTTTTTTAGATTTTTTAGTTTAAAATTAAAATTAGATTTGTTTTTTTTTGTGAGAATTCATGCACTCAGATTTAGACATTTAAAAGTAGTAAAATATTAGTAATTTCAAGGACGATACACATAATTATATTTTTATTTGGAAAGGTTTTTTTTATATTTGAAAATTTTAAATATTTATGAAACTTTCGAAAAATTGAATAATAAATGATCCTTTTGTTTGTTGCATTATAAAAAAATTTTGTTTAGATTTTTTTTGGAAAATAATCAAAAGTTTGTTTAGGTGAGTAAATTTCCGTTTTTGAAACTAATCCCCTGAGAGAGATCTTATGTTTAAAAGCAAATTGAAAATAAAATAAAGCAAATCATTTCAATTGACCAAATAAAAAATAATTTTATTGAATAAACCAACTATAAAATAAATTATTTAAATAAAAAAAAAAAAAATTAAATAAATAAAATAAAAATACTATTAATCATACTTAGAAACCTAATACAATTATAATAAATTGCCGACCAACGTTCAGGCTCGAATAAAAAACGGAAAAAATGGAATCGAACAAAATAATTCAGGATTTGAAACT
The DNA here is from genome assembly GCA_963978555.1 of Galerucella nymphaeae. Classification (NCBI taxonomy): domain Eukaryota; kingdom Metazoa; phylum Arthropoda; class Insecta; order Coleoptera; family Chrysomelidae; genus Galerucella; species Galerucella nymphaeae. Next base: position 2,824,097 of record OZ021716.1, on the reverse strand, counting down.
TGAAGAACTGAAAGAAGAATTAAATAAAAGAGGATGCGACACGAAAGGAACAAAAACAACATTAATCGCAAGATTGACGGAAATCCTGGAGAAAGAAAAAACAAATCCAAAAGAATGTATGGTGACAATTGAGGAAGGACAAGGCGATGAAACGACAGAGCAAATTAAAAGAAAACCAGAAGAAACTGCTCAAGAAGAAGCAAAGCAGAAAGAAGACCATATTATGCAGTTCTTAGTAAATATGCAAAGAAAAATAGAAGAGCAAGGACAAAACCTGGAATTGAAATTGAAAGAAAAAATGGAAGAACACGGACAAAAGTTGGAATCAAAAATAGAGCAACAAACCATACAGTTGGAAAAGCAGGAAAAACAAATAAATATAAGACTAGATGAAATTGAGACAACGCAAAAAGAACAATCCACAAAATTGGAAAATTTAAGAAAAGATTTAGAAAAGGAAGTTAAAGAAATTATAAAAGTAGAGATGACAAACATACATATGGAAGCAAATAAAAACATTGAGAAGAAAATAAAAGATAATTATAGATCAATAGCAAACAACCATAAAGACTTAGAAGATTTAAAAGAAAATCTAAGATTGGGAATTACTAGCAATCTGGGAATTATGGAAGAAGAAAACTACAAATTAAAAATGGAATTTAAAAATGAAATAAGGAAAACAAACGAAGAAGTAAATAAAATTAAAGAGGAGAATTTAACACCAAGCAAAGTAAATACTAATGAGGAAGAAATAATAGGAAGATTAAAAGAAGAACAAGAGAGAATAATAAAAGAAATTGAAAAAAAGAAGGAAAACTTGGAGGAAGATTTAAAACGACACACAAGCATTGGAAATATTATTAGTATTCCAGCACCTTATAATACAAATTATCATATTGATGATAATTTGAAATTTGAGGGAAATGTCAGAAAAATACATCCGAAGACTTTCATAAAAATCATAAAGAATAAAATTAAAAATTGGGAAAATTTTGATGATAAAAGAGAATTTATACGAAGTTATTTAAGTGGACAAGCACAAATCTGGTTTACTAGCAAGGAGATGGAATTTAGTACATTCCAACATTTTGAAGATTCCTTTTTAAAACAATATTGGGGAGAAATCAATCAGGCTTACACTAGAGAAAAGCTATATTTTGGAAAATACAAGGAAAATGGCAATTCCATGTACAATTATGCTCTGCAAATTTATGCTCAAGCCAAATTTTTAGATCCGGTTATTGGGGAAGAAGAGATAGTAACATACCTATCAAGACATTTCAAACCACAAATAGCAGAAACAATAGCAATACAGAATATTAAAAATTTTGAACAACTAACAAATTACTTAATGAGGGTAGAGAGAAATTTACAAAGAAATATGAATCCTGAAAATGAACACAATTTAAATAGGCAACCTAATTTCAATAGAATAAATAATCAAAGTTCAAATAGATTCAGTATAAATAGAAATAATAACCATGTGGATAGGTATAACAATAATAATCAAAATACGAATTATAGTAGACAAAACAATAATGGCAATAACCAAAATAATAGGGAACAATTATCTAATTATCCTATGAATAGGCAAAATCAAAATAACTATAATCAAAATAATAATAGAAATCAAACAAATAGGCATAACAATCATAATACTAATCAATTAAATAGAACAAACTCCGAAAATAATTTACGAACAAACAATCAAACAAACTACAATAATAATCATAACAATTATCAAAGAAGAGTAAATTTTCAAAGAAGTCAAAGTGTCGATAGGGAAGAGAGAAATAGACGTTCTGAAATTCCTGAGGAACGTGTAGAAATTGCACGTTCACGACATGAAGATGAAAGACATGATGTGGACGTTTCAGACGATTTTCATCAGCATTTTCATTAGAGGAGGATGTAAACAGTGGTCTGTATAGTTGCATTCGTCCTTATTTGTTTCTAATTTCAGAGGACTACCTGGAAAAGGAAAATTCAACAAATTTAATAATAATTAACGCAAAAATTTATGATATGAATATTAAAGTAATCATCGATACAGGTTCAGAAATATCTCTAATAAATGAAGAAATTATAAGAAAGCTTAATTTAGAAAAAAATGTTATAACAATACCAAAAATGAATTTAGTCACAATGAATTCAAGAAAAATAACTGAAGTAAATAAATCCATAGTGGTGAATTTAAACTTAAACGACAAGGAAATAATGGTACAACTGGTGATAGTGAGAAATATGGAATACGATATACTCTTTGGATCAGATGAATTGTATAAACATCAAGCTAAAATAAATTATAAAAAAAAATTACTGATTATAAGTGGAAATGAAATGGAATTTGAATTAAGAAGGAAGGAAATAGTATCAAAGAATAGAGTAAATTTTATACATGAATATGAAGAAGATGAAGAGATGAGTTTTGATGAGAATAATTGGAAAGAAGAGAGAAATGATTTGCAAGGCAATTGTAAGGGTTTAACGGAAGTAGAAGGAAATATAAATAAAATTAAATTTAATTGGAGTGGTATAGATATTATATGTAGCAAGGATTACAAGGATGAAGTGAGAAAGTTGATGAAAAAACATGTGGGATTATTCTCAGAAGAGTCAAGAATTGCAAAAGAGTATATTCATGAATTAAAAGTAAGAAACATGGGAACATTCAGGACAAAGAGTTATCCAATACCATACAAATACAAAGATGAAATGAGAAAATTAATAAAAAAATTGTTAAATGATAAAATAATAGAATATAGCACAACACCTTACATAAACCCAATTGTAATCACTGTTAAGAGTTCAGGAGAATTGAGAGTCTGCCTAGATGGCAGAGATTTGAATAAACATACAATTCCTGAATATGAATCACCACTGACGATAGAAGCCATATTGGGAAGAATATCGGAGGCAAAAATATTCTCAAAAATGGATTTAAAACATTCTTTCTGGTTGATACCTTTGGCGGAGAACAGTAGAGATTTTACTGGTTTCATGGTTGATGGAGTTGTCTATAGATTCACAGTTGTTCCTTTTGGATTACAATCAGCCACATCAGCACTTTTGAAAGCTTTACATAAAATTCTAAATAAATATGAAAATTTTACATTACACTATATCGATGATATTTTAATATTTTCCAAAAATGAAACAGATCATTTAAAACACCTAGAAATAATTTTTAAAGAATTAGATACAGCTGGACTAAAATTAAACATTAAGAAATGTGAATTTTTCCAAAACGAAGTGACATATTTGGGTTACAAAATAGATAAATCAGGAGTTTCACTAAGTGAAGAAAGGATCAAAGTTATACAAGATTATGTGAGACCAACCAACCTTAGAACTTTAAGAGGATTTTTAGGTTTATTACATTACTTCAAAAGACTAATACCAAATTTAACAGAAATGGAAATTCCATTATTAGAATTACTAAAGAAAAATACAAGATGAAAATGGGACAGAGAGAAAGAAGAAGCTTTCAATAAGATAAAGAAGACTTTCACTGAAAATATTAAAATTTATCACCCAGACTATAAAGAAATTTTCACTCTGAGAACTGATGCATCTTTGCACAGATTCGCAGGAGTATTATTACAAACTCAAAATGGGAAAGAAGTTCCTATTTCATTTGTTTCAAGAACAACCAAACCTGCTGAAAAAAATTATAGTACAAGTGAACTGGAACTTGCTAGCATAATATTTTGTGTAAATAAACTCAGATTTTACTTGATAGGAAACCATTTTAAAATAGAAACCGACAATCAAGCTTTAACAACAATACTAAATAACAAATATGGTAACTGTAGAATACACCGATGGGCGTTATTGTTACAAGAATATTCTTTTGACATAAAATATCTAGAGGGAAAAAGAAATATAGTCGCAGATCCTATTACCAGAATGGATGGTGAAAAGTTTAAATCGAGAAAGGAATATAAAATAGTAATGAACATAATGAAAAATACAACGGGAAATTTCACAAACACTAAAATTATACAAGACCAAAGAAATCTAGAGAATGATATGAAACAAAAATCTTTAATAAATTCACAAAACATGTACTATAAAATAATAAATAATCAAGAAGTCTACGTCATAACAAATGATTTGGCAAAAGAAATGTTAAAAGAACTCCATAACAGATATCATCACATAGGAGTCAGAAAAACACATAAAATATTCCGAGAATCTTTCATCAGTAAGAATGACCTAAATTTATGCAAACAAATAATAAAATTTTGTGACATATGCCAGTTTGCAAAAGAGAAAAATCACCATAATGAGAATTTGACTAAATCCATTATAACAAAATTTCCACTCGAACTAATTGCAGTAGATTTCATATCCAATTTGACGCCAAGTAGAGAGGGAAACTTTCACATATTTGTGATAATAGACCATTTTTCAAAATTTACAATGGCATATGCTTGCCAAAGAACAAATAAAGAAACTGTTAAGAACTGTCTAAAAAATTATTTCATAAAACATGGTATTCCAATGAAATGCCTAATGGACAACGCTAGCTACTTTAATAATAAAAATTTGAAAAATTGGTTAATGAAATCTAATATACAACCAGTTTACACAAGTATAAGACACCCGTGCGCAAATCCAGCAGAAAGGATAATAAAGGAAATAATAAAATATTTGAGAATTCTGGTACACTCAGAACACACGTTATGGCAAGAAAAGCTCGAGGAAATCATTGAATACATAAATAGTGTACCAAATGAAATAACAAACATAGCACCGACAATAATAATGAATAACTTACCAGCAAATAGGCCATGGATAAGTGAAATAAACCAAAGGTATGAAGACATTTTAAAACAAACTCAAGAAAAAATTTTGAAGAATGCTCAAAAGTATATGGAAAAAAAAACGAAAGACGAAAGAAAACTACATTCAAAAGAGGGGAATATGTTTTATTAAAAGCATTAAGAGTTCCTAGCAAAAAGAAAAACAAGTGTTTAAAGCTACAATTGCCTTATGAAGGACCATATGAAATAAATACAAATAATGGCATTAATAGTTATGAGCTGAAATACCCAGGGACAGAAGAAATTCGTGGGATTTTTCACATATCACAACTATACAGATACCATCATCACTCTAATGAAAATGTTTGAAATGTAGATAGTAGGAATTATCCAAGTTATTAGTTACTAAGTTAGATTAAAGTTGAGTTACTTAAGTTAAAATAAGAAAATTTGATTAAAAAAAAAAAAAAAAAAAAAAAAAAAAGTTTAAATATTGAAAAATAAAATAATAATTGATTAGTATGAACGTTTACCAACTGATTCTGGAATAAATACCAGAATAAGATTTGTAAAAGTTCAGGGAATGTTGAGATGATATGTTAAATGTGAAGGATTTAGAAACTCTCAATCATTTAAATTTAAAACAGAAATAAATTTGAACAAGAATGGAAATGATTAATATCTAAATAAAATAATTTGGTCTTAATATTTTAATAAAATAATTTGGTTTTAATATTTAATTTAATTCATAAAATTCAGTTAGTTTAAATTAGTAAATAGTAATATGGGATCATTTATTGAAAATTTGAGAATAATGAAAGTAAAGAACATATTATGTAAAATATTTGTAAATTCATTTATAATTTGTAAAATAATTTTAAGAAGTGTTAATTGGAAAATTAAGTGAAGGAATAGGTATTTTGACAGAAAAGGAATTCTCGTTGTTCATTAAAAATTAATTTAAAAATTAAATCTAAGAGTGTTTCAAAAAGAAAAAGGATACTATGGAGATTTTGGATTGATTGCGGTGACAGGGCTGTCAAGAAAAATTTTGAAGAAAAAGATTTTTGAGAGAAAATTCTCTGAATTCGAGAAATAAAATAATAAATAACAATAAATTTTACAAAATTTGGAGAGGTGGAAGATAGGCTTCCGCACAATAAAACAATTTCTGTTTACCCCAAGAAGGTGATGAAACTGTAAGTCAATAATATTCCATAAATTCACACCAAGACATTTTAATCGTACATTTGGACTTTTTAAAACAAAATTTCGACGAACTTTAATTTTTTTGTGTTATTCGTAGTTTCTTTTGACAATTTAAGTATAAGTTTCTGTAAAAAATTAGTATAATTTAACAATAATATTTTCATATAATTTGACATTTGATAGTTACTTATCTTTTGAAGGAAACGTTTCCATAATTTTTCCAAATACAAATGTAGATATTTTTTTTAGATTTTTTAGTTTAAAATTAAAATTAGATTTGTTTTTTTTTGTGAGAATTCATGCACTCAGATTTAGACATTTAAAAGTAGTAAAATATTAGTAATTTCAAGGACGATACACATAATTATATTTTTATTTGGAAAGGTTTTTTTTTATATTTGAAAATTTTAAATATTCATGAAACTTTCGAAAAATTGAATAATAAATGATCCTTTTGTTTGTTGCATTATAAAAAAATTTTGTTTAGATTTTTTTTGGAAAATAATCAAAAGTTTGTTTAGGTGAGTAAATTTCCGTTTTTGAAACTAATCCCCTGAGAGAGATCTTATGTTTAAAAGCAAATTGAAAATAAAATAAAGCAAATCATTTCAATTGACCAAATAAAAAATAATTTTATTGAATAAACCAACTATAAAATAAATTATTTAAATAAAAAAAATAAAAATTAAATAAATAAAATAAAAATACTATTAATCATACTTAGAAACCTAATACAATTATAATAATATATATACATATGTCAAATTATTTTTTGTGACTACAACAACATTTTCAGGTTGGTATTACCAAATCGTTACTGACGTTTATTTAAAAAAGAAATTGAGGGTCGTGAACAAAGTATAGTATTGTACTCGCAATTTATGGCCAATATTCACTCGGGTGACTTGCACCCCTCGCCTGCGGCTCAGGACGCAAACATCACCCATCGTGAATAATGTTTATCATAAATTGCTCGATTAATGATTTAATATACTATAGTTGTGATGATTAACAAATGAATTATAGTTTAAATAACAAATATTGACGCTTTACTGCGTCATCGAGGCATATGCTTAATTCCAGAGGCCAGAGGCCGAATGTTCATTGCCCCCCTATTTTAACTGCTGTTGCCAGAAGCACATATTAATTTGTACAAATGATATTTTTGTCTCGTTTTCGTTGACTTTTTTTCGAAGTCGTGCATAATAGGTAAAACAATTATTCGCTCTCTCTCATCCAAGCTTTTTGCTTATATTTTCCTCTTTTACTTGTGTAATCCGCTTTTTCGCAATTTGTATAATGATTTTGATAGATAACGAATAATTTTATCAATTAGATGCTCAATCGGTTAGTTTTCAGTTTACCAGAGATCAGTTATATCAAAAACAGACCAATGTGATCCTATCATATTTATCAAAATTTATGAGGAGACTTGTTAAGGTTCGTTTCAACGTAGTCGCTTGTTTACATGGTGGCATTGTTCCTTTTCATATAATTTAAGTGACAGGATTTCCTGCTGGTCGCTTTGTGTCCTCTCTTTGCCGTGTAATATATAACTAGGACCAAAATTAAGATGATTCGAATATCCTACTGCATACCATTATCTAGTTACGACTGTGAGTTTTGTTGGAATAAATAATATAACCGGAGGTCACATTCTCTGAGGGGAGAATTTACTTTTATATAAATTTGAGCAACAATTGTTATCTTTGTGAATATAAAATTGCCATGAGTCGTTTCTTACTTGATCTTCGAGACGTTATGTTAGGATAAACAGGGTGATAATATAGTATAAAAGTCTGAGTGCTGAAGCTGGGAATTGATTTTGGAAGGAGAAATCTAATGACTATAAATTACTCGAACGATATACTATCAATTTTTTGTTAAAATGTGGAAGGTGATAATCCTCGCCGATAACATTCTAAATTTGAAAATATTCCATAGTTTCCCAAAATTAATCTTTCGTGGAATATATAACAGATGTGTATGGTACAAAAATCAATGATTATAGTTACGGTTTTCAACTTTATTGAGACTTTCACGATAATTAATGTTTACGACCTTTTGGTCATCACTTCCTACAAAACGAAATTGTGATAAGGAACCGATAATTTCATTTCAAAAATGGTCATTATTCATTTCGGCACTTTCAAGAACTGGCAACTATGTCAATAGAAATTTAAATAACTTATAAGAAGTGTACCGAAAGCTGTATGTCGATATATTTTCCTATCCTCGAGTAATAATCCGTCAAAATTTGTTACTTTATAGTGGGACACCCTTTATATCTAATATATACGCACTACTGGCTCGTGGTTGATTTTATAAGAGGGTCTTAGGTGATGTGACCGGAACGCCACTGACTAGGATAGCTCCCAGGAGGCTTTTCCCCTGAAGTCGTTTTATTTTTTTTTTATTCATACTTATCCGCTTCCACTCAAGGTAATTAGCGGTGTATAACAATGTACAATATTAAATTTTGTTCAATAGATTAATGTCCTTTAAGAACTCCATCAGCTTTCCAGCTGGGCAGTTTTCACCTAGGAGTAAGTTTAAATCTGAAGTCGTTAAAAATGCAAAATTTGTGGAGTTCCTTCCCAAAGCTACAGAGATTAGAAATTTTTCTGTGCCTCTTATTGATAATAAATCATGCTCTTTTAATATATTTCATTCACTTCCATACCTATTAAATATGACTTACTTGAAATGAGTGATGAATAGTATGAAATAATTGGAAAAAGCAGACAAACTTAATTATAAAATGCATCACTTACTTTACATCCGCAAATTCAATCAGTCAAATCATACTTAAGCATGCGAAAGTTTTTCTTGTCCTGTCTAATTCATTTTTGTGATAAAATTTGGGAGAAAAGGACCACTTTCCCCCAGTTTTCCTTCTGTTTCCAATATTTGGTCCACTATTAGTTCTCAAATGCTGAACCACTTGCACTACAGACATAATAAAAGGCGTAAAATAAAATAACGCCAAATAATTAAAGCAAAAGCACTGAAAAGCAACTTATTATGTTAAAACGCAGTTCATTATTCTCATTATTTTGCTCTCATTTAAATCACAATAAAGCACAGCCTGGCAACCTTTCTACTCATCTCTATTCCAAGCGTGTAATATTCAGCCAAAGTTAGTAAATTCATCGTCTATATAAACCCGGGCTTTTGACTAATCACATGTTAACTTCGGGTTTTAGAACGTTTCAGGTACATTTTATTTAAAAGGAAAGGTATATACAGATATCAAAGAAGTTTTGAAAAATATTTTTCAAAGACATTGACCGTTCAACTAAGAAAAAACAACTACTTATGCTTTGAGCTCACGGACGGATAACATATACCTTGTACTGATGAGGCGCAAATACGCCGAAACCGGTCTACAAGTTATGTTGTCACTTCTAACTGCAAACCAGAATGGTTGGTTCAAATATCTTGTAGATATGCCAACCCCGTTCGACTTTGAAGTGTAATCCAATATCCGTCGGGCCTATAGCCCGGGAAGTAGTTGTTTCTTCTTAGTTGAACGGTCAATGTCTTTTTAAAAATATTTTTCAAAACTTTAAAGCGTTAGAATTATTAATGTTCTTTAATATCTGTTGGTAACTCGCTTTATTAAATAAGACAGTTTTCTGTAATAATTCTCTATATGTATATTAAATTTTTTTCTGGAATTATTCTTTGATGGGAGGTCCAATGACCCGATGGAGGAGTCGTCACTGGATACACGTTTTTGGTGTATACCTACTATTCCTGGAAAAAATGGGGTCTTAAACTACAGTTCCTGACAAGACAAGTATCCGGATGCGAGGGTTGAAAATTGATTCTTTTTTTAATTTCTTGGGAAATTAAACCACAATATTTTTGAATTCTTTATTTCAACGTTTCGGTAGCGTTCCAGCTACCGTTTTCAAGAAAAAATGAGTAAAAATTGATTTTTATTCCTAACTGACACAACGGAAAAAATTTGACAACTAGACAATCAAAAATATTTTGAAGTTTAAGACTGCAAAATTTTGTTATCAAATTTTTATTAAGGTCCATTCATAGTAGATCATATCCCCGGTAAAATGCAGATAAATGTGTAGCTAGTATTTCAGCCGAATGTAGTCAAATTTGGTTACCAATGTTAGAAAGAGAAATTTCCAATAATCAATTACCTGCTTTATCAGGATAGCATCATAAGTTTTTATCCAGGTTTTCTTATGATTTATAATTTGAATAGTTGTTAATCGATACACAATTCAATACATAAAATCACAAAACTGAGTATACATACATATTTTGAAAACTTAAATATTCATAAACAAAAAAAGTATCAAGAAACGCGTTTTATTAACAACATTTCCAATATAAGCGAAAAAACGCGCTATCCCAATTTAAAAACCGTTCCTGGAACGTGCACTTCACTGGATTCCATTTCTGGTAGACTATCATATCGTTGGAATGTCATAAAATGAAATATTTCATTTGACATTTTACCGGGGATATGATCTACTATGAATGGACCTTAATAAAAATTTGATAACAAAATTTTGCAGTCTTAAACTTCAAAATATTTTTGATTGTCTAGTTGTCAAATTTTTTCCGTTGTGTCAGTTAGGAATAAAAATCAATTTTTACTCATTTTTTATTGAAAACGGTAGCTGGAACGCTACCGAAACGTTGAAATAAAGAATTCAAAAATATTGTGGTTTAATTTCCCAAGAAATTAAAAAAAGAATGAATAATATACCACAAGGAACATACAGAAGATATTGAAAATTCATATTAAGGTGGAAAAGAAAAATATTTAACTAGACGTTGAAAAGATTGGAGGAGAATTGTTTTTATTTGTGCAAGTATGTGTGAAATTTAAATAAGACATCTTTGAAAATATATTCACATGATTCAAATGGAATTCCATATCTGCACCGTTTGATATGATTACTAGGATTGAAGCCAATCTGCAGCTAGCATCAGAATAAAGATGTTTCACGAAATGAGCAGAAAAGCGCTAAACTTAATAAAACCGTTCGTTATAGACTTTTATTTCACATTTCATTAAAAATATAATCTCCTTTGAATGGACCTTGAGAATTTGACAGCAGGGGTGTTCCAGGCACTTGCTGATTATCCAGATCATGAAAACTATTAGGGCCAGTTGTCCAATTTTTCCATTAGTGTCAGATATGGACCAGAATGAGAGGAAACTTTTCCAAAAAAAAAGAGATAGTCGTTATCCTTGGAAAAGAGATGGCAGCTTGTCTAAAGAATAGTCCCAAGTTCCAGGATGTTTTCAAGTGACACAAGGGATAGCAACTAGAACCGGAGAGGATGGATCAAGATCCATTGATTCTGGAGGTAAATGCATCACCAAATTGTGTGATTTAGCGGGGAAAGAAAGTGATCTCAGTGAGCTGAGTGAAATTTGGGCTATTATTATTGACTTCAATAACGCTTACCTTCAAGAATTCCAATTTTACGTGGAGAAGAGTGTTGCAATGCGGAGGCAGATTGTGAATTTGTAGTGAAGTGTCGCATTCCACTAGGAAAAGACAAATTATAATTTTGGTTGAATTGTGAACACTTTTGTGTCATTTTGGAATGATGCTGCGAGTCATTAACTGGATTTAATGATTATTTAATTTAAGGTGTTTGATATAACGCGCTCTATTTAAGTAGTAATTTCAAGTTGATTCTCCACCACTAAATTTTCCCATTTATAAACCGTTTTATAATTATTTAAAGTACTCTATCTATAGTGCACATACCCGAATTTTGGATTAACAAATTCACTTTATCAACCAAATTCAAAGGAGATACTAATCCAAGACATATTCTTGCTATAGCAAAAACCTATATCGTGATACTCGTTATGAGAATATCACTTGTAGGGTGCGCAAAATAGAGAGATACAATTATAAAATGGAGAACAGCTTAGTAACAATTTTATCAAAACATGGACAGGAAAATGTTATAACACGACCACGCCGGTCATGACTATAAAAAGTTGATGCTGGTATGGAATGAAAAAAATTGCTTGAACGACTGATACGTCCCCGTACACTGCTGGTTGTTTTGCTTTTATCTTGGGGTGGTACAGCGACTTTTGTAATTTGGCGAATTTGCTATTCGGTCATGCCCGCTTCTGTTTACTTTTTATACGTGTCTGCTGGTCGTATACAGCAAAAAGTTACCTATAAGTGGAGGTCAGGCTATGGCATCGCAAACAATTGTCATGATTGAACATTGAAAATCAAATAATTATAATTTGATTGATGACTTAATATATTTTTGAGGGCTGGAGAAACTAGAATAATAATGGTGTCTTTGATATGGAGAACATAAAACATATTTTGGTAGCTGAAGCACACATTTATATTGAATAGAAGAAAAATTGTATGTATTAGTGAGCTCAGTATTTGGAAAAAAAATTGGATCAATCCAATTCAAAATGATTCATCAACAACTTTGTGGAGTTATCAACTTTATTCACAGTTTCCTGCAAATGAGATAATTAGAATATCAGTGGTGTGGTTTGTCAATAGATGCTGAAGGTATTATGTCTAATGACGTGTCAAAGAATCTTTGAAGATCGAAGAACAAAGATTGTTCACTAAGAAACAGCAACTAGTGCCCTGGTCTTCACCTTTGACATCTATTGATTCACCAAATTTTATTGCTATAAGATGGTTGACACAATCACAACCGGGATAGCACATGTACTCTGCCGTATTGATACACAAGTAATAAAAGGTGTATATTGACATGTAGTATAGAACGTACATACATGTGACTTTGAAGCAATAGAAGAGAATGGGATAGGTCGAGTGTCTTGACTAGAAACCTAACTGAACCAAAAACAACAAGTATTATACAGGTGAGAACCAACGCAATGGGATGGTGTACCCAATAATAGGAGTTGAAGAATTATTATCAAGTCGTATAGTGGTGCAGCGATAAGTTTTTGTCAAGTTTCTTCAGGAAAGGTATGAGAATGTCAAGAAAAATTCTATAAACGCGTCGTGTACAACAGTGATACCTTTCTGCTCGTTCCAGGATACACACAGGAGAATAACAAAGCAGATAAATTAGAAGAGAGAGTCTGTATCAGTCTTCTGTGAGACGTAGCTTTTCTGCGGTACGAGCGCCAATGTAATTCCAGAAAAAATCATGTAATGTCAAAAAAGAAGATCCAATTGTTGGAAGAAGCTAGGAGAGCGACAATTACCTAAACTGAAGCCTGTGATAACCTAAAATAATTTAAGGAAATTTCAAAAGGTACTGGGTAGAGGAAAAGGGTCAGTTTGTATGTATACCACATAGGGTATTAAGTATATGATAAAGAGCAAGATAAGGTAGGGAAATATTAATTTGAATATAGATTTGAGGTGAGAATATGATATACCCCCCATCCAGTAAAAAATTCACAACACATTTTTTTTAAAAACAATCAAAACTTTTTCAAATTAAAAACATATGAAAGTATTATAAAATTTTTCTCTTATTTAGGGTACTGTCGTTAACTAATATGCAGTTTTTTTTTACTTTTTTTCATTTTTAATTTTTTTTATTTTAATTTTTTTTTTATTCATTTATTTACTTAATTTTTTTATAAACGGCAGTGCCCAAAATGAGGGAAAAATTTTATAAAACTTTCATATGTTTTTAATTTGAAAAAGTTTTAATTGTTTAAAAAAAATGTGTTGTGAATTTTTTACTGGATATGGGTTTTTTGTAGTTACCTGACGAGTAAGTAATTCTTTACAATTTCCTAACTTATAACAACTATTCCTTACTTGCAGGTGATGCACTGATGATGGCGTAACAGCCGAAAGCGCTTTGCAATTTTAAATTAAAATTTTTCTCACAGAATACAAAAAAATTGTTTTCTTGACTTTTTAGTCATGTGTAGTGTACTCAGCTATAAAGATATTCACCTTAAAAAACTCTTTGGCTCTGACTCTATTTTCGGGGAAATCCTGTATAATATTTTTGTTGCATTTTAAAAACTACAATAATAACCCTTTAACTCTTATTTGAAACATCTGCATTGAATAATAAGTAAGATATAGAAGGGTCCATATATAATGAAAAATCTGCTCTGCTGGTTATGCAAAATAATTTTGCACAAGTTTTTGTCGACCTTATATATCTGGATTCTCAAAATATTTAAATAAGTTTTTCAATAGAAAAAATCATTAACCACTAACAGAAAAATTCAACTTATCAGTTGGCTAGAAGAAGCGATAATTGTCAACTAGTTTGTGTAGTTCGACTTATTGAAATAAATTTTTTTTTTTGAATAACAGAAATATCAGTGAGTTGATCTGAAATCAATATCGAGCTGCATAATTCAGGAAAATGAAAACCTCCAACCAATACAATTTCCATCTTGTGTCTTTTGACAGTATTCCGTTGATGCAATACCACTATACGTATGTGATAATGACAGTGTCATCCTTTTCTCACTGTAGTACTTTCTAGTACTGTATCAGAATTCTAATTGCCGAAATTTCTATTAAATAATTCTAATCTAGGTTTAATTAAACTTTGGTCTGGGTTTTGTTAAATGCAAGTCGAGAGTCTTGTCACATGAATAATAATCTAAAACATGGCCTGCCCGCAAAAACGATCCATGATTGCGATTTCAACGCCAGTAATAATTTTAGAATTTTAAATGGCTGGCCTCAGTTGAATTCTAATTAAGGTGAAGGCTGTGCTGTCAAGTTACCAGAATTTTGTTTCTCTGCTTGAAACCGATGAATAATTCCATTTCCTTCAAATGACATACAATTTAGTTTCGAAATGATGCTACGAAATTATATTCCATATCATATAACAAGTTATTTGTTTTCAACCATTTCGTACAACTTCTCATGTTCAAACTTGTGTAAATAAATCTGGAATATATTGGTGATGTCAAAGGATAGAGACTCATTCATAATTCAGGATCTTATCAGAATCTTAAAATAAAAGTTTACTTCAACTTTAGGAGATTCGGAAAATAACGTATCATTATTTATTGTAGTTTGAATTTTTCAGAAGACCATAGATGGATTAATAAATAATAAACTATTTTATTTCCAAAGTGGGACAATAATTTGAATAATATTACGTTTACTTTAATGACCAATTTGAAAAACGAACAAAAGTTGGGAGAAAAAAACCACATTGGTCAAGTATAAATGTAGGATAAAAATTTTTGTGGTGTAAATAATGAAAATTATGGAGTAATAATACTTTTATTGTTCTTGGAACAAAAAATTAATAGAATAAATTATTACATAGTAAACGTCACGTTAGGTGATAAGAAGAAATGAGGATATTGTGGACTTCGTCAGAGGCAGAGGCTTGTGAGGTGAATTTCAATCCCTATGGGTGAGCCACAGTAGACCTGACGAAGGTCGCAGTGTAGGTGGCGAGAAGGCCCTACTCACATAGAACCTAACATTGTTTCAATAAAACATGCTACTCCGAAAATTTTGTGCAGGTTATAGTATTTTCAAGTCACATCTAGCAAGCATAGAAACTACTAATTAGTGACAGTGTCTTTCAGGACTATAAATTAATGATTTTGTTTTATTCCTGTACAGGGTGTCCCACGACGAGTGAAAACTATCTGTATATGGCAAAATACTTATAGTAAAATCATGAAAATTTCTACGTTTGGGTTTTCGGATACGATCTTTTCAACTAAAATATTTTCAAAGATGGCCGACTGGTTCTACCGGAAGTCGACTGTACCTTTGTTATTTTAAATGGAACACCCTGTATATTAATACATTTTTGAAATCTACGTAATATTTTGGTATACTTTTGTCTGGAAACTTTTTTCGAAAAATACACACTTCTTAAGTTATTGATTTTTTTGTAGAAAATTTGACCGTTGAAGACCCTTATAAATTATATTTTAACGAGTAGACCCTTGAAGATATGGAAATGGTTGCCCTTCGGTTGCCTCAACCAAGGTCAAATGTATTCGAATCTATGTTGGAAAATTTTTCAATTTATATTGGTATAAAAAGTGTTCAAAGTTTAACTCATAAATATCGAATTTCTTAATTTTTTTAAATAGAACCACCCTGTTTTTCCTATTTTTATGCATTCAGGAGGAAAAAATAAGTCAAGTTCATGTATACTTTCCTATACCTAAGCCTTACCGTTGTCCAGATATTAAATGTTTTCTGTAAATTTTTAGAGATGCAGGGGTGGTCTAAATTTTGATACAAGCACTGAGAAATAAAAAAGTCTTTTTCTCCATCTGTCTCTAAAAAAAACCAAATCAAATTGTTTTTATTAATCCTATTTCAACTTTTAGTCGTTTCCGAGATATTTGAGGTTTTAAATTGTTATTATATTTTTTTTACAAGTTTAAATTTTTCATGTATACTTTTAGTAGGCTTTGTAATGAATGACACTTATTTAACTGAAAATTAGTTAACATCTAGAAAAGATTGTGAGCTAAGAGTTTGAAATTCCTTCAATTCCCTTTCTGAGATGATGATTAGCCGTGCGACGAATGAACTGAGAAGGGTTGAAAAATGCATTGAAGTTCAATGGAGCAATTTCGAACATTTACTTTAAAACATCAGACTATTTTTCTTTGGCTTTCAATTTTCCATGAAATTTTGTAGCATATCTTATTTTTCTCACAAATGGTTTAACCGAATAACTTCAAATTGTTAAGTATTCTTTTAACAATGTGCGATTTCCATCTGGATATCTTACTGCAAATATAGCACATGTTCTTGTAAATTTATTCTTTGTCACATTTACCATGTATTAAAAGTAAATTCACATAATAATTTTTATTTCTTAGTGCTTGTATCAAAATTTAGACCACACCTGCATCTCTAAAAATTTACAGAAAACATTTAATATCTGGATAACGGTAAGGTTTAGGTATAGGAAAGTATACATGAACTTGCTTTATTTTTTTCCCCTGAATGCATTAAAATAGAAAAAACAGGGTGGTTCTATATAAAAAAATGAAGAAATTTGATATTTATGAAGTTAAACTTTGAACACTTTTTATACACACCCTGTATAAAATGAAAAATTTTTCAACATAGATTCGAATACTTTTGACCTTGCTTGAGGCAACCGAAGAGAAACCATTTTCATATCTTCAAGGGTCTCCCCGTAAAAATATAATTTATAAGGGTCTTCAACGGTCAAATTTTCTCAAAAAAATCAATAACTCAAAAAGTGTGCATTTTTCGAAAAATGTTTTCAGTCAAAAGTATACTAAAGTATTACGTAGATTTCAAAAATGTATTAATATATTATAGGGTGTTCCATTTAAAATAACAAAGTTACAAACGGTTCTACCGGAAGTCGGCCATCTTTGAAAATATTTTAGTTGAAAAGATCGTATCCGAAAACCCAAACGTACGAATTTTCATGATTTTACTATAAGTATTTTGCCATATACAGATAGTTTTCACTCGTCATGGGACACCCTGTATACATCCTTATTCAATACAAAAATTTGAATAAGTATACATGGTGGAAGAGAACTCTTGCGATAAGTGCAAGCACTTGTTTCGCAGCGAAATACACATATGTAGAAAGTGAGATATAAAATGTAGATAGATACAATACAAGGATCGAGGAACAATACAATAATACCATAAAACGAAAAATTAACAATAATAATGTTAAGAGTTTACATGAACAAAATATGGTATGTATGTAGAAGCTTCGCAAGTAAAACAACATTTTTCTAGTTGAAAATTGAAATTAGGAATTATAAATCAATACATTTTTTATTACTTAATCGAATAGTCGTGGCATCTTAGTTCTTTGGATGATGTGCTTCGTCAATGCTCCTTTGAAGCTGTCTAGATTTACTATGGATTTAATTATTGTATAATTCAGGGCCGAGATAAGTATGTGAGCGGCATCAACCCTAACCATCAGATGTGTGATGCCTCTGACGAGTATTATACTGATGAGAGGGAAGCAATGCTGTATGTTTGCTTGCGTGATATTTAATACTGGTGCATGAAAAATAAAATCTTATGTCTAACATATGTGTTTTAGAGTATAGATCATTGGAAGAATATCTATTGTTCTTACAAAATATCAGCTTCAAAAATAGCCCTTTCATAACTTCAATAACATGAATATGAGTATTCAAAGCTCCTCCTCACACTACTATAGCGAATGCGACTTTCCACTAGAGAATAGTACAAAGTTTTTAAGTACTTCAGTGGTAGAATTTCTATGAGTTTCTCCAATTTGAATAAAATCGTTTATTAACGTATAGTTATGAATTATTGAATTGGAATATTCATTCAATTCAATGGGGAGACAAATAAACTAATTTTTTGGAATCGAAGTATGCTAACATTTTAAAGTGGCTGTCTCTTGCACCTGAGTAGAGTTGAAATGAGATTGTCGATTAAGCGATTAGGTACACTGTGATACGACAGGTTTTTGTCAAGTCAACTGGAAATTCGACACGGACTTGACGAATACATACTCCATAGTATTCCACATTCTGAGCCTCCTTTCATTTTTAAGCCATCTGTACCTATAATGCATATTGCATTTACAGTATCTGACTATCTGTTCCATTTTATTTGTATTTTGTTGGGTCTATCAAACAGAAACCTGGGTTCAGTTGGGTTCTGGAGTAACCAATAGCCCTTATTAGGCTTGAAAGTTTTTACACTAGATCTTTCTTGGAGAAATCCTCCTAGAACTAGAGCAGCATAGTTCTGGTTATCTCCAATCAGGCAATGCCTCATATTCGAAGATGATGTGGTTAGATCTTAAACTTTTGATATGACAGGTGTCCTACAAGGCAAATCTTCAAGTCATTCTAGCTCTTTTTTCCATCATAGATATTGGGAAATTTCTTATGATATAGAGGCCCATGAAATAAAAATTTATGACAATAATGACACTTTGTGCTGATAATCTCGTCATACTTACACATTCTGAAGTCAACATATATTTAGAAACCTACTCAGCTTGCAAAAAATCAAATATTACCTAATACCCAAAAATAATGTCATTTTCAAGAGGTGGTTCTCACGTATTATTCTAATGAATCTGATTACTCTTCTATAAAAAATATATAGGGTTGTCCAAAAAAAACCGGAATTTCCTTTTTTATTGATATTTTTTTTATTTATAGGTCGATTTTATTGATGTCGGTTTTGGTTAAAAGATAATTGATCAAGACACACTACTAATCTAATAATTCGCCCACTTGATTTTGGAAAATGTCGAAAGAAATTAAAATTCACTATGTAATAACATACTTGTTTTTTTCGAGCCATACATCAGACATTTTTGACCGATTTCTATGTTTGACCTCTCGTACCATTCACAAATGTCTGAACTTCCGTAAAATAATTCGCAAACATATACAGTGCGAAACAAAAAATTTCCAGTCAGTTTTAAGGTTTGATAAAGTTTGGATGTGTCCGCCATTTTGTTTTTCAAACAAAACGCGAAATATTAGATTAGTAGTGTGTCTTGATCAATTATCTTTTGAACAAAACCGACATCAATAAAATCGACCTATAAATAAAAAAATATCAATAAAAAAGGAAACTCCGGTTTTTTTGGACAACCCTATATTTACTTAGCTGTTACGATCATATCTTTTGTGTTTCTACCAATAAAAAGTTTTGCTAATTATAGCTGAAGCGTAAATTGATACTTGTTATCCCAGAATGAAAATAATCAGCTGGTACTCATCACACTATTTTGTAAATCAGTATATTGGCTGAAGTGGGTGGACATCGTGGAAAATGATTCATTTCCTGAAACGGAGGGAGTTCAAACCAATACTCTCGATTATGTACTAGAGACTGGATGTGTAGAGTTGCATATAGTCTTCCCAAAATGACGAGAAATTTGTTATGTAAGATATTAGCTATGAATAGAAAAAACCGAGAAAAACAGGTCAAGTTAACTGGTTTTATGGAAAAATGCTGGCTAACCGTAATTAAACTCCTCTCTTGAGTAAACATGTCGTAACTTACGTAACGTGGAGACTTGTAAGGGTGTTGTCTATTTGACGCAATATATTAGTTAGTTAATTAGTTGGAACCATACAGAATGGACAGTGTGGGCGTGTATAAGGTGGAAACTCAAGATAACCTACATCCTATATGTAGGTGGAGTGAATTACCTAATTATGCTGGACTAGGAGGTGGAGGAGAAGTCTTTAAACCGCTTTAGATGTGAATAGACTCTAAAAGTTAATTGCGGATTTATCTAGAAAATTTATTATTTGCTTTGAATTGAAATAGAGCCTTTTATAGTTCTGTGATATTTAAAACTTTGAACACAGATAATAAATATATTAGGAGGGCATTTTGTTTGGGATTCTTGTAAAGTTTATTCTGGACACAATATGTCAGGTAATCGATATATATTTTGAAAATGTGATGAGCTGATAACAGCATTCCTATGATAAATTGCGAGACACCTGCAAAGAGCAGTTCAACCCAATTTCAGTGAAAGAAGCACAATTTGTTCATATGATTGAAATATGGAATCGAATCTCAATTTGTATTTGAACATCTGAAATAACGTTACTGGTCAAAGAGAATTTTCATTTGAATATATAAATTTGAAGATTACATTCTGTATTTTATGTTGAAGGGGGACATACTCAATAAATCTCTCAGAAATTGCATTATTAGTTGCTTCCATGTTATGGTTTTGACGTTGCTGGATACGAATCTGAAATTATTTTATATTGCTAACAATTTATATTTTTGTGTGTAATATATAATAAGTAGTTGAAAATTTGGTTTCTTTTTTTCCAATTTCCATAGAAAATGAATTTTTCAATTCTAGATTTAAGCATGATTATTAATTTTTGTGAAGAACATGCAAAAAATAGAAACGCTAAATTGAAAGAATTTCAAAGAACGACATTAAAAACAATTTGTTTGAACCAAGCCAAACCTTCATGCATGATGGTTTTGTGTGACATCCAAATAACATCTCAATTGTTTTAACATTATCACCATTTGTTCGAAAATTTTTTAGGTCGATATAAAGGGTGTGATGAAGCTCGTAGGTTTGTTACAATGAAACACAAAAAAATAATAAATATGACAATTGTAGGCATCTTTAAGCTTCACATTTCAAAATAAGTGTTCCATAACTCGGTGTGAGACTATTTTTTTTATATAAAATACCTAGCTTCCGAAAATACCATGGATATTTGCCCAGTCACTCGTGTTTGTGAGTTTTTATAATAATCTTAGGGTACGGACAGAAAGAAAGCAGGTTGCCTGCTCGCTGGTTATCGGCGCCGAAAGTCGGCGCCGGTGTAGGCAGGTTAGCGCCCAGAAAGAAAGCGTAAACATGCTACTTGCTTTCGCAGATTTTAGTACCTATAATAGTTGAAAGTGAAGCAAAGCAAAATGTCGTCCCCATCCGATGAAGAAATTCTATTGAACAATGCGTTTTTAAGATTGAGGAGACGGAAAATAAACATTCATCCTATCAATCAGAACCGGACACAATTTGGAGAATATCACAAATTATTTAATCTTTTTCCAACACTTCTCAGCAACATTTCTATTACTGTGATTTTTTTCACGTTTGTCCCATACAGGGACAGGGATTTGTTTAAAAACTGCAGAAATCAATGCTTCCGTATCCATTACCTGCTCGCTTATAATTAAATATTCATTCCGGTAAAATGCCAGCAGCTTGCTACACGCGCCGACAAGCTTCAGCCTGCTTTGTCTCTGTGCGTCCACGTTCAATACGCATAGTAATTTTAGGCGCCGATCGGCGCCGATAACCAGCGAGCAGGCAACCTGCTTTCTTTCTGTCCGTACCCTTAGGCATCGATACATTATTATTCCCTCATTCCAATCCAATTATACAGGCCGTTTAACCTGTTACGATTTGCGCAGAAAATCGGTTATAACTAGGTAGGTATTATATTATGTATGACAGGTTGAGCAAATTTTAGTTTCGATGTTGTGAAATATACTTTTTTCCATTCTTAAAAACATAACTTCCATCTGGTACCGAGCTATGAAACACTATTTAAGATTGTATTTGATATAAGGCAACAATTTTATTCGCACCTTTTTCATAATACATATAGACCACTGAGCTTTATCACAATAAACAATAACCCTGTATGTTTGTCTGTTTTTTCCAGTTTTCATATGACATTCAATATTCTTTATTATAAATTCAAATATCGAGAGGTTTTAAATGTGTAACGTGTTTTCCTTCTATACGTGGTCTGCTACCACATTAACACGTCACTATGGACACCCTTGACTAAAAATCTTTCGCCGGAATACTCGGGCGCCAGATTTTTAACGTGGTTTGCTCCACGGCCCCTTGACCATTAGCGTCAAGAGTTCCAGATAGCCTCAGATGGAGGTTACGGAAAATTCCAGGGGTCTTGTTGAATTATTTCAACCAATTCTTTATCAAATCTTCAACACGACTCAATTGAATATCGATTTTTAAATTAAAACAAGTTACGGTAAATAGCGGAGAAATCAGGAACTTTGTTTATTACTACCTTGTGGTCTGTTATGAATAATTTTACAGGAGCAAGAAGAAAAAAAAAACGGGAGAAAGAACGCACGGTCAGAGCCGGTAAGGTTATCACAACCACGGAAAACTACTCTCGACACACGAGACGTAAACGTATTAGATCTGCAGGGTAATCAAATAAATTATGGCTAGGCCACTTCCAGATTTGATTATACCTTGAATCTAAATTTAACCGGCAAAATATTTTTCCGACAAACAAACAAAATGTGTAAAAGATTTGTACCTGAGAGCTAAAAAAATGTCTAAATCTGCCGGGTAATCAAATAAATTATGGCTAGGCCACTTGAAAACCGGCAAACTATTGTTAAGAAAAAATTATATCAGAAAAGTACCACGGAACTGGAAAACAACGATTTAAATCTGCCAGGTAATCAAATAAATTATGGCTAGGCCACTTCCAAATCTGATTATCCCTTGAATCTAAAGAAAACCGGCAAACTATTGTTAAGAAAAAAAATTATATCAGAAAGGTACCACGGAACTGGAAAACAACGATTTAAATCTGCCAGGTAATCAAATAAATTATGGCTAGGCCACTTCCAAATCTGATTATCCCTTGAATCTAAAGAAAACCGGCAAACTATTGTTAAGAAAAAAAAAATTATATCAGAAAGGTACCACGGAACTGGAAAACAACGATTTAAATCTGCCAGGTAATCAAATAAATTATGGCTAGGCCACTTCCAAATCTGATTATCCCTTGAATCTAAAGAAAACCGGCAAACTATTGTTAAGAAAAAAAAAATTATATCAGAAAGGTACCACGGAACTGGAAAACAACGATTTAAATCTGCCAGGTAATCAAATAAATTATGGCTAGGCCACTTCCAAATCTGATTATCCCTTGAATCTAAAGAAAACCGGCAAACTATTGTTAAGAAAAAAAAAATTATATCAGAAAGGTACCACGGAACTGGAAAACAACGATTTAAATCTGCCAGGTAATTAAATAAATTATGGCTAGGCCACTTCCAAATCTGATTATCCCTTGAATCTAAAGAAAACCGGCAAACTATTGTTAAGAAAAAAAAAATTATATCAGAAAGGTACCACGGAACTGGAAAACAACGATTTAAATCTGCCAGGTAATCAAATAAATTATGGCTAGGCCACTTCCAAATCTGATTATCCCTTGAATCTAAAGAAAACCGGCAAACACAAAAAAAAATTATAAACGGTACCACTAGTTTTGACACACAGTGTAGAAACAAAAGATCCTGAATATAATTAAAATGCACCAATCCA
Source organism: Galerucella nymphaeae (assembly GCA_963978555.1). Classification (NCBI taxonomy): domain Eukaryota; kingdom Metazoa; phylum Arthropoda; class Insecta; order Coleoptera; family Chrysomelidae; genus Galerucella; species Galerucella nymphaeae. Next base: position 2,800,317 of record OZ021716.1, on the reverse strand, counting down.
TATAAATCTTAATTGCATATTAATGACTTGTGAAGAAAATAAAATGTAAACTCAATATAAACCCGGCGAATAATTAAAAGCCAATCAACTTCGCAATAGAAATCAAAAACACTTTTTCCAAAACAAAGTTACATTTATTTATCCAAATCTCAAACAAATCAACTTTTCTAACAACAGAAAAAAAAATAACTGGTACGGAAATTTCCATGAAAATATCAAACTTTTTCTATTTTACGGAGGTACGAAAATTTTCAAATAAACGGTGATAAAAATATGTTTACCTTCTTAAGTCGGTTTCTGTATCGTAGTTCACTTTTGTCACAACTTTAAAAAGAATTACTGTCTTTAATTGAAAATATATGCCGGTAACCGGATCGGAATAACACAAACTTGGGACACACACTTTACGTACAAAAATTAGCAGCAGTCAACGGTAAAGGTAAAGGTAAAGGTAAAAGGTGAATCAGCGGTCGGTCTCTCTAGCGGTCAGCGGTCGGCGGTCTCTCGTTCGCTCTCTCACTCGCCAGGAAGAATCAATTCTTCTGCTATTTATATCCTCATTTTCGATAGTAAAATTTAGATACCACAAAAAATTTGTCATATACCAGACGTCTTTCGGAATTAAATAAATGACATATATACCAAATGTCCTTTAAGATTGAAAAATTTTAACTTTAGAAACTACTAAATTTTATGATAGAATTCATTTAAGTACCTCCGGTCTTATACTAAAAAAATACAAAACAACAATATACCTAACAATAAATAAAAAATCAATTTAATAAAAGAAAAGAGAGTTTGAATTTAAGTAACGAGTTATAATATATTTAAAGTGGTGAAAATTAACCCTGTATCTATAACAAAAAAAAATAACTCGTTACAAATGCCATTTTTAACGTCAAAAGTCCCCTTCGAACGAACATTTTTTTATCAATCTTGGTGAATAAAGACTTTTTTCCATTTCATTTATCGATTCCATTGTCTGTCATTGTTGAAACGTTATCTCGGATTTCCTGTTGATGAACTCCCAATAAGGATTATTCTAGTATTATTGCCTCCGCATACGTCACATCATAAACCTTTCAGGAGAATTTAGGCACAGTTCATCTACTCTGAAGAGGCGAAACTTGGGAAAACAAAAATCGAAAAACATTATTAGATTATAACGTGTCTATAAATTTGTTCCAAAAGAAATACTTTTTTTTTCATAGCTGTACAAAATGACAAACTTCTTGATATCTCTATGAAGGAAGTAAAAATCAATCATATCAGGAGGGAGTATGGTTATTATAGATGAGGAATTGTAATAAGCACAAAACGGAATTCAAATTTCCCAGTTCTATTGTTATTTTCATTTATTTTCACGGAACAAAATGATGAAATAACATTGGGAATAATTGAAGCTTTGGAACATGTTGATTGACCCAAGATTTCTTGCGATTACCTTCACTCCTGTTGTGCTCTTTGATTTCATCCCACATCTTAAGGGATTGGGCATGAGTGTAACGTTGTGCTTGTCTACTATCAGTACAGATTGTTATGTTTTTGCCAGAAATTCCTTTTCTGGTTATTTTTTTTGTTGCCAGTTCTTTTTGAACCACGCTGGTATTTTGTCCCATCCCCCACTTAATCATAAGGCTTAGTGCTCTGGAGTGAACTCCACATTCTGAGCTTCCTTCCATTTATAAGCCATCTGTATATATGCGTATTGCATTTGCAATTCCACTGTTCTATTGTTATTTTCATTTATTTTCACGGAAGAAAATAATGAAATGACAGTAGAAATAATTGAAGCTTATTTAACCAAACAGAACGTGTATTTCTGACAGATTACCATTGCAAGGGATGAATTTTAGTGGAAATTTTTTCCTGGTGAGTACCCAACAGCGAATTATGCTGGAAATTTTTTGACAGAATATTTCTTTTGACGATCTAATTTTTATTTGCTGACATGATAATTTTGATCCATTTCAACTACAAGGTTAGATGTTTTCTAAATTCTTTGGACCATTATGATTAATGTTTATATTAAAAAAATGAAATTATTATATACTATGTTTTGCAAGTACTTGATGGAGACGAAAATTGATGTTGTGAAATTTTCTTACCGAATACCACCCGAGGTCAAATTAGATCAGGAAACTTTTTCTCGCTCATGAATATTTTTAGAAAATCATCCGTAGTCTTCGACTCGCGAAAATTTTCTAAATATTCATTAGAAATTTCCGGAAATAATTTGACCCCTAGTGGTATTACTAGTGAAAATGCTAAAGAGAATCGAATGTAGCTCATACAATTGATCGATTCTTCGACACGCGCCTTACATTTTCGATGTTTACAAATTTCAAATTGTTTTCCCTGTTGCGTGAAATTCTTACATTAGGAAGAAATTAAACGCAAAATTACCCAAATTCCGACATACACCAGTTAAACGTAATACTGTGGTTTGTTATTAAGAGACATTATGCTCATAAACAAGCAAAGGTGAAAATATCATGAAATTGTCAATGCATGAAAATTGTTAAATTGCTGGTTGTGGCTTTTATAAAAATAATCTAAGGCACGAAAACACGGTCGTAAATCATAATATTGGTTGGCTGTGATATCAATACTGCAAGAGGGAAGACAAAATGATTTAAGGAGATTGAAATGTAATTTCTAGTCAGTGATATCGTTTGTAGGATAATACAAAATCATGTAATTACCAGAGAATTATAGTTTGATATCTGCATTTTTTTCAAGTGGGTTTATTCGTATATACAGGGTGTCCCAGGAGTTCGTACCAAAAACTTGGTAGGTGATAAAAAAACAAAAAATAATGATGGTATTCCATATATAGAATTTCTCCTTCACGCTCTCCGTTAACGAACTATAGGGCTTTAAAGTTGGGAATGAAAAATGGTTTTTTCATCCACAATTATTAAATGGCTGATTAGAAATTAGTAATATTATAACTGTTGATGAGAACCATGATTGCACACTTTTTGGCGTGATATACAAGTCCATAACATACTTGTGAGCTCTGGTACCGACTAACTTAAATGATAGATGTGCTATTTTTTGGTAAGTAACACTTTTTTTAGTTATAAATGCAACAATTGGCTTTTGTGAACATTTTTAGAGTTACCAAGACATCTCGATAACTTTAACGGTTTAAGAGATAAGGGCAATTTTATGTCGCACTGCACAGCTATTATAATTGGCGCATTCGGATCTATTTTGAATGTACGATTACAGGAAGCATACTGCATTATTAGTAATAAATCGGTACATTATACATTTATGAAGATGAAGTTTCACTTTGTTTAACCATGAAAAACTTCATTGAAAACGAACATCACTTCAATAAAAGTAAAAATAGCAACAAAATTCTGAAAAATGAACTACATTTCATTAACAGATTCAAAAAACTGGTAACCAAGTAATTAGCGACATGAAAAAAGTCAAAACGGTTTGAAAACATCACAACAAAAGTTCAATATGGGCTCTCACATCCACACATTTCCTCAATCTTCTAAGACTTTCATTAAAGTAATGTTCGTTTTCAATGAAGTTTTTTATGGTTGAAGAAAGTGAAAGTTTTTTTTCATAAATGTAGACTGTACCGATTTATTAATAATTTACTGATAATACAGTATGCTTCCTGTAATCGTACATTCAAAATCAATCTGAATGCTCCAATAGGTGTACAGTGCGACATAAAATTGCCCTTATCTCTTAAACCGTTAATGTTACCAAGATATCACAAGAGAACTAGATATCTCTAAAAATGTTCACAAAAGCTGAAAAAAAATAACTGAAAAAAAATTTACCTATAAAAAATGGCGCAACCACCTTACAACGTAGTCGGTACCTGAGTTCACAAGTATATTGTAGACTTGTATATCACGCCAATAAGTGAACAATTATGATGTTCAGTAACGGTCAAAATATTACCAATTTCCAGATCAGCCATTCAATAACTGTAAGTAAAAAACCATTTTTCATCCCCAACTTTAGAGCCCTATAGTTTGTTAACGTATGGCGTGAAAAAAAATTTTATATGGAATACCACCATTATTTTTAGTCTTCTTATCATCTCCCAAGTTTTTCGTACCAGCTCCTGGAATACCCTGTATATAGGGCGCGTAGTATCAAACACCTGAACTCAGATGTAATTAATTCGTAATAAATATATTAATCGGTCACAGTCTCAACAACAGATTTATTTATCGCTCCAAAGGCAATGACAAATTGAAAGTAGGAAGCATTTCCGTTCAAATTTATCAAAATTCGAAAATTTTGAGGTGAAGTTGAAAACCTGGAACTTTTTTTATTGATTCTTAGTATACAAATACCATTATTGTCCATCACATCCTATAGATACATTATTTCATGAAACAGTTTTAAATAGTAATGAATTCACTTATAAACTGTTGCATTTTATATTTGAAATTATTTGCAATGTTTTAAGTTATCTGAAGTGATCTAAATTTTTGCTAGACAGTGTAGTATTGGACGAAATTGATAACAACTATAGTTTGTATAGTATTCACTATAATGAATGATTTCAACCATACCAACCTAATTGATAACGTTTCGCTATTCTTAATAATTATTTATATCTTTATAATTATATACCTACAAACAAATAGTGGATATGATAAAATCAAGAAGTATTTATACCGCGTGATAAACTGACCCTCATTTATTTCCTTTTACTTCAGTGAAAGAAATTTACTGTCAGCTCATATGAACTACACCTCCTTATTAACGTTGTTGCGCTTTGCGGTATTTTATACGACAGCAACAGCATGTGTTCCAATTAACGAAAAATCTCTGTGCAACTTAGTTGTTTCTATGTGGCGAAGTGAAAGAATAAGGAATTCACTTAAATTAAAAATAAAACCCGAGGAAGAATGTAGCGGAATTGGGTTGTGTGAATGTATGACATTTTTATTGAAAAAATGACATTCAGAAGATTCCTGCAGTTATGTTAATAATTTGCTAGTCCTATTTTGTTCCATTACATGAAACTATTTCAGAATGGAGTAATATTTCTTGCTAAGTAAGTGAAATCCGAGTACTACGGCATGAATTAATGGATACACTGTTCGTAGGCAAAAGCAACGGCGATGTTAGAGCTGTTATAAATCTCTGCTATTTCTCTTATCGCTCCAGGTACATGGCTATTATTTCTAGATTTGATAGATGGACTCTCCTAGCATTTATTATATTAATATTTTGTTAATAGGATGAAATAAATTCAACATCAAACTGGTTTTGGAATGTAGAACGGAGTCATATTTAGTTTCAGAATTGAGACCTTCTGTCATCAACCCAATATCTTGTTTGTGTGACAAAAATAGAGATGGATGGTGCTTTTTTTTATTAGTAGCTTCATGGAGACATAGATACTACTGAAGAAATAAACAAAATAATTTGACACTATAGAATTGATATTTTCCACTCTGCAGAATAAAGCAGCAACAGCAGTATCTTCTGTATGTTCCTTGTGGTATATTATTCATTCTTTTTTTAATTTCTTGGGAAATTAAACCACAATATTTTTGAATTCTTTATTTCAACGTTTCGGTTCCAGCTACCGTTGTCAAGAAAAAATAAGTAGTGTAACGGGTTGATATCTTTATTAAAAGAAACAATCAACAAATTACAATAATAAATAGGTAACACCTGAATAAAACTAAAAGAATAAGAAAACTATTTCACGAAATAATAAGCAGTAAGAGCCTCCGTACACGGACCACATTTTGCGGTCGACCCGACCACAGAATTGCCGTCGCGTTTCGGCGAACACAAGCTACCCATAAGAAATACTGTACCATACGTACACGGGCGTACACTGCAGTCAAAACGGGCGTCTGCAGTCGACCTGCAGTCGATCTCCGCCGAGTGGTCGCTGCTGACTCCGCCGTACACGAACCACATTTTTGTGGTCGTATGAACCGTGTTGCGCCGTCGCGTTCGAAGTCATTTGTACCTAGTGAGTGTATCGAAAAGTTGTTTGCCATGGAGACTATTTTCTGTGATGTGGTTGCAGTCGCTTCAACCACACGTGCGGTTCATATGACCGCAAGTCGACCACAAAAATGTCGCTGGTTCGACCGCAAGGTGCAGTTGACCTGACCACATTTTTATGGTTGTCTCGACTACAGAAATGTGGTCCGTGTACGGCCGCTCTTTAGTCCAAATCGGCTGCAGTGGCTTTGCTTGCTTCTACCCCTGCTGTCGTCTGAAGATATAGGATCTAGTCAGATCTCTGTCGGTGTAGCACTCGCGTCCTTATTGCGCGCCATCTATGCGTGGGGTTATGAGATGTCCTCCGTGTACTGATGGTTGCAAACTAGACTGGGGTAAATTGCGTTGCATATATTTATGACCGCTACAGTAGAAATTTTTATCCCTAACTGACACAACGGAAAAAATTTGACAACTAGATAATCAATAATATTTTGAAGTTTAAAGACTGCAAAATTTTGTTATCAAATTTTTATTAAGGTCCATTCATAGTAGATCATATCTCTGGCAAAATGTGGAATGAAATATTTCATTTTATGACATTCCAACGATATGATAGTCTACTAGAAATGGAATCCAGTGAAGTGCACGTTCCAGGAACATTTTTATTGGGATAGCACGTTTTTTCGCTTATATTGGAAATGTTGTTAATAAAACGCGTTTCTTGAAACTTTTTTTGTGTATGAATATTCAAGTTTTCAAAACATGTATACTCAGTTTTGTGATTTTGTGTATTGAAATGTGTATCGAATAACAACTATTCAAATTATAAATCATAAGAAAACCTGGATAAAAACTTATGATGCTATCCTGATAACGCAGGTAATTGATTATTAGAAATTTCTCTTTCTAACATTGGTAACCAAATTTGACTACATTCGGCTGAAATACTAGCTACACATTTATCTACATTTAGTTGTATTAAAGCACTTTCTTTGATTTTCCGTCTCTTATTATTGGGTTCTTTCAATATTATTTTTGACGAATCCCAGTTTTTGGCATCTGGTTTTAGCTTTAAGCGCGGCGGCGAGTTTGGATTTCCTCGATTGCTTGCCCCACCACTCTTCCCGAGAAGGAAAGCCAAAATTATCTCATTCCGCTGACTTTTGATGTTGTTTAAGACACTAACCTTTCATACAAAGTTCCAATATTTCACACAATTAATGTTTTCTCAACTCTTATTAATAATAATAGGTAAAACTAAACACTTCCATCATTCCTTCTGTAAAGAACAAGACAAAAATATCATTTCTACAAATTAATATGCGCTTCTGGCAACGGTGGTTGAAATAAGGGGCAATCAATATTCGGCCTCTGGCATATGGAACTGAGTACACTCCTCGATGACCACGTACAATTATTCTTTCTTGTGTAATCTGCATGTTTTGCTAAGCTTTCTAGCAATCTGTATAAATCCAACTGTACCGTATGCCACGCTGCGCTGAAGTAGATGCAGGAAACTATTATGTTAAAACCCGACTTAGTTTAAGAACGTCAATTGAGGAAGTATGTATTGCCAGTGTTTGAAAGAGATCGCTTGATAAAAGGAAATATTTTAGTTTATTGGAAGATTTTTTGCGAACTTATGCTTGTACCATTCGTCACTGCTTTGGAAAAAATGAAGTGAGTTTTGAAATGAAATGAATTCTATCGAATTAATAAGGATTCAAAAAGCAGAGGCGCTTTATTGCTTCCTTGTGGGAATTGTCGAGGTTTTAATATTTTAATAGTTATTAATGTACCAAGGAAAAAAAATATGTTTATGTCCTCCCTAAGGGCGACGTCTTACACATCTGTTTATGCCGTTGGTACATACAAACTTCATGTCATGCTAGTTCGTTATTGCAATCCAATCTCAATACAAATTAGCATGATGAACAAGTATGACATCTTACGAACCGAGAGCCTCTGGCCCGAGGGTAGTAAGTCGCACGAGAATATACTGATTTGTTTATTTTGGTACATACAAACTCTTAAATCATGCTAGTTCGTTATTGCAATCCAATCTCAATACAAATCAGTATTTTGAGAAATCTGGTTTGAATCAATAACATTGCTATTCCATTACAGTAAGTAGACACTATCGTTGCTTGGTGAAGGTTGACAAACGTAAATGTCATGAAATTACAATAATTTTTGATATGAACGAAAATTTTGGAATTTCTGAAGAAATTATCAATAAAGCGAAGAAAGCGACTGATAATATATTCCCAAAAAAAGTCTAAGGTAGCTTACGACATGGAATACGAGAAATTGGATGCAAGAAAACTACGTAGACGATGTTGATGAAACATTATTTCTCTTTATGTCCGCGCGGGCCGTGAAGTGAACTTTATGCCCGCACGGGTATAAAGTACGACATAAGTACAGATTATAAAAGAGAACAGATGCGAAAGCTTGACAGAGAACAGTAAAGAAGAGAGAGATGGTTCATCCATCGTCGTATGTCGACTCCGTTCGGGCCTCTTCGCGAAACTTTTCAACAGGATTATCAATTATTTCCCTCAATTCACGATCATAGGTCGACTATTTTATAAGCATTAATTTCAGTGTGATAGTTATAAAGACACAAATATTCGACAATTACTTGTTTTGAATAAATTTCATCAACATTAAAAGAATTCTACAATTCAAAAGATTATAATGTATAAAAATCATACCATAAATATACACTTTTTTTAACAAACCATCTTTGGCAAACATGCACAATAACCGTGACGGCTTGGTTCAAAAATCAACATACAAAACGCCATTTTTGACACTTCAGTTTGCTCCGCTGTTTGAAGGTTGTCAATCCGCGATATTATTTGTGTTATTTGACTAATCGATTGTAGGTTGTGGTAATATTGACTGAAAATAGTGTACATTAGTATATTATTTTTATAAAATGAATAAACATCATGGGGGAGTGTATTGTTCATGCAGAGACTGTCCAAATAAATTTTATTCAGGAAGAAAAGTAAAGAACCGGCACTGGAAACTGTTATTGTCTCAAAGTCAAGTAAGAAATTCTGAAAATATTTTAAACTGGCAGCATCGCGGCCTCACCGAGTTAAAGGTCCAAGGTCATTGAAGTCGGAGCTGAAAATCCTTTGATGTTTTGCCGGGATTCGTATCTGTTCTGTTTTATAATCTATGACATTAGATAGTTGGTGACTCAACAATTAAAACACAATAATGAACTAGTATGACATAAAAATATTGCTGTATTGAAAACACTATATTCAAAATGAAATACTGTTTAATTAATTGTTATATATTTCATGATAATCATATAACCAGAGCAGAATCTATACGAAGGATGATATTATATTTTAAAGCGGATCTAATCCTTATCAATCAAAAAGAGTTGGTTATTATCAATCCCTCTTGAACAACTTTATTACCAAAAGTATAGTTTTTTTCTTCTTATCGCTATATTTTCCTTTCCATCCCAATACAATACATCAAAATGACAAAAGTTACATCCGATATAATAGATTAATTTATAAAAATATTTTTTCTACATTCATGCAAAAAAGAACACTTTTTTGAATCACATTTAATGGAAAAAGTGTTTCTTTATTGCACTCATCTGTCATTCTTTTGTCAGTTTTGTGATGATTAATGACAAGCATAAACATTTAAATTAAATAAAAATCCATAGCAAGTATCTGATCCTGCTCTAATACAGCAATAATATATGTATGTCTTACTACTTAGTCTCAACGAGTTACAATTATTGCAAAATCTCTAATTATTTAAAATTTAAATGGTCAAGTCGAAAATCAGCTATGATTGAGTACTGACAAGGTGGATGCCATAAAGATACAAAAAGAAGAAGAACGGTTTAAGTTTGATTAGGTTAGGTTAGGTTCTTGACATATTATATTCTAATTTTCCAGTTTTTGCATGAATTTAGAAAAAATATTGTATGCAACTCTTGCAAAACGTGTTTTTTGCACTCGACGTGTTGTCCAACTCGGCCTAAAGACCTCGTTGGACAATTGCACGTCGCGTGCAAAAAACAATCACTTTTTGCACTTGTTGCATAAATAACTATTAAGTTCCATATATTTCCCAATCAAAAAAGTCATTCCTATGTCGAATGTTGATTAGCTTTTTATGAAGTACAACGCTTATTGTTTTTATTACATTGTTTTCTCAACACTCCGTAATTAATGATACTTTATTCTCTCGAAAACGCGCAGAAATTCTCGGAAAAAATATAGGTTACCTCAGTAAATATTGCTTTATTGCCTTGTACAAACATCATCTCGCTTTTAGCACCTTTTTTGTTCACAGAATTTCCCATTCGGTGAGTTAGGATCCGGCAGCTGGAAGTTGTGGAATCTTTCCTGAAGATAAATTTCACAGTCGATTCAGACAGAGACCTATTGTAGTCATTAAGGAGAACATTTAATATGACATTTGCTCATAATCTTCCCATTTAGGATAAATGGACGTATATGAATCTCCGCTAAATGTCAATTACCTTTTATGATAGTATACTTGAATTTGAACCGTCTTAGCATTGGAAAAATATTCTCGGCATGCTTTATTAGGCTGCATGAGAGTGAAATTGATTGCTTGAATTTTAGTAACAGTTTACTGGGTATCGTTATCTACGACTTTACAATATACCGACCTATTTACAGCAAATTAAACCAGTAAAACAATCATTGATGGAGTATGAAATTAATATTTTTGATGGTTCTGAATAATACACTATAATAGGTTATTGGAATGACCAAAAATGCGACTGATATTTTTGATAGTTTGTGGAACTTGCCCTGAGTAGCATTTACTGTTCAAAATATTCACCAAATATAGTGGGTATTCCCAATATATTGTTTCATATCTTTGACGGTATACAGGGTGGGGCACTATGAACGAACTATTTTCTGGAGTCTTAACGGCAAATAAAATTAGAAAAATTAGACGTAGAATTAAAAAACTACTAAGGACTATAATTTAAAAATATTTTGGAATATACAGGGTGCTCCAAAAAAGCGTGCCGTATCAAAGTTAGGTTCTTTCAAATGGAACACCCTGTATTTTATCACATTTTTGAATTGTACTATTAAAAATGATGTAAGTTCATCAACATTTCCCTATACCTATCTAGTTCAGTTTCGAGGATAAATCGATTTCACATAATTTGTAGACCCTCCGAAAAAATACCATAACTTCAAAATAAAAACGAATAACCACATTTGCTTCACACCATCTCACTGAAAGCTTTTGATCTTCTGTTTCCAATATTCACTGGTATGCTATAATATACAGGGTTTTTTTAATATGACCGTATAACACCAACCATTTAACCATTTAATACATAAATTTCTGTCTCAATTTAAATGGAACACCCTGTATCTGTTGGGTCTGTTAAACGTGGGAATTTATTACCTTTCAGTTGGTATTAGAGCTCTGATAGTTCTCGAGAAATTTCAAATTTGTTTTTCAATAGTCAATAGTCAAAGAACCTAACTTTGATATGGCACGCTTTTTTGGAGCACCCTGTATATTCTAAAATATTTTAAAATTATAGTCCTAAGTAGTCTACTTAATCCTACGTCTTATTTTTTCTAATTTTATTTGCGGTTAAGACGCCAGAGAAGAGTTCGTTCATAGTGCCCCACCCTGTATATGTCGTGGCCATATCGTAAATTTGCTCACTTCACGAAATGTTCGGGAATTTCATGAAATGGTAGCATTTTATGAAATGTTTCACTATTAGCCACATCATGATGTGGTTTTCAGATCAATGATAAGAAATCGTAAAATTGTGAAAAAAAGTATCTACTCATTTCTAAATATTTGTTTGTTTTCTGAAAATAAATGTGTATTGATTGAAATGAACACTGATCATTTTTGTCAAATTTCATGACACAAAATTCATCCGTCTTCCTCCACTATTTTGAGCTTTTTCAGGTGCCCATTCAGGCGGCAATGTCCCGTTAGGATCCCTGTTCAAACTCTTAGCGCAGTTTTATAGTTATATTTTCAAGTTTTTATCAAATATTTTTGGTTAGGTATGTTGTATTTTGAGATTTTTAAAATGTTTACTGATGTTCCTAGTTTATTCAAATATAATGTCGCATTTGGACATAAATGAAAATAAACAAGTTCTTAACGTATTGTGTATTTTTATTGAATATTTCATGAACACCCTATTTATACGATCCGGCCAAACGTGGATGACAATTCAATGATCTGGTCAAATTGAGTTGCCCACATCATGAAATGTGACCATTTCATGAAATTCTCGGGAATTTCGTGAAGTGAGCGAGTTTTCGATATGGCCACGACATATATATTTCATAGTGTTGATAATATCAACTTCTTGTTCAATTTATATCCTACACGCTTGAAGATATACCTGTTACAAGAGATTTTGGAAGAAAAACCCTGGACGCGTGCCTTATCGCTTAAAATTCAGGTCAAGTGAGCAAAGCATGACTGTAATCTCTTGTTAGTTTATGTGTTTGTGATGAAAGTACTAGGAAGATGGTGAGTAGGTAGAGTTTATTCAACCATCCTTTGCCGCTACGTTATAATCTGTGACGTATTCTGCTGTTTCACGTTTGTTTTATATCAGTTGAATATTATTTTATACTTAACCTCAAAATTATAATCAGTGACATATTAGGTTGAAAATTATTTTCAAAATATGACAACTGAGTTATCAAGAGTAACAAATACAATTTTCGTCGACATTAGTTGAGAAATACGTTAATGGCGTCAAAATTCCGTCTTATCCATTTTGTGAATGAGAGATCAAAATAAACAATGTATGACGTAACGGCAAAGGATGGTTGAACAAACTGTATACTATTTTTCCAAATTATCTAGGAAGGTGGATCTTGCTTGTTCAGTTCAATCTAGACTGGCTTGTGTTTATGTTCCTTGAAAGTTGCATGATTTTTAATATCAACAGTATTTTCCATCTTTCTTCTCTATTAACGCTATGATCATATATTCTCAACCCGGTTAATATTCAAGTTAGCCTTGCCATTTTCTTTATAGTTAACCCTTATTGAATTTTCTTATAAAAAATTTTCGGAATGTGAGAGTTTTCATTATCAAGATTAAAGGATGTTTGCTTTACTGAAAATATAGCAGCAAGGAAACGTGTTTCGTTATTTAATATCGCTAGTATTTTATACACACTCAAGTTCATTTTTGAGGTTTATTAAAAAAATTTCGACGTTTTTTTGGTCGTTTGTTCCAATTTTTAATATCAATTGGAAAATTGATACGATTGATACGTTATCATGATTAAATACATCAGTGGCATTGATAGACCAGTGTAAAGTATCCATATGTCGACTTATTTCAAATTGTTGAGATTTGGATTCTATCAAGAAATATCTAATAAACAACTAGTTAATGTTTCCGTGAATACTAGTTTTGATTGAATTGATTCATTCATATGCAAAAGAATATGGGGACTCAACTCAAAAATAATTCAATGGTTATATGTACAGTATCCGCCAAAATAAACAGTACCTACCGAAAATACAATTCTTTTTGTTTGTTTATTTTGTAGTTATGACAATAACTCAACGACTATAAAATGACTGCTCAAATCCGAATACAATAGTTCTAGTGTTACTTACTCCATAATGACAAAATATTTGTTTTCATGTTGATGAGACCGTGGAAAAAATAGTACATACCATTTGGGAGAGGAGCTGTTTTGTTCTCGGTGCATTGTGTATTGCACCTCTGCCAAAATAACGCATTTCTCTCCCTTATGGTATATTGTACTATTATTTACAACCATCACATTCCGATCCCAATTAATAAATCTTTGTTTAGTTCTGAACACATTTGAAATATCACATTCGATGTCACCAATATAAATAGATGTCAGATAAAGTTGGATAAATATTGAATATTAAGTTTGCGAATATTAAATAATATTGTCCTCCGATGAAGAATTGATGGATTGTACTCCTCCAGAAATAGGTATTTTAATATTTATCTGTGTTACATTTCTGGATATGAAAAATATTCATGTGAAATAGGTGATATTAACGATTATAATATTTTAGAGGGCGAGAAGTGAGGGCGGGAAATGATGGGGGCGGGAAGTGATGAGGGCAGGAAATAGAGGTGTGTAATATGACACTCTCTAATCTTCAATGACGTTAGTAATGACAGCATTGCATATTATATGGTTGTGAATAAAAAATATAAACACCTCTTTTTCCTATTCTATCGATTGGAGATATTCCAAAGAAAAGATTTTCTCACAAAAGTGTTAGCTCAACGGCTCAAGAGTGTGGACTGTATTATTGAAAGAGAGTTTGCAATTGGTTAATCGTTAATATACAACTTTAATTTGAAAGGGACTTACCCATGATGTTGGTGTCTTCCAAAAAATGGCTCCACGATCGATCGTTTCGCACTGGAATTATTTCTTGCCCTTGTGACACTATTAAAGTTTATATTTCATATTTATGTTTGCGAATACACACGAGGCTTAGCAAATTTATATTAGCGGTTTAACAAAATTGAATTTACGAAAATTGCGAATAGAAACAAGGTGTTTCCTTTAGTACAGCGGGTTTAACAATGATAAAACCAGTCTCTTATCAAATGGAAGGTACTTAATGTCTTAGAAACTGGTATGGCATTTTATACAAAATTAAGACATGAGCGGCGCGCCGAATTTTATGTAAAATAAGAGGGCGGCGCGAACACAAATGATTGATATGCTCTTTTCACATTCGTTAATCCTAAGAAGCACCTACAGCAAGTTCTTATTTTGTGGTCCCTCTTCTCCTGGACATTTTTGTACAGGTGAATAATTTCAAGAATAAATGAATCTAGAGTTCACTTTTGAAATTCATAGGGATGATCCCATATTTAGGAAAATATACTGCCGAAAATACCCTTTTGACAAATTTTTTCCACGAATGCGTGTTGATGGGTTGAAAAACTTTATATTAACTTGATTATTTTGGCTTTACGCTCATAGGAAATCCTGTATAATGCCACTTGAAGGAATTTGAAGCATTTGAGAGCCTGAAAATTCCTAGGAAAGTAATAAGATTCCAACAGAATAATCTTTCTCACAAAGATATTCTAAATTCAAAAAAAAATGGTTGGGAACCTGAAATAACGTTATTACATTTTGTGTTCCGGGTAGACTCTTGTTTGCTCCACGAAGTTCTGCTTTTGTGTATTCCGGGAAGATGGAAGTGATAATAGGATATAAATTTGGTCGGTGATCCATCGTATTTTGCGGCATCTTCGAAATCCTTTATTATAGTTTGAGCGAATAGAGCTCGGAATAGAAATCAATGGATGTTAGTTTCGATATACATTAGTGTTCGAAACTGATGTTCGTATTGGAAAGTGGAAGACAATTTTCAAATTTGCTTCATATTTCCAACAGTGTATTGAATTTGATATTTACAAATTCTGTTATGCTCGTGTTAGTGAGAAAAGGAACAATCAGGGTCTGTTGAATGACTGATATTAAATTTGATGATGAAACAAAAACTAGATCAAACTAGAGGAAATTATACCACCACTCGTAATAGTGGGCGTTACTATTCATGGAATTTTTTATGAAACTAGGGTCACAAAATAACTCATATATTTTTCTGATCTATCTTCATGCCAATGGAATTTTTTTCAAAAACGCGCGTTTTTAAAGTTACCATGGCAACATCAACATTTCGGGAAATGAAGTGTAATGTCCATTTGTCTAAATCACAATTTTTGTATTATTGACCTGACAGGAGTACTTTGTAACGTCAAAACCGTCAGTTGAACAATACTTAACAATTTCATGGATGGAAATGGAAAGTACAGTTGATATCGTTTGAGATATTTATATATCGACTTTTCAAATAGGAGGAAATGGTATTTAAATTGACACTATTAACCTTTTCATGACAACGCAAGGTATACTAATGTCATCACAAATTCAACCATTTCACATTATCAGTTCTTATTTCCATTACTTTTTCTTGTAGTAGAAATATATACCAGAATTTATAATTTCAAAGTGCGCCAATAGAAAAAATAGCGTAAAGTATTCGTGGATAACTGGTCTCTAAAACACTTGCTCTATTAGGAGCACTCCGGCTTCGCCGGCGTGCTCGAAAAGTCGCTCAACGTAAAAAATGTTCTCCCATAACTTCCTGGGCGTGAAAGAACTTATCAGAGAATTCTCTTTCAGCATTCTTGAAACAAAAGTGTTTACTGTTGGATGACAATGAAACTCTAGATTTTTAGATTGACAAAAAAAATGATTTTGAGATAAATTGTAGGTTCTTGCCTAACTAACCACTCAAATTTGGTGGTAAACTAGGCCAGTTCGCAGGACTTAGTTACTTAATGATCTAATACAAAAAATTAACAGAACTTCGGAACAGAAAAAAAAGGAAGGCAATTTTGGGGCGCCACTAATTTTCTTTCCTATCAAATTTAAGGGCTAGCTAACTTTAATCTGTTAAGAAAAATGAGAGAAAAATTTAACGTTTCTTTATAGTAAATAAAACTAAAGAAGTAAAAATAATGTATATATATTGAATAACAATTACAAAAAAAGGTTAGTAAGTTATAAAAAAAAATACTTAGAGTTTAAACCAAATTGCTTAGTTGTAGCTCTAAGTGTCAGGAACTTCCGGAATATCAGGAGCTGTTTTGACTGTTACTCGGCCAGCAACTGTTACAGTACTCGGTAACTTTAGTATCCCATGTACATTTTGTTTCTTAGGTACTCCCCGGTACTTTTATATTCCCAGGTACTGTTAGGCTTCCAGGTACTGTTAGTCTCCCTGGTACTTTTTATTTTCCAGGAACTGTTTCCCAGCAACTGTGCTATAAAAACACACCGGTATATAAAAAATAGGAGAGGAAATGTGGCTTCCAAAATGGGTAGCCACTTATAGAATAATAGTGATATACAGAGAAATATTATAATAAGAAGGTAACAAGTATAATAATAATAATGTTTATTTCAAAATATGTTTACAGATATAAAATATAACTGACCACAAATAACGAAACAACGTCACACCTACAATTTTTTAGGATACATGATGATTTAAGTAATCATTTATATTATAAGGTTCTAACTGAACCAAGAACTCTTTTACATGTTTTTTAAATATAATAGGCGATTGTAAGCTTTTGAAATGTCGCGGTAATTTATTAAATAATTTGATTGCCATATAATTGGGAGATTTTTCAGTGACCATTAGCATATAAAAAACATACCAGTAATCCAGATATTGGAGAAATAACGGCTGCAGCTATAAGTTATTCTTATTTAAAATTGATGTTGAAACGTTATATGGATTACTGCACAGTTGTAGGTAGTATACTATTGTCGACAGACGATGAGAGAAGACCTGCCGGAACCTTCCTCATTCTTATTTATAGATATTTAAAAATTTTGAATTTAGCGGTAAAATACATTAACAATCTTGATTTCAGGTCTAGTAGTTTATTCCACCACGAAACAGAAAAAAAAATAATTTCTCAATTATTTGAATGAAATAGTTTTAGGGAATATTTATAAACTATTCCACCAAAAATCAAAATTCTGATGAAAATCTTCAATAAAAATATGAACTGAAACGATAAACGCAAAGTTCACGTTTCATTCTCTAGAATTTCTGAGGTTATTTCGGTACATTCTTGTAAAATTCGATCAGTTTCTTGATAGAGGCAGGTTGAGATACACACACTTTCGACTTGAAGTAGCACAGCGGATGTGAGAATTAGTCTCACTCCAGTATCGCACAATCTATCTATTCACAAATATGGAAATATGTTTGCAGAGTCGAAGTTTTGTGTGCTTCTTGAGATGTATTTCTACACTACACTTATTTCGTATGATTTTTGCTGTAGACTGTGGATGATTAACCTCGAAAGAAACTATATCAACTTGGGCGACTACTGATATTGATTTTCGCCCGGCTCCTTCTGCAGTACACAGCCAGTGGTTAGGAATTTATTCACATATGGGGCATTTGAACTTCTTAGAGTCTTCTACCAAGTCCTTTGCAGATTCGTTGTGTGCTCCTCTGTTATGCTAGTTATACTTGTTTCACTGTTACACTTGTCTTAACCAGTCCTTACTACTGGAACAACCATATTTCAGGTCATCTATATATGGAGTGGGTGGTGATTCTTTTTCTCCTATCGTCAAAAACCTCAGCCTAGCTAGGCATTCGTACTAGCACCCTATGAGAAGCTGAAGATTGAAAATGCAGGAAGATTCAAGTTACTTTTTTTTCTCTAATAGCGGATATTCAATTGAAGAACTTTGGGGAAAATGTACCTAGGTAGTTACTTTCAAAAGAGCGTTGCAATAAGAATTGGCTTTCAGGTAAAAGACAACCTCTTTTTCTGGCATTTTTGTCATTGGAGCCGCCACGTAAGATTCTGTTTTTCTCCAGAAGGATGAGAAGTTCCTTTTTAGAACAGCATTAAGGTGATATTCTTCGAATATTGAGAGTTTGCAGTGGAGTAGTTGATGATAATGGAAGGTGGAAGGGAGATTTCTACGATGTTCAAACTTCGTCGATTCGGCTGGATACGGTTCCTCTGTGGGAAAAAAACACCTGGAGTATGGGGACTGGGCAGAGGCTGTCGTCTTAGCTACCAAGGCGTAGGAGTGTGCAGTGTGTCAGTTTGTTAAGGACGTCTCCTGAGATTATTTTGAAGAGTTTTCTCGATACCCTTGGAAAGACATCTTCAAACCTTCAAATATCAAAAATTTTCTGTATTGATGTGAATCTGGGTATTAATTAATGAGAAAAGGTGGTGGAAGATAGTTTCCATTGACAGGCGATGTTTTTTTTGGAAAGAGGTGGAAGGGTGTAGTTCTTCGTAAGGGTAGCTACGTATTGCCGGGTAGAGCAGATTGTAGGTGGTAATGTATGGAGATATGTAGATTCACTATCTAGCCCAAAATGAATGCTTCTACTCTCCAGTTCTCGTCGTAGGTAACATCTTTTGCTTGTGAGAAGTTTTAGCAGGTGGGTTTCTGTATACGCGCTGGAGTAAATACCTCTAGCGAGACGGAGTATCCCTCAGTCAGCACATTGGGAACATAAGATTCAGGAGAGTGCGATGGTTAATAAACTCCGCACATTAGGGGGCTTTTGGAATATACGCTGAGGACATTACCTTTAGCGTGGTCAGTACTTCATCACGGACAGTAGTGGTTTTAATGAAAGATTATCTTTGTCGGATTTCTCCAGTTTCATATACTTTCTATGAAGGCACCTTGCCAGCTCGTCTGATCTGAGTTAATACTCTCAGATATTAGCGAATTCTCAGTTCTGGCTCCAGTCCCATGTACCACTATTTTCTAACAAGTTACCACCGGCTTTATTCACACATCATTTCTTACCAATTTTCAACGTATATCCAGAAATCTTGAACGGTTATTTTCAAGCAAATGATAGTTAACGTTAGATTTCGATGTTGGAAAACAATAAGAGTTTCTCTACTGTTTATGATATAATAAATTTGTAAGCCTACTTGGTCGGCAGAAGTACTTATGTTTCTATTTTATGATCTGAGGAAAGTTAATTGTGTTTTGTCTAAGACTAACAAAAGTGAAATCCAAAGTTTTATTCAAGTAGTCCGAAGAAAATGCCGAAATAGCATTAAGGTGATATTGTCAAGTGTTTTTTTTTGTGGAAAATGGAGACATTTTAAAAGTTGCGTGAAATATGTCTGCACCGCTATGATAACGAACTTTCTGGAATCCACTCTGGAAAGTTTTGATATAAGAACACCGTTTATTATTTCATTGTCTTTTTGTTGGAGAGTTTTGAGAAAGTTGCGAAACATTGTCGCTAAATTAGTTAATTCAATTTAAGTTTCAGATGCCTGGAGAAAATATGATTGATACTGATCGACTTTGAGTCTTCTTCCACTCAAAAAGTTAAGTTGGGTGAATACCTGTGTGAGGTGAGTCTAATGGCTTGTTGGAAACTTTTATACTCTCCCAAAGTGTAATTTGGGAAATGCGGAAAAGTTTTCATAACTCCTTAATGTTCCAAAGTCGAATTATGCGTAATAGGAAAAACATAAAGCTTATATGAGACTTTATAAACGTTACACGACAAGCTGTTTTTTTGGGGAAACAAGTTAAAATAACAATTCCATTTGGTGCTAATGACTGGAAGAATTTCACACAAAAATTAGGTTTCCGGATAATACAAAGATTTTCCAAGCTTGAATACAGTATTTTTATTTTTAAATCAACAGCAAGTTTTTTTTTAAAATGCATCACTCAACTTTTACAACGTAATTTGTATACAGAATGTATTTGGCAACAATGCATCGTGTTTATGTATAAAAAGCCACATATTACGTGATCTTTTGCGACGGCCAGAACCCAGCTAAATGATGCATGGCAGAATAGTTTTAGAATGATGGAAACGAAACTAAATTGGAGTATAAAAGGTGGCGCTATCGTGTTCTTCACGCTTAACTCAAATCAACCATTATTTATTGTCTAATGATTTTGTTAGTTATTGAGAGTGATAATCACCCTTTCATCTTTGCGTGGGAAAGGGTTGCGAGAATATAATCGTACAAAGTTGTGTGTTGTGAAGGGCAAACTGCTATGCTATGTGAGCTTTAAACTGTATTTCAAGTTTTTTTATCAGTACTGGAAGACTTATGAATCAATCCTAATTGTGTTTCCATTCTACATACGCTTCTACTTCACCTGATGTAACCGACCAAAAACGACGATTTCCCTACAAAAGTTTCGTTACATCTGTTAGTGATAAGTCAGGAATAAAAGGAGACTTCTCGACAGGATACAAGTTGTATACAGAGTAAGACTCTACTGCTGTCGACTGAAATAAAAGTAGTTATAATACGGTAGAAAGCGATCAGTATAATACTATAGTATGCAGAGTCACAGTACTGGTCAAGAGTCTTGGTGACCATAAAGCAGTTTGAAGCTCGGTTTGAAGCAGAAGATTAATATTCCTTCGTGCGTGGGGTAGATAATATCGAATGGCTACTCTACTCTAACTGATCAATCCTTTTCTCCAAAAGCTGAACATTGAAGTGAATTCGAAATACTTGACTTTTTCTTATCCAGCTGGAAGTGTGGAATAACATTGTCCTGATATGGAATAGTCAGCTTGTAGGGAGTTTATAGACCAAGAGAGAACAATAGAGGATTGGAAGATAATCTATCAGCTGGACAGAATGGGAGTGGTCGAGAACATCAATTATCGTCTTTGCCTAGAAAAAGGATAATTGGTAAATAAGATGTTACGTGTTATGTCTGCAAAACCAGCAATTGAACAATCCAATAGTTCAAGTGGTTTGATTATGATGTGAGAATTATACACTCAGCTAGTGCAGTATAAATGCCGTTATCCATTGTCTAAAAATGGTTTTGATTATTGTATTTGAATAAACTATAAAAGTTAAGAACGCTTTACAGCTAATGTAATATTATTCACCTCAATTACTGCTGCTGAACGTTGGAAAATGAGAATATACATATGAAGATATAGTTCAATAACTATGTTGGTTCTGCTCACTTTTCCTACAAAAACTGGAAGTAGCACGATGATCACACTTTTGTTCATAATAATTGAAGCCACAAGCTGCTTGCAGCATTTATGCTCTAATAAGAACAGTTCTACTGTAAATTGATACGAAAAAATGAAAAAAATTGCGAGGTGAATTACGTCGGAGGTGACCAAAAAAATGGCAGAAGCTGGCCGAGAAATATAAAAATTTTAACTAAATAACTAAACGCGGCAACAGTGTGTACTTTTGCCAACATGTAATTTTTAATAATGTTAAGCTTAGATACCCATTTGTTCGAATTTGATACTTATTTATCAAACGAATCATATTCCGTTTGAAATTAATTGTTTTTCCAAATATATATTCATATTTCCTAAGCGAGGGCCACAGGAAAGTGTATTAGGACCAGTCCAATACCTTCTATATACTAGTGATAACCCTAATATAGGGCATAATACTATAGCCACTGTCGCTGATGACACAGCCATCTTTATAGCAGTCGGAAATAGTCATGACGAAGCTTCAGCTAAATTACAAACAACTAGATTCAAATATTGACTACAAGATGGAGAATCAAGCTTAACGAAACAAATTCAGTGCCAATTGGACTCAATAATATACCAGCACAGCTGAATACCTGGGTATTACATTGGATGCAGGGCTACGCTGGAAACTCCATGCCAAAAAGAGAAGAGGAGAGAAGAATTAGGGTTCCAATTCAGAAAAATTTATTGTATACTGGGACGAAATTCCACCCTGTCTATATACAATGTATGGCTAATATATATGAAAATTCTGAAACCTGTATGGACTCATGGAATTCAGATTTGGGGCTGTACCAAAGAAAGCAACACCCAGATCATACAACGATTTAAGAGCAAAATACTGACAAATATCACCAAAGCTCTTTTGGTACTGCCGAAACTTCTATAACATGAAAATGTTGAGGCTATGCAACTCCTGGACAACACCAACCAGACACGAAAACTCGAGAGGACAAAGCCCTTCGGGGTAGTTTAGTAGATAAGTGTCAATGTGAAGCAGAGTACCTACAGTGTTGTGCTTACACACTAGTGTAGTGTCTATTTGTATGTGTTTGAGGAACTACTGTTGAGTAGGAACTTCAGTGTTATGATTGTAACTAGTAAAATAAGTTAGATTAAAATTGCTCATTGATCGTTACCGATCAGATTGTAATCTCGAAAAAAATATTTTCCAAAAATATGCGACCAATAAGTTCAAATAGTTGTCAACTTAAAAGCGATAAAACATAGTGATTGACAGTTGATTGACATCAGAAAACGATTGGCACACTTCTTTGTATTTGCACCTTGTCAAGTAGAAAACGGTTTTTATAATGGATGAGCTATACGAATTTTACCAAGGAAGTTCAATTAGGTATATCGTTGATTAACCCTCATTACTCTTTTCATTATTGAAATAGTACTGCAAAATGAGAGTTGATCACAAATTCATCATTATATTCAACTAAATTAATGACACAGTTTATAGCAAATTACGTTAATTAATTTCAATAAATTAAGCTTCAAGTATATATAATATAACCGTTCATATTGTCCCATATTTCATAGAATAAACTAAAACAACCCAATTGAATAAATTAAAGTTATTTTTGAGTATCACTTGAATTGCGATGGAACACGAAACCAGTTCCAGCTGGTAGATCATTTTAGCTCAAGTTCATAGACGTACAGCAAGGGATAAATGAGTTGAAGCCTTTTTACAAAGCAAAAGAAGTTTCTTGGTTTTCCAGGTATTGATTTTAGAATTCAAGTCGAAATAGTAGTTTACCTAACAAGCGTACGGAGACTGAGAAGTCACCTTACGCACGTGCTAGATACACTATTTTTGCCACTAGTGTGAAAAAATAAAAAGTTAACGTAATAGAATATTTATCATTGAATACATGATCCGAATAAATTATTATTGATATTTATTTTGAACGTGCAATTTTTAACATTCTGAAAATTAATTTCAGAGGCTTAAACCTTCACCAATGCAGTCAGATTTTGGTTTTTCACTGCTTTGTCAACACTGGCAATGGCAACTTGGCTGGAAGAGGTCGATTCATTCATTCATTTGTTTGAGATGGGCTCAACAGCCCAGACTCTTGAACTGAATCCTCAAGCCATCACCCATGTTATCTATCTACTTTCATCCCAAAAGCTTCGTGTCTTCTACACAGGCCACCAGTTTATCTAGAGGGATATTCAGTTGTGGTTGTTGTGTTATTCCCACTCCAAAGTGCTCCTGTCTGAGTCCAAAATGCTTCTGTCTGAGTCCTTGTGAGCTCTAACAGAAGCAGAGTATGTGAGTAGGTGTTCAGAGTTCACATTTTCTGCACAAAGGTTCAATAGCTTTTCTCATCCTATGCAAATGCTTCCTCAGTGTACAGTGTCCAGTCACCAGGTCGGTAACTGTCGTAATTATTCAGTAGACTCTTAGTATGGAGGTGTCCTTGTATCAGCTTCCATTTTTTGTTGGTGTTTTTCAACTAGCCAGTTCCAGACTTCCCCTCTTATGTAATCCTTGTGATTCCACAAAACGGTTTCGGACCTGTGAAAATTCCTTTAGAGGCTTCTTAAGCTAGCTGGTCTGTCATTTCATTCCCTGCAATCCCCTCATGTGCCAGCACCCATATTAGTGACACTTTGTTGTCTCTTGCCAGCATGTTAAGAGATTATTTACAGTTTTCACCAGCCTAGACCCAGTTGTTGCATTGCTGATAGCTTCAAGCAGTGACTGGCTATCAGTGAGAATTCCAATTTTTTGACCGGTTTATCCTCTTCTGATGTTTTCATCAATTCAGGCTGCTTGAAACACAATTGTGTATCGATCAAAATTCACTCATAACAGCCCTAGAGCTATGGTTTGTTTGGGATCCATCGGTTGACCAGATGATTTCTCTAGAATTACCTGGATGGGATGTTGATATTCACTCCCTCATTGAATATGTTCTCCGGTGTCATGTTATCGAAACTCATGTGGAATATTTGTTTATCTAGTATTGTCTCAGTTATTCCAGAGTGTTAATAATTTCTGAAATAACGCTTAATAGATTGTTTTCATAATTGATGAATTGGGATGAATAATGGAATGAATAGTTCACTTACTTTTGTCAAAAATAGTTGACAGGTCACAGGTAGCTTTGTTTGACATTTATGCACGGAAAAGTGCCATAGTGTGTACTTCTCGCATTCCTTCTCCAACGCTTATCAAAAGAATAAAAAAGTCCTGCTTCACGTATCGAAAATTTGTGTCGAAAAGCGTGTTTTTCATACTGGTTGTAGGGAAAAGTATTTTTGACTATAATCACCGTTTCCAAAGCTAAACTTTTCATCAGCTTTTGGAGGCGTTTTGGAACAATCCTCAGCAAAGAATTCTTTATTCTTCTCATTGAAATCCATAATTGCGATGGTGATCAGAACAAATTTAAATTCAACTTTGATAACTGAATGATATTTGGAGCTGTAAGCGTTACCAATAAGTTTCTCGGAAATGAATTTCAATGAACACAATAATAGTGTATAAATCCTCATTTCACATTAACACCTGATCAACTCATAGGGCATCTTTCCAATTGGGTTGGTGCTGGCAAGGAGCTCGATGATGTTAACATACAATTAGTACCATAAAAGTCTTTTGTTAGAGAAACTTTGTAATCATCTGAATAACATTGGCTATACCTTCTAGTCCTGATGTAGGTCAAAGTTCTGGTGATACCGAGACGGATTGACAGTAGAAAAGGGTTTCCATTAGGTAACGTATGAATAAATTATTAGGAACAAACGGTTATACAGGGTGAATCACGACTAACGGGACGGAAGTTTATGGCGAAACGGTGCAAAATTTGAAATGTTTGTCACCTTAGTAGTTTGTACATCCATATAGGCTACATTTTAAAATTATTTTGAAATATACAGGATGTCCAATGAAGTGTGGCGTATCAAAGTTATATTTTTTCTTATGAAACACCCTATATTTGATTGCATTTTCTGATTGCACCCAAAAAATAAAGTACTTTTTCATAATGGTTCCCCATACCTAAATACAAAGGGTTCCGAGTTATGCTGACTTTTTTAAAAATGTGACATTTAGAAAAAAATTAATAACTCATTGATATAATAAATTCTAGCGAATTTCCTCTCACAGCTCAATAGTCGGATATTCGTAGAATGTATACCACGATTGAGTACTAAACATCTCTTTACAGGGTGTTCAGAATTATCAGTTGAATTATTAGATCATTAAATGTGTTATAACGGGCTTATTTCAAATGGAACATTCTGTATTTCAATAATCCATCATATTCAAAAAAATGTCCTCTTTCGAATGATATAAGGGTATCCTAGGTACTATACTTTTTGCGCAATTTACAATTTTCTTAAATTGTATAGTAAATTGATTTTAAAACATCTGCAATTCTCTCTAAATTTTATACTAATTATCTTGACAAAGCTATTGTGAAGAAAAACAATGAAACTGCTAATAAATATGCACACTTATTGTTCCTGAGGTACACTAACTCTTTTTTCACCGATAAGTATTTGAGTACATAATAAAACAAAAACACATTATTAATCAAGCAAATACATGAATACTACGACGAACGAACAACATTAATTTTTTTCGAAATGTTCACATTTTAAAAAAAGTCAGCATAATAATTCTAATAATTCTAATAATTCAACTGATAATTCTGAACACCCTGAAAAGAGATGTTTAGTACTCAATCGTGGAATACATTCAACGAATGTCCGACTATTGAGATGTGAGAGGAAATTCGCTAGAATTTATTATATCTATGAGTTATTAATTTTTTTCGAAATGTTCACATTTTTGAAAAAGTCAGCATAACTCGGAACCCTCTGTATTTAGGTATGGGGAACCATTATGGAACAGTACTTTATTTTTTAGGTGCAATCAGAAAATGCAATCAAATATAGGGTGTTCCATAAGAAAAAATATAACTTTGATACGCCACACTTTATTGGGACATCCTGTATATTTCAAAATAATTTTGAAATGTAGCCTATATGAATGTACAAACTACTAAGGTGACAAACATTTGAAATTTTTTACCGTTTCGCCATAAACCTCTGTCCCGTTAGGCGTGATTCACCCTGTATATGGAAAAATTCCAAAACAGGTCGATCATAGAATTTTTTCACTTATTTCGATAATTTTTCTGTAGTTTAAATTATCATTAACTAGTTATTTTCCTAACAAGTGTGGAAAGTGATACTTTCTCGCACGCGACTGCAGTTGACACGAACGACGTCTAATTTCATGAATAATCCTGTCTGCTTAACTGGATAAAGTTTGAGAGTATCTCTTATCACTTATTTTTTAGTTTGACGCTTAAAACATGGATGAATATCCAAATACAATTTCTCTATTATTAATTCAACTCATCATATCGCAGTTGAAAAAGTTTTTCGTTAAAATACAATCAAATGGAAAAAAGAATCGAAATTTCAATGATAATTGGTGATGCAGACTCAGCAAAATGTATGCACATCATCTAATTTAATTTACCCAGATCGTGAGCGTATCACTCAATCTTCAATTAGCAGAATAGAAAGTAAATACACGGAATTAGGACATGCTAGAGATGTACCGAAGCAGAGAAATCCTACATTTCAAACAAATATACAACAAGATGTAATTTAGCCGGCAGTAGATGATCACCCGAACTTTTTCAGGGTAATCCAATGTGAAATATTGGATGTTCTAAGCTAGCATTAAATATTTCATGTTGATACAATACAAAAACCAAAAATGTGAAATGAATGAGATTGAGTACGTTTGGAACCTATTAAACAGGCATCACTATTCAGTTCACTGGTTCAATGTTCTGTTCGTTAAAAAAGAGACATAAACACAGTGGCCGACACTGTAACAATAATAATACTATCAATAATTTGAGTCAATAACCTTTTATGTATCCAAACACTCCTCTTATTTTCACAGATGATGTCACGAAAACAGAAACAAGAAACACAGCAGCACATATTTTGTGAAAACGACACCTTTGTCATTCGATTACCACAAAATTGTAGTATTTGCACAGGAGAGACAGTTGCTATATTAAAAGCTCTTGATCTATGCATAGAAAACGATAGTGGTTCATTTTTGAATATCCCTGGTTCTTTATGCGCACTGTCTAATTTCAAGGAACTATATCCAACACCTCCCATTTAACAACAAATTAGGACAAAATTCTAGCCTGTATATGCATTACAGAAGCAATGAGAACGTGTCCAACGGCAGCCGTGGAAGTGATTCTCAACCTCATCCCTCCACATATGGTGGTGTAAAGTGTTGCAGAAATAACAAGATACAGACCAAGTAGGGAAGAAATCATTTAAAAAATCACCTCATTTCTTCTTAGAAATCAGACAACTTGGGACAAGCCACAAGACAATATGATAAAAAATTACAACTTTCCGAAGTAATCAGTTACGGAATTAGGCAGTAAGAAAAAATGGTATACAAATACCAATACCAAACTTAAAAAGAATGCCATTCAATGGTACACAGACGGCTTGAAAGCAATAGGAGAAACTGGGATAGGAGTGTTCGGGCCAGGAACCAAACACTCCGAAAGCTTGGAAAAAAAGTATCTTCCAAGCGAAAATCCACGCCATAAGATTTTGCGCCCAGTTCAATATTGATAAAGGATGGAGGGGACAAAGGATTATCATAATGACATATAGTTGGGCGGCCATTAAAGCACTAAGCTAGCTCTTGTGTAATCAGTTTTGTGAAAATGTGGCAATGCCTAGACAAACTCAATGAACTAGGCGAGAACAAAATAGTTACCTTACTATGGATTCCAGGACACACTGGAATAGAAGGAAATAAAATAGTAGATAAACTAGCGAAGGGGGGGACTGAAATACCTTTCTAAGGGCCTGAACCCTTTTGTGGAGTTGTCCAATGTAATATTGGAAGGAAATAGGTGAAGCCGGAAGAAGGATAAGATTTAATAGGGCTCAGACAATCGAAGATTCTTCTGGGTGACTACAACCTGTTGAGATCAAATGAATGCATAAGACAAAGTGAAACTGATCTAAGAGTTTCAACAGAGATTCTAACGAGACATTGTCGCCTGAATGGGCACCTGAACAAGCTCAAAATAGTGGAGGAACAAGAATGCAGATATTGTGGCATAAAAGAAGAAACCTCCATCCACATATTTTCCAACTGCATAGCACTCCAGAATCCTAGAGCACAGTACCTGGAAGATTCCTGGATAGAAGCGAAAAGTTTACCTCAGTTGAAGCCTGCAGATATTTTGAAACTCCTCCGGGAAATAGGACTAATTGAGCAACCAGTTTTAGAAACTTTTTTCAGAAATTTAGTAGAAGTGAAGGGGCACAATAGATCTTTTAGGTCTCAGTGAATGTTTCCCTAAAAATTCACACATACATATGGCTAACAACAGAATGCGTGGAAATATACCTTACTATGGATACCGTCACATATGAGAGTGCCAGGGAATGAAGAAGTGGACCGCCTAGCTTGTCAATATCCAATTATCCATGCACTTTTGCTAGACACATTTAGATAAAAAACGCACAATCAAAACGTTGAAAGGTCAACAGTGGCAGTTTAATTGGCATAATAAAGATAACAAATGGAAGCAAATGAAACCACAAGTTACAACAGTCCTCCCTACCTCCTATAAAAGAAGAGACCAAGTTATATCGAATAGACTGCGTATCGGAAACATACACTCAAAACAACAGCACCTCATGAAAAACAAACCCGCGCCCATTCGTCAAAATGGCCACACACATTATACTGGAATGTCCAATATTATCATACTACACAGCAAAAAAAGCCACAACGTTGGATGAAAATGGAGTCCTCATCTATTTGAAAGACAATAAACTTAAATCAAAAATAATGCGGGGTAAATAAATGTTTCGAAATGAAAAAAAAATCTCATATCGACATTTTTTGTTTACTATGCATCTGACCTATATGAGTTGAGCTAGATAACCTGGCTACAGGGATTTTATTGAGTGCGATATTTATCACATGTAAGGTAGACTACTGAACGCCAAGTCAGCAAAAAGTTAACAAAAAGAGGATGATCATATTTTAGTACAACGATGTCTCGTACCAACCTGAATAATAATATCGATACTTTATTTTTATAGATAGTTCCACATGCACTTTGTTGGAAGAATTTTCTATTTAAAAAGATGGAGAATGGGGAAAGGTTGAGTGACCAGCATAATTCAGACGACAATTAGAATTTTAACGTCATGCCTCCGTATTTTTCGCAACTGTTTGACCCAATTTACTTTGCATATTGTGCTGGTTTCTAGCAAAGCAATATGCCTGAATATTCAAGATATGAGATTGCTGGAGTTCACTGCATCCCTTTCTATCCAAGTTCATGGTTCGCTAGCAGTAATAGACTTTGTTTAACCATCCATTGCCATTACGTCATGATCGGTGACGTATTCTACTGGTTTACGTTTGTCTTATAGTAGTTAAATGTTATTTCACACTTAACCTTATAATTATATGCAGACCTTCCTTTTGTAGCGGCCATGTAGCGGCAATGTGTCTCACTGACAGTTCTCGTCAGATTTGTACTTTCTTAATTACGGTGAATTATTATTAACGAGAAGTGAATATCTATCTTATAGTTATATTTATTCAAGCAATACAAAAATATGCCTAGATACATCAGCATTTTTAGAAGTTCTCGAGTATTTTTAGTTAGAAAAATAAGCAGGTAAGATGGTGGAAGTCAGAAGTTTCTGGTTTGTATTCCAAACTTTCTACAAAGACCAGAAATTGGAATACATGGATATCGATCTCCTCATAAAGTATTAACAGCAAAAAACCCTTAATTCGAAATATTGGCTTTGTGATTTGGATCGAGTAATAATACGGAAAAAACTTGAAGATAACTGTACTGGAAAAGTCAATGAAAAAAATATTTTGGAACAAAAGGATTGTTTGACGAAGTAGAGAAATGGAATTTGGAAGAAAAATGAAATAAGAAAAAGTTGACACTTTCTCCACTGGAAAATTGGAAATACTTTTCAATAATTAAAATTTGCTTGACATCGATAGGAAATCTTCCAGCGTAATTGAAACTGGATTGCTTTTTAAATAGAAGCCTTCAGCTGAAATAATTCTACCTGTTTTATCTGAAAAATAACTAACAATTTTATAGTTTCAAGGGGTTGAAAAATATTTTTTTACTGCCCTCACCTGCACTAACCATGTTTTGTGGTGAAATAGAGTTTTTTCGTTAGTCAGCTTACAGTATGATGAATATTTCCTGTTACCAGAGAAAAAAAGTTGAGTTCACTTAGAGAAATTTATCGCATTTGAAAAATTCATTGTTTCGGTACAGTTTTTTTTTCAATATATACTTGATCACTTGACGCTTTGTGGACTGCTCGTTCTACATGAAACAGTGGGCATTCAACAATTGGATATTCTAGGGCCACAGGCAGGTTACACACGTAAAAAGTACCCACTGGTTTCTTTTTCAATGTTCGTTTGTTAATTTTTTATGTCCTATTTTCAGACGATGAAGGACATATTATTGGGTTCTCCGACCTGCTGGGTTTGCCTCGTTTGGTGTTGAATATGCATTGAGTTACAGCAGTTTGTTTTCCTCCATCGTTAAATCCACACTTTTCTGACGTAAAATGCTTAAGTAAAGTTCACGCAAATAAAAAACAGTACTGGCCGTTATCGCCTAAAACGTCAGATTGCTTGGCAACTAATCACATGTTCAAGTCATAGAGATGCCTTTTATTGTTGATTGACTTGTTGATCCTATGTGAACTAAGAGCTTTCATGAAGCATTATACGTGAATTTTGTGATAAGTTGTTTATAGTTCAAATTGACTTGTAGGTGATACCTAAGTTTGAGAAGAAGCTCATGGAATGACTGTACTGTTCTCTATCTGAGCTAACTCTAGTCAGGTTTTCTTGCAGGCTCCTGGTGATTTTGTGATACGATGATTGCAAAGGTTATTTACATATCAAATAAGTGAATACAAAATGAATTGAAGGTGAAACAAAAAGCTTACACAACGCAAACTTGTACACTTGTTTTGGGATGTCTAACAGCTAGGGCATTGTATTTGTATTTCGCTTTAATATAAAATATAAATCACGATTACGATAAGAAATAAGTATACATTGTTATTTTGAGTCAGGTGTTACAGTCTACAGTAGGTAATTTTTTTGATATGTTATGAAAAAGTGAAAACTTCATGATAAAAAACTCAGTTCTAATGAAAAATCAATAACAAGCAGCACACATAAAATTAATTCACAACAATCAACGTGTTAGGAAGTTATTTTGGAAAAATGTCTTGAAAGCTCGGTAACAGTATCACAACTGTGTGAAGGTGAAATTGTTTATGTAGTCTTTTTCTAATCGTTTTCCTTTGTCAAAATATGTGGAATCTACCTGACAGAGCTCCTGCTCACTATAATGCTGTGATTTACGGTTAGTCAATAGTAATTTACGTTACCAGTAAGCAGTGTTTCTCAGATAGAGACAAGCAAATTCCAGGACAAGCCTTAGGCGAGTTCTGAAAGCTTGGAGAGTTGAATCAGGGTTGAATAGAGAATTTTTTTTTCTCAAAGTATATGAAAAATGAAGTGTAGGAAGTACCTGTCACTAAACCAGAGGGTTACCAAGATAGACAGAGGCAGACCCTCCTGAAGGTTGATGCGCAGATGCTTGGAGACTTTGGAAGACCGTCTCCAATCCTGCCTTGATGTAGAGGGTATCTCTGATCATTATTTTATTATTTCACCGTTGTTTTTTCATAAATTCCAGTATATATATGTGCATAAGTTTTGTGTGGTTTGTTTGTTACTCACTCCTTTGGACTCGATTTTGACCTACTGCTATAGCGATTACGATAGCTGGCACCGTGGTTTGGTTAGTTGATGCGCCTGTTTAGTAAACAGGAAATCGCGAGTTCGAATATTACCAAGCCAATACTAAGCCATCAAAATTCTTAAAGTCTGTAAACAAACTACGATAATATAAAAGCTGAACTTCGCCTTTTATTTCCAAGTAGTGAATCTGTTTTCACATTTATTCTTTTGTAAACATTCATAATTAATGGATAATAAAGACAATTATTATTATGTTGGGTGAAACTGTTATAATACTTTATGGTTCAATTGCCTGTCGAAAGCAAAAAAAATCTGACATGGCTAATAACACATTTCAATAACATTATAAATTGAAAAAGTCTTCCAACTTTCAATGTAATCATCAAGGAAATGTTTTCAACGTGAAATATTGAATACTTACTTGCTTTTATTCAGTACTGTAAATATTGGAACTTTAGTTCACAACGACAACACATTAATTTCATAAATAATTGATGTTGTTACAGTTGTTTTGGAATACAAACTCTGCAAAGACCCTATAAATTGAAAACTTACCTGTTAAAAATTGATGTTTTCCCATCGTTCGTGATGTTTGTCGCCTCTGATAGACTAAATTTGAATTACTCCATTATTACGAATGAATTCCAATTCTATTTATTCTCATATATTTCGTTTAAATTTACCCTGTATAATTCGATCTTTATCATGTCTTGTTGTTTATCCATTTAGAATCTCATTTTATAATCTAGTCAACTCTTTTTGGGAACATGAAAACTCGTACTACTTACTCTCTCAGAGGAAGAGTGAAAAATGGAAAGGAAAATATGTATTATTGTGATTATTATTATTATTGCATGAATTTTGTAAAAGAAATTTGAAAAATTTTTGAAAAAATGCTAACTGTACTGGAACATGGATAGTAACAAAACTATATATACAATGATTCAATGAATATTAACGGGCAACGCACCAACCCTAAAGGAAATTCAGTCCCAATTGAATTGGCTGAAGTTTTTTGAAGTCAGGATCAAAAGATTCAAGACAGCTTTTGAGTTACAGGATGTGGAACATGCTGAAACGGTATCAGATTATTGATTTCACGGTGCATGTTACTATGTTACTATCGTGAGTTCCAAAGTTTTTGTACAAGTTGTATAATTTAACGTGATGCAGCAAGAACATTAAATTCTATAACAAACTTTTGCCGAACTTGACCTCAACGTTCGAAATTTTATGTATGTTATTCAATATTCATCCCATCGTTTACCTCGTTATTATCAGTTGCTTGGTGAGTGATGAACTGATACTCAGTTTCATTTTTAAAACAATGAAGGCTCCTTCTCATGGGTCATGGCTGTGATATCCCCATCTGCAGCAAGCGACCAAGGCCGGAAACAGGCCATGGATACACGAGAGCGAGAATTGGTTTGTTGCAGAGTACACATTAACGAAAATATGAGACAAATTGGAATCACCAAAAACAGTCGATATTCATAACTTCCCCAGTATATTATTGAAATATGGGATCAGGGAATTGACACTTCGCGTAGGGTTCTCCATACGACGTAGGAGCATGTACATTTTCTCATGAATTAATCTTGACATTACCTCCGGTAAAACTTATTCCATCACTCATATTCGTCTGGGGCGAATTTCAAACTAAGCACAATTCACCTTGTAATGATTCTCGAAACATTTTGAGTTAACAATAGGAGAAATTATTAACTACTCATAGAAAAAAAACTACATTATGCCAAACTGATTCGTTTTATCCATTTCAGTAACAGTATATGTATATAATTATGATTGACTGATTCTGTTCAACTGAAACAATTTATTGTTTATATTCCATTCCTATTTCCAATGAAACTGTTTTAAGAAATTTACATATTTTAACGTGTAGGTATGCCTCGATACATTTTATTCCGTTTAATAAGAGTTTCAAGGGATCAGATTTTATGAATTCTTTCCGAACGTAGCTTTATCATTTTTTATACATCCGGCTACCAGCGCTCTTTTGAAGGGATATATGATTTTTCTCCCCATCTGCTTTCTACCAAAATACATGAAATAAAAATCCTTAAGGTTACTTTTTAGAGCTGTAGCAAGAAGAAGGAAGATGGTTTTACAAAAACTCAAATATTTTTCCAGCTATGTAAAGTATAATCCAAAACAAGTTGAATTTAGAGAAATATTTATGCAATTTGCATTACCAACTGAGGTAGTTAGCGAATATTCATGAATTTATACGATAATTTCGATTTGTATTTGTGTCATCCACAGAAAGCCAAACTTAGTACATTATTCCAAACTCAATTTCGATTTGACTAAAGACTTAAAATTTACACTAACATCACAGGAGCTTAAATTTTTCCTCTAAATTCTCTTGAGAGCACGAATATTTCAATAACTTCAAACATGATTCAAAATTGGATGACAATAAAATGAAATTCGCGCTCAACCAGAAATGACTGGTGACTTGAGGGGTACGTTCATAATCTTTGGAGCGAACGGATAGTGTACTTGTCAGTCTGACGACGGCGTAACTGCTTCCCGTGGTACGTTTGTGAACGCTGTGGTGTATAATTCTTACACTCAGGGTGTTATTCTGTGAAATTTTTGGATGTGGTTCTCCACTTGGCTTCTTTTGATCCATTGTACTCGATATTGGTGATTATAAACAATAGGAATAATGGTTTTTCATTGCTGTGTGCTTGAATTGTGAAAGTTTTAGTGGAGAATTTCATATGAACCGTTGGTAATATTTCAGATTAAAATAGTGTATAATGTCAATTATTTTCCATTTTTGTCCTAAATTTGAATAGTAGTGGGAAAATTTGTATATACACCACAGCGGTGGAGATATTTATAAGCTTCGCACCTTATTTCGCTCGGAGAAAATGATTATGGTGTATAATATACTATTCCTTGTTACTTAGAGATGGGGCACATGCAAGAGTTCTATAAAAATTCAAAAAGTAGCTATCAACAATATAGTTTTATAATAGTTAGTAGTTCATCTTATAACGTAGTACATTGAAATTATTTATTTTTTATTCATTCTCATTTTATTATCAAGCGCGGGTATTTTTTTGACTGGCCTATTTTTCGTATCCTAACTTTGTATTTTCTATGTAGACGAAGGTCGATATGCAATAAATATTCCCATGCAAAAACCACTAGAATCTCTCAAGAAAATATTTACGTTGTCAAAGTAAATAAAGTTTTTCTTTGAAAACCGAAAATATTCTATTGAATTCCAACTCGGTCAAAAAGATCCTAAGAAAACTTTAAGCTTTCTACGCAAAGTGTAAGAATCATACGAAAAAAAATATGATCGCCGGAATTCTCTCCACAACTATATAGAAACTATAAGAAGGATAACTTCCCAAAATTTGACATTTGAAGTTGTGGAAATATTAATAAATCGACTATTCCAAATCTCACTACATGATATTATCTTCCCATATTTATCAAATAAAATCAGCAATGTACAATTTCCACAGTAGTTAGATAATATAATATTATTCGGAGAGTTCGACAAATTTTGATAACATCAATAAATAAAAGGTAAAATAAATTAACATCATGAACCTACATGAAACTGCTCGTGGGAAAAGTATTATAAATATTAGCATACCAACATTTACCTACTGAAATATAAATGAATACATTAAAAAGATAAAACCAAGAAATGGCAGGAATAGCATGAATATTGTGAGCACGCACAAAAACATTTAGCAAATAAAAGGTAACATTATTTCATTTCTATCCAAAGTTCATCACGTGAAATATTAAATTAGAAAAAAAACTTTTCAAAGGAATCTAAATTAACTCCTGAATATGTTTTTGTTTTCCGTGGCAGGATATTGGAAGAGTATAGATAATTTTTTTCTACGACTACTATGGAAAATAGTTCTTTTTCTACAATTTACGAAACTACAAAGTATCACTTTGCCTAAGCCATGGGAGAAATTTTTTCCCACGCCACGGTATGATAGAGAATCAACACAATCGTGGGAAAAGAACTATTTTCCATAGCAGTCGTAGTAAACCAGAAATAATATTAAAAACTGTTCAAATATAACAATAAATTATAATAATAAGTTTATAAGTACCTACTCACTTTTCATTGTATTTGTACCTATATTCAAAATATACCACTTAAAAGTAGTTAAATTATTCATTAATTTGCAGTCGTAGGAAAAGTATAGTGTGCAACACGTAGGGAAATCTTAATTTGTTCCACTCGCCTATCAGGTTCGTGCCACAAACGCACACTCGTGATATAAAAATTGAGTATTCCCAACTAGTAGCACAATATACTATTTTTCTAGCTGTGAAGTTGACAATTTTTGTCTTTTCTAGTAGACTCAGATGTTGAATTTCTTCATTAGTGGCTAACAACATAGGTCAATAATGGACAAATCCAAACATTTGGTATAACCAGATTGTCTTCAATGTATTCACTTCTTGAAATTACCTATCAAGATAAAATTATTTGAATGGAAATGCCATTAGTTTGGAGTTCGCGCTCAATAAAAAAAAACTAATGATACAACTAGTACGCTCATAATCTGTGGAGCAAAGTTTTAGGGTTAATACTTTTAGCGTCTGTGTACACTGTGGTGTATAATTGCACTCAAGATGTTGTGTTGTGAGCAGTATACCGATGTATTTTTCTTCTCCCCCAATTGTTTATGTGATTAAAATAAAACATACCCCACGTTTTGTGAAATTTTTGGACATGGTCGTTGTGATGCCTTTTGGTCAATATAAAAAGCTAATAATAATATTTAAATAACAGACATAAATTCCTTGAAGCTGATTTCATCAAATAAGGTAAACGTGAATAATTATATAAAATAGAAATAAGAAGGTCTCAAGCACGAGTTCAAATTCGAGCGTGAAATGAACATGAAAAGTATTATTTATATTTACTTACGACGAACTTGACTCGGAGATATAAAATATACAAACGAAAGTATTTGAGGATTATTATTATTAATGTTAGACATTTTATGAATGAAAGGAAGGATGATTGGGATGAATGGTGCAAATTATTTGCTTATTGTTATAATACGACTCCTAACTCTTATCATGGTTATACGCCATTTGAATTATTATTTGGAAGACGTGCTAACCTACCCGATAATCTCACAAATGACATTGATCCATGCTATAATATTGATGAATATCATAATGAGTTGAAATATAAATTACAGGTAGCTCATCAGAGAGCAGAGAAATATTTAATCAAATATAAGCTGAATAGACAAAGTCAAAATAGTAAAGTAGCTAATCCAGTTGATTTTAAAACAGGGGATTCAGTTTTAGTAAAAAGGGAAAATAGAACCAAATTTGCATCTCAATATATAGGTCACAGTCACAGAGGTGAGTGAGGTTAACTGTAAAATCAAATTAGAATCAGGTGTGATTAAAGAAATACACAAAAACAGACTGTACCCTTACTGTAAAATGATTTAAAAATTGTAAAAGTGTGAGTGTGTTTACAAACAATAGAGTACACGCATATTTCATACTTTGCTTAGATATTAATTTGTAATAGTAAAGTTGGTATCAAAAATAACTAATAATAGGAAATAAACCAGTTTCCATTTCAAATTACTTCCAAATTTTAAAATAAAATTCAAATTTCAATGCACTTTCCGACCAACACCCGAGGATTTCCGAATACGTGTGACGTAACACATTTACAAATACCATGGCCGGTAATGCATATAGGTTTGGGTAGATTATTCCTCAGGATATAGCCCGAAAAAAAAGGAAGAAGAAGAATGCATAGGTTATGTGTAGTTTTGTGTTAATTATTGTTTTTTAATTAACTATTCGACGTGAAAATATCATTTATATGTTTGTTTAAGACCATTAAGTGATTGTGTGTGCTTTTTTAATTTTTAAAAGTCGACGTAAGTGGAAAGTAGACATAAATATACGATATTTCCAAGGATATTTTAAAACATTTGAGGTGGACTCATGCAACATCACTTTATTCAACTTAACTTATCTTAATGAGATGAAGTATACACAAATAACACAAGCATTCAAACAATTATTTAATTTATCTTAAGAAGTTCGACAAATTTCAGTGAAAATAAGTTAAATAAAGTGGTGTTGCATGAATCCACCATTAGAAGAAAATACTTTATTCACTAGTTCATAGTTCAGTGATGATCCGTTATAATTTTTGAGTGAAGATATGGCTAGCGAAGGTAACCTAACCAATACATTTCCCTGAAAAATTTTTCATCTCTGGAAGTACCTATGCTAGACCCGAGAGCCCTACACCAACCGTGCATTTTTGCTTGCGCCACTAGGTAAAGTGAGAAATATTTTGTCTGGAGTTTTACTAGACGTCGATTTACACTCTGGAACAATGCAATACTTGGAATGTGAAGTTTTTTTTTTGCTTTATCCATTTTTAAAGCTTTCAAAAACAACTTAAGTCACAAAAGCTCAGAGCGCAATACACGATACACGAAAAAGAATGTAAACAAGTACGTGTAAATGTGTGACGTCAACAGTGACGTCAAACGCGTTTTGGCGAACTTTCAAATTTTATGATTTTTAAAGTCGTTTTAAAAGTAAAGTTGATATTTTTTTGAAAAAATAAGCATGCAAGGTGTTAGAAGACCTGATAAAACGTCGATTCCCACCAATAGCAAAAATTTATGCCTGTACCCTATTACGAATAGTAAGCAAAGTGTAATAACAAACACTATAAGCAATTAGTTATAGTAAAATAAACTCGAATAAGTAGTGAAAACATCAAGTGAATATAAATAAACATAATAAGTTACCGTAGATAATTTTTAAAGTCAATAGACATTCATTAATTTATAAATATATGTAACTTTAGGTTAATGACATTATTTAATAATCATCTATCATTTATTTTTAGGAGATTTGTAAATTCATTTCATTAGGGGGAAAGGAAGTTCAACGGAATTTATTCTTTTTGTAACAGGGGAAGGTGTGATGCCGTTTGATCAATATAATAAGTTAATAATAATATTTAAATAACAGGCATAAAGTCCTTGAAGTTGATTTCAACAAATAAGGTAAACGTGAATAATTACATAAAATAGAATTAAAGAAGGTCTCAGGAACGAGTCCAAGCTCGAGCGGGAAATAAATATAAATGGTATTATTTATATTTACTTGACTCGGAGATATAAAATATACAAACGAAAGTATTTGAGGATTATTATTATTAAATTATTCGTACTAGTATAATCATTTATAATAAGTATAAGTATTTAGTATAATGTATAGTAGTAACTTCAAGTTTAAGTAATAAAGAGAACGTATCCAAGTGCTACAGGTAGTGTTTTATTCTTATTAGATGACCCTCCGAGTGACCAGCAACACTATCAGTTGAGATTCCAATTACTACCCAGTAGCCACCACATTACCTGGCTACCCTGCCAATACGTAGCATATATTACATCGTTAAATTGGTTTCGTTAAATGGTTGCACTTGATGTTGGTGATTATGAACGGAATGAATAATGGTATTTATTCTAATAGTAACAATAAAGAATTGATATTTTCACACTAAAATAGTGTATAATGTCAATTATTTTCATTGTTCGGTTCAAATTTGGCTAGTGGTGGGAAGAATTGTACATTGGTGGTGGAGACTGTCCTATACAGACATTTCGAGCTTTTGTCTTCTGTACCGGATGGGGTATAAATCATGATCAATATTTTGCAGAGTTTTTTTTATTTTTATGTTGATTTGCACTCTTGAATCTCGACACTCTTGATACCCTATGCTCTGGGTACCCTTTGGATCATTGTGGCCTTGCAACGAGTCGGATCGAGTGCTTCGGTATGTCCGCTCTTGCATTTTAATTTCTTCCCCCAGTGGTGAACTGTCACTTCAGCCTGGACATTCTCAATTGATTAGCAAGATAGAGTGATATAAAGAGAGATGAGGGTGAAACAGATTGTAATTTTGAGTTATCATTGATATGAATTCAAATACACTCACTCCAAAACAAACTCCAATGGGTCAAAATGCATAGAAAGTAATAAAAACTCGTTTTGGCATTCGGAAGCTTTATTATGAAACTGGAACAATTCACATCAGAACAAATTTCGAATCAACCAGGAATTTTCCACATCGTATATTTCCCTTTTATGAAAGTTAACGGCCTTCGTAATTAATTTCCATGGCTTACGTATTCACGGGCGAAAAATAAATTAAATTTGACAAATGACTTGTCAATTTTCGCACACCAAACAATTGTTGATCGTGAAATTTCTTCAGCTGGTTTAAGATGTTTTTAAATGGACATTCAGAAACGGTGAAGAGAGTTGAATAGCAAGAGATAGTGGAATCATTCTAGGCCAAGGAACGGAGCATACGAATATAGTAATTTTTTGACAAAAATCCTTGTACAAAACGGATGATGCCATCGAATAAAAGACATTGCGTAGTATCATTTTGATATGTTTTAGACAAATGCTGTTCAGTCATGTGTTATAAAAATTTAAAAAAAGAAAAACTCTTTCTTTGTTTTTTTCTTTATAGTGATAAACGCAAGAGGGCAATTCAAGTGGATAAATTGTGGATAATTAGAATAAGAACAAAGTGAGGGTCGAGCAAGTCAATCGGGATAATTAGGAACAAAGAAAATCAAGAAAAACCCGAAAATTAGTCATTTTCTCATATGCAAGAGCTGAAACTTGGTACAAAAGAAGTTCCTCGTATGCATGTTAAGGCGTGAAATGCATTCATTTGTTTGGTCGACTGTGGTCTGGGCCACTGTGGTTCTTGTCCCCTTTTAAAAGTGCCAAAATTCCTTGAACCTATATACAAAAAAAAGGAAAAGACAGTATTCATATAAGGGTCATGTGTTTAACATCTTAATGTAAACATTCTACAAAGTTTGTTTAAGTTGAATATATTTTAAGTGACCATAATTTGTATGATTACTCAACAATGCACTTTATAAGCGCGGAGAGCAGACGTCAAGAGACGGTTACTTTGATCGCAATTGCAGGTTTAATTTGACGTAGAGCAGCAGAACGTATATTTTTGATTTCTATTGAAATAAAGTCGACTGAAAGCATAAGCGTCCGAGAACACCGCCAAAAATGACCGAGTGCCGGAAATTATCAAAGCAGCGGGAATTAAATAGAGGTATACTATATAGATATTATACAAGCACGCAGGCGCTCGGTGTAATTGTTCATTATAAGCGGAGCTTTTGGCCAACTTCGCATTATTTTACTACAAACCTGCTGCTCTACCTTGACAATTTCCAAAACAATTTTAAAATTCAAATCGGACCATCGACAACGCATCCAAACACTTTGAAAATTATCGTATGAAAAAATTAAAATTGCAATTGCGATAAAACTAACCGTCGCTTGGCGTCTGCTCTTTGCGCACATGAGGAGCATACGAAGAACTTCTTTTGTACCAGGTTTCAGTTCTCGCAATTGAAAAATGGCGAAGATATGGATTTTCAAAAAAAAATGACTAATCTTCCGATTTTTCTTGGTTTTCTCGGTTCCTAATTATCCAATTGACTTGATCATCCTTCCATTTTGTTCGTATTTCAATTACCTACAATTTATCGATACACACATTAAGATTGCCTCAGCACGTTCCACGTCATATGGAAAAACCAGAGAAATGACTGTATTTTCGTTTAAAATGTTCATAACAAATGACTGAACATCATTTGCGAGTCCAAAACATATCAAAATGATTCTACGCGATGTCTTTTATATGATGGATCATCCGTTTTCCACTAGGATTTTTTATAAAAAATATCCACCTAGTGCTTTTCCTATTTGTTGAATGCATATTCTTCAATTCTCAGTGATACTACAACGTTGAGACTAGAATTAAGTTGGATCAAAAATTAATTCCATTACATCCTTAATTACAGAGATAATTGAATCATACCCCCCAAAAAAACCTATTGAAGGAAAATTTGTTCACATTGTTACCTGAAATAAATCATATTTTAATAATAATTGAATAGTTTCAGCTTCATAGGATGAATTTTGAATCAGTATTTCAATAATATAGACGACACTTTATGATAAACATTGATTAAAAATCTATTGTATAAATAAAGCAAAATTGTTTTATGCGTTGAATGTTATCCAAAGCAGATCCCGCTTCGTTAAAATTTGATTTATCAGTTAGATAAAAAGTGTTGCATTCAATTGAGTATTTGTTAACATTGACAAACGAATTAATCGTAGTAGTTTTCACTGTTCCAGATATAGAATGATAATATTTCATATTTCTAATAAGTAATTCAACTGGGATATATTTGATAATAATTTTTCCGCTGTTCCAGCAGGAGATTCTTAATTGAAATGGAAAATATTATTGAAAAAACTTCTATCCAGAGGCTGTTATTGAACTTGATAATTTCACAATCACGTGGTATGTATGTATGTATGTGTTTTTTGGGGTAACATTGCCCCCTTACTTCTACTTAGTTTCTGAGAAGAGTCTTTGGGGATATCTGCAGGCTTCAACTTGTGTATGGAGGATTCTTCTTCCATGCCACAACATCTGCATTGTGCTTCCTCCACTATTTTCCGTTTTTTTCAGGTGCCCATTCAGGCGACAATGTCCCGTTAGAATCCTTGTTAAAACTCTCAGCACAGTTTCACTTTGACTTATGCATTCGTTTGACCTCAACATGTTGTATTCCCTCAGAAGAATCTTTGATTGCCTGGGCCCTACTAGATCTTTCCAATGGTCAGATCTTCCCTCTATCTTGGCTTTATTTATTCCTATCAATATTACATTGAGGCTGAGTCCGCAAAAGGCTCGTGGTCCCCAGAAAGGTATTTTAGTCCCTCTCTTTGCTAGTTCGTCTGCTATTCCATCTCCTTTTATTCCAGTTTGTCTTGGAATCCATAGTAAGGTAACTATATTGTTTACGCCTAGTCCATTGAGTTTGTCTAGCTAGGCATTACCACACCATTTTAAAACTGCTCACACAATAGCTCTTCTGACTATCATATATGTGCTGGCATATTGATTGTTGGCTAGGTTTATCAAGGAATTTTTGCGAGATTGGACTGGAACTGAAAATTACCTTACTGGACAAAGCTATTATTCTTTTCTCTGCCTTTTCGCATTTGCTGTTATACAGCAGATACAATATTTTGGAACAGGAGGTGAAGTGCTGGAGTTTGATCGCTAACGGCTGTGATTTAGGACGTTAGCGAAAACTGGGAATTGGGAACAAGAGCGAGGATGGGTAGCATATCTCTGGTATTAATCTCTGATTTTGGAAGCCGGTTTTCATGAGTGAACGAGGCGTGAAAACCTGGGTGATACCTCTCTAGTGTGTTTTTAAGTTCAAAGAGCTTAGTTGTCCCAATACGTGGTATGGTTGTACAGTGGAAAATTAGGAAGAAAGTCTGTTAAAGTTTTTCTTTTCCACGCAGTTCCACCGGTAACATTCATAGATCTATCCTTGATGCAGTCGTTTAAGCTGAAGTTTTCACTATATATAAGGCCGGTTACACACGACGATGCCAGCCTTGATAAATATTTGCTAGTTTCAACGTTAGCGCAGTGAGGCTGAAGAGATGTCATGAGCAGACATCATTACTATTGCAGTGTTTTGACGTCACACAAATATGTTCACATTAATTACTAGGAAAATGTAAGATTTCATGTTATAATCTAGGAAAATGTAAGATTTCATGTTATAATCTTACGTTTTTCTAGTAATTAAAGTGTAAATTTTAATAAATTGCTCAAAATTATACATAATGATTCAAAAAACGGATTCGAGTTTTTTTAATTTTTGCGTTTTCTGAGAAGATTTACCATAGTAACATATATTTTTTTTTCACCATCGGAAAGTAGAGATTTCAACGAACAGAAACCACACCAACTTTTTGAAAAAAGCTGATATTTTGACGGGTGAATTTTCGATTGAAAATTAGGGTGTTTTTTCGATATTAATTCAAAATAAGGTGAAAAAATAAATATTTTTAATTAAATAAATTACAGCGTATTTGGGACATGAAAAGGTAGG
Source organism: Galerucella nymphaeae (assembly GCA_963978555.1). Classification (NCBI taxonomy): domain Eukaryota; kingdom Metazoa; phylum Arthropoda; class Insecta; order Coleoptera; family Chrysomelidae; genus Galerucella; species Galerucella nymphaeae. The sequence goes on along the minus strand of OZ021716.1, from coordinate 2,755,792 downwards.
TTTTCACAAAATTTCGTTAAAAAAAAAAAAATTTTGTGAAAGATAAAAATAAAAAACCAAAAACTTGGTTTTTTGAATTTTTCACATAAATTTTGAGGTTATGTGAAAAAAGTGTAAATACAAAAGTTTTAGATCTTTTTATTATCTACAACTTTTCCATTTGACTTTTTTCGATAGGACTTTTAGTTTTGCTGGAAATCGAGAAAAACCGTTTTTTACCCTTAAAAACTCCCCATCCCCTTCCCAACCTCAGATCGCCCGTAAATTATTTTTCCTTTCATTTTTATCATATTTCCCTCCTTTTCTAATGGGTTTCATTCTATTATAATTTTTTTTCACTTTTCATTATTTTTAAAGGCTTCTACCCTGGACTACAGTGCTGGTTACCATAATGAATAAAGTTTGCATTGACATGTTTCTAAATTTCTTATTCATTAAATTGTCCTATTACACTCGATGTTTGTATTGATATCGGGTAAATTTGTGTAGTTCAACTTCTAAACTGTTTCCTTTAGCAATTTGGCTCGAAAAACTGTCAACCTAAAAACGCTCCACCCTCGTTGTCGCGTTTTTAATAGTTGACAGTTTTTCTCGTCTAATTGCTAGGCAACAGTTTCTCATTAAACAATCCAAATTTACCCGATAAAAAACAAACCTCTCGTGCAAGTATAAGTGATAAATGCACTTGTGGTTTTTTCACTTATGCATTTGTTCATCAATTATCACAGTGCTGGTTACCATATTGAATAGTTTGACAGGTTTGTCAACAACTTATTGAATTTCTAAACACTAAAAATGAGCCGATTCATTGAATTGTCCTGCCGAATTACACTCGATGTTTGTATTGATATCGGGTAAATTTGTGTTGTTCAACTTCTAAACTGTTTCCTTTAGCAATTTGACTCGAAAAACTGTCAACCTAAAAACGCTCCACCTTTTTAATAGTTGACAGTTTTTCATGGAACAATCTAAATTTACCCGATAAAATAAAAACCTCTCGTGCAATTATAAGTGATAATCCCAAATTCCAGTATTGGGTGTTTTAATGACAACTTAATCGATTCAACATGATATAATGATTCCTATGTTAATTATTCTGGAGTATTATCTAAGTACAACCTTTCCCAAATTTTTCAATTCAACCTTTTTGCAGTGCTTCAAAAAAGAAGGAATACACTACAAGACACAATCGAAGGTGATGACATTTGGATTATATATTTGTATGTTAATAATTTCACCAATAAATAACAAATTATGGATGTAGGTCTCAAAATTAACATTTGTAATATATCTTCAAGTTGAATTGATATCGAGTGATTAGGTTTTATGTTCATTGTTATCAGTCAACGTGGCAAAACCTCAAGTAGTGATTGATTTAAAAAATGGTTTCCAGCAAAGTGAGTGGACAAAAGATTTTGTCTTAATAAAATTCACCCACTTTGACTTCACATTTTAATAAAAAAATACTTATTTACATTTTAATCGTAAACCAGAGAATTGTTCCCATTTATCATATTATTCATCATTTCACAAGGTTTCCCCAGTTTTATAAACATTTTTCCTTCAGATAATTTGGAAAAGAACGTTAAATATTCGTAAAAATGGTAATATAAATGAGAAGATGGGATAACGATCAGAAAATTGCTATTACTTGGAAACTAATGAATGAATGGAAAATGAGACTATTCAAGTTAAAAGGTTCTTATTTTAATAACCACTTGAATGTTATTCCCCATTGCTGTTTTAAAAACTTCATGTAGGCTACAAAGTATTCAATTATTCCAGAGAAGATGAAGATTTATCTTTTTTGTTCAAGCAGGATTTGAATTTACATGTTTAATTTATCCCTCATTGGATTTACAAAATTTTTCATTACACCTTGTTATACAGGATGAGTTACGATGAGCTGTACCTTCTACTAAAAGTAGAGGCATGTTAGGGGATTATCAAATGATCATCAAACAATGTCCTTCTGTTTTTATCATTAATACACAGGGTGAATAATGGATATTCACCAAATCAAACAAACAAACTGCAAAAGCTGTTTTATTGTCATTGATTCTGTTTTTCAACTCATGGATAAACAATTTTTGGGTTTGAAGAAGAAGCTGATATTTTCACCACCTGAACGTATGAGTTTCCACTAGTTAATTTGGTATTGTTTGCGAAATTGATAATGACGTCTTCTTGGATTAATTGTAGGAGTTTATCCAATTTATTTATTTTATTTACTGATTTTTTATAATAGGAGCTTTATGGCTCTTCAGGATCTTTTTGATTGATCGAAAGATTTGGTAAAGTTTTCGGGTGGTGGAGACATTGGTCGATGATATTGGTTCTTTTTCGTTTGGATTTCTTCTTGGTATTGGTCAAAATGATGAGAAAAAGGGTTTTTTCTTTTCCTGAATTCCACTTAATCACTAAGTAGTACCGGTAGAAGTACACTTAGAGCAGCTTCTGAAAATGAAGCATCCCCTGGTGCTGCTTTTTTTGTCGGTTATTGATCCCTGTTATTAACAACATTAACAGAAACTAAGTTTATGTACGGTAACGGTGTGAGCTATTGACTATTCATTTTGTCACGTACCTACTCGAAATAAGACCGGTTCAGAGGGGCAGGCAAAGTAACATTATGGTAAACAGTTACGCGCTTTATCGAACCCTCGGTGTATGAGTCTAGCATAGTTTACAAAACTCGATTTCCATTGGCTGCAAGGCTTCAAATTAAATTGGAATTCCACATTTCTACATGACCGATGACAGTATAATAATTTATCAGGATTATTTCAATATCATGTCCAGGATAAACGACCAATTTATTATAACCTGAACACTCTCTGTGCTTTACTTCAAACTTTAGATCATAACATATTGAGCAGTTAGCGAAGATAATGGCGAGTTAGTCCGGACATCCATTACCGCTCACGCCCGATATTTCTCATGAAAACTCAATTTTTTTTTCATGCTCCACTTATATGTGTTACAAACGGAAAATCCAAGAAAAATGCATTTACGGAGTAATTGATGGGAAACATAATCGCGTGATTGGAGATAAGCTGAAAAAAATGGTACAATGTGACGCCTACTGTTGATGGACGTTGAGCGTTTCAGTATGTTGTTTGTGATTTTCAGTAAATTGATTTTCCCAATCTGCATAGTGTGGTGGAGCGCCATCCGAAAAAAAAATCAGTTTCTGGGATCCTATTATCATTTTCCATTATCCCCACAATTTGAGCAAATGTAGATAAGACTCATGCAGCTTCTCTATGTGACTTTTAGATCAACATTTCACCGCACATTGGATTGGTAGAAGAGATTTCATTGAATGGCACTCAAGATCTCCTGATATATTACCGTTGGACTTTTTCTTATGGGGTTATTCAGAAAGTGTTGTTCACAAACGCAGCCGAACTTTTTAGAAGATCTTCGCCTCCAGATAACTATGGAATGTGGTGAGATTTCTCATGTTATGCTACAAAATATTCGGAACAGTGTTGAACAAAGGTTGTATAACTGTTTGGAAGTAAACGGATCACAATTTGATTGAAACTTCTCTGACAACTTTTCTTTTATTTTTTCCACTCACACTTCCAGCTGGTTTTTGTCATTAATTTCAACGCTTAACTCAAAAATGTTTGCATATCTTTGGAGAGAATTAAAATACCTTTCGACACCCCATGCCATTCTAGATTCTCGAAGGGGTATTCACCCTATTTAGAGAGATGACCGTTTAACCATAAGTTAACTATCAAAAGCTGCCCCCCTCGAAAATTAACCCAAAACTCTACAGTCATAAAACTTTTATTGTCGTATCGCATTTGAAGTCTCACTTTGTCATCTGTACACTTTTCTTCAAGTCCGTGACAGCTTGAAATAAGGCGGAAATTGTAGATGATATCAGTAAGGTATTAATGTAATGTAAAGCATAGTGTTTATCAAGATGGAAAAAATATTTTAAATTCTGCATGAAAATATAAAATTCATTCGTGTCATGTCGTAGAAACATTATCAGAATGGTTTGCTCCCAACCTACAGCCGCACCTTTTAATATAAAAAAATTGGAATTGAGTTTAGATATCATATAAATACGGTTGACATATGAAGAAGCGTATGAAATAGTTATTGATGTTACAAGACCGATATGTAGGTTGATAATATTCAACCTCATCCGTTATTTGCGTATTGGTACTGTGTCGTTGAAAGCTTTTTGTTATTCTGCTGAAAGATTACTTGCTTCCTAGGACATAACAGACCGTGTACTTCGTAATACTATAAAACTATTCCAACATAGTGTTGTTATGGAACATCTTGACTATATAAGAACAATATTATAAGCCATGTCAGTTTTTTTGGCTGAGGCAAGAAAACTTTTGACTTGTAATGAAAACGCTTAAAGTCGGGAACACATTGTTTTGATTCTACACCACGCCACGACCTCCGACGCAACGTCAGACACTGTGGATTTTAATGAATATGTCATATATTGTGAAACATCTAGAACATTGAAAGTGCGAATTAACGAACACAAAAAATATATCAAAGATAGGGAATCCTTTAAGTCAGCTATTTGCAAACATGCTTGGGAAGAGGGTCATCAAATTCAATGGGATGCGTCAAAAATAATATTAAAAGAACCCAATAACAAAAGACGAAAAATCAAAGAAAGTGCTTTAATACAACTAAATGCAGATAAATGTTTAGCTAGTATTTCAGCCGAATGTAGTCAAATTTGGTTACCAATGTTAGAAAGAGAAATTTCCAATAATCAATTACCTGCGTTATCAGGATAGCATCATGAGTTTTCATCCAGGTTTTCTTATGATTTATAATTTGAATAGTTGTTAATCGATACACATTTCAATACACAAAATCACAAAACTGAATATACATATTTTGAAAACTTAAATATTCATACACAAAAAAAGTATCAAGAAACGCGTTTTATTAACAACATTTCCAATAAAAGCGAAAAAAACGCTCTATCCCAATTTAAAAAAACCGTTCCTGGAACGTGCACTTCACTGGATTCCATTTCTAGTAGACTATCATATCGTTGGAATGTCATAAAATGAAATATTTGATTTAACATTTTACCGGAGATATGATCTACTATGAATGGACCTTAATAAAAATTTGATAACAAAATTTTGCAGTCTTAAACTTCAAAATTTTTTTGATTGTCTAGTTGCCAAATTTTTTCCGTTGTGTCAGTTAGGGATAAAAATCAATTTTTACTTATTTTTCTTGACAACGGTAGCTGGAACGCTACCGAAACGTTGAAATAAAGAATTCAAAAATATTGTGGTTTAATTTCCCAAGAAATTAAAAAAAGAATTGTGTGTACACTGTTTTAATGCAATTCCATTTCACGCGACTCGACGCCATCCGACGTGGTACGAATCCCCTCTTACCTGATTTTTATCATATGATATCACGTCGCATGGCACCGCGTTGTAAGGTGTAGTCAGGGTAGGGGATCTCTGAAGGCGCATGGGTGCTGCCACATAAAAAGTCCCGTCAGTACTAAAATTTGTAATTTGATGAAAACTGTAACGCCATTAGTGGTAGTTGCAGATTCTTCCACATACATATTAGCGCTGACATCCTAACCTGACAACTGCCTGACAACCTCTAACAACTGCTTATTTGTGCGTGTGTTAAGTATTCGTATTTAGATTTTATTGTTCATAGTGGGACTTTTACTTTAAGAGACAATTTCAATAATATGTTTTGTGAAAGACTGTAATGTGAGGTGCATACGGTAAGCTTTATCTTCATTTCAAAACATGTTCCATCAAATAGAATGTAACAGAAGTAGCAGTTATTCTTCCACATAACTTTGAACTTCCCAGCATTATTGTTGAATTCCTAACATTTATTTTTTTTTCATGTTTGTCATTGAGATATGTTTCATTGATTGTATACTTTTTTTATTCAATAAAATATGTAAACTTGATGATTATTGCTTTATTTTTCTCAATTCAGGCATTTTATGATCCATTTTTTGACATTTCATTTAATTTTACTTGACTTTTCATTGTTATAATTGTAATATCAATCTAATGTTGAGTAATTTTAAATGAAATATCAAAAAATGGATCGTAAATGTCATTTTGCAATAAAAGTAAAATTACAGTAATTTTGAATATACCGCAAAAAACTGTAAAATTACAGGAATCTTCTTTTTCGGCTGTTAGCGAAGTTCACTACCTGATTTGTGCCAGAGGTACTGACGGGACTCTCAAGGTAGCGCCACCCGTATGAATAGAGGGCGCCACGGGTCAGTTTCCCATCTATAAGTAGTTTTTTATCTATGGGTGTAGTAACAGTGTGCAGGCGATATGTATAGAGTGGCGGCAAAAATAGATGAAGTTTTATTAATTGACTTAGTTCGAAAGCACATGTGTCTTCATAATATGAGAAGCAAGCATTATAGAGACCAGAATATGAGAGGAGAATATGAAACTGGTCATTATATTGTCACCCATTCCCAGAAGGTCAATTCGCGTGTGATATTTTAAATTTATGGGATGTACCTACACAACATTTTTTCCTTTGTTAACGTTCTAATGACAGTGAATTTGATGCTGCTGATTCCAATTTTTTTCCCACTCATCTGAGGAAGTACTACTCGCCATAGTGTCTAAGCTCAAAATTTTCATCATTTTATAACGTAGCGTCGCATCGTATCGGATGACGTGGGAAAAGTATAACAAAAGTACATCTGTAAGGCATTATGTCGGATGGCGTGGCGTGGCGTAATACCACGCTTAAGTATTTGGATACTGGTATATCACACCTAGTCCGGCAAAGAAATATAACTATTGGAAAGGAAAAATGGACTCCAGATACGACAAAGATCGACCAGGTGAAAAAAATAATACATTATTTTACCGAAAAGAGCCAACGGCATAAATGGGATGGATTTGCAAAAACCAGTTAATCGTATACGGTAGGGAAGAGTACAGAGAAAGGAAGATTGGGGAGAAGAAGAAATCAAGATATAGAGTCTGCTTGAAAGGAACGAAATAAGACTGGACCAAAGGCAGTAAAAATAATTATAGTTCTCCACCGTAGGCCTACTATGAGAATTTTCCTTGAATACATCACAATATTGATTTGTAGGCGAAGTATGGAGGAAATTCCAATTTGTAATAAAAAACTGGAGCAGCAATAAAAAAATATTTTATATTTAGGAAGGCCCTTAGCTTGCTTTCAAATTATATAGCCAAATACCGTTCTTCGACATGAGAGTTTATTAAAATTAGTCCTTCTCTGAAATACCCAGTATGTACAAGACAATGAGAATAATTTCCAAAATATATATACCTACTTATATGAACAATGCTTTAATTGTAACATATTCATGTTGAATGTTGTTTTAGTGAACTGAAATTAAACTAAACATTCGAATGAGAATAAATATTCTGTGGTAAAAACAATGCTAATAGCGAAATAGTCGCTAGACTTAAAATGTTTTATAAGGGAAATGAGGGCAGCTGTTTGCTACAGATAACTGGAAAGGTAGCTGGAGGCTCCTCGGGACAGAGTTCTTCAGGTTAGATTAGAACTTACATGCAGGTAATTTTGGAAGTGAACGTCTTTTTCGTCCGTTACTTTTCTATGGGGACCCACAAATTTAGTAGCGATAACTTTTTGATAAAAAATACGGTCTTCAAAAAGAGTCTTCTTATTTATTTTATAAAATATAGTTTATTCGTTATAACTCCCCACGGAGGAGTGATGAGATTTAAATTGTTGGGACTTAGGTACAGTAATTGTGTGTATCCTAACCTGGGTATCTAATATCTAGGTAACCAATACGTTTTCAACAACAAAAACTTATTTTGAAATACATGGTCCAGCTTATTAATTTCATAAGGAAAAAAACTAATTTTAGGTTGCATTAAGAATGGAAATTATTTTTTTCTATAAAAGCACGATATGAAAAAGCATTTTGTGATTAGAAAAATACGAAAGCTTCCCAGGAGAATTACAATTGTCACGAAAATGTAGAAAGCTCTGTGAAGTTCGTTCGGCTACACTTCCTACAGATTTCCAAGCGTAAAATCGTTTTCCTAGAAAAACTCTCCATTTGTGACACATTCTTGCAGCTCCCAAAAATCACTAGATTATGTTGAAGAAATATAATTAATATGTCATATTTGATATTAAACCACTACATCAATTTTCTTCAGGGTTAGGTTACACTTTTTTATGCGAGCAATAACAGACATGTTAAAATCTGTTTCCCACTGCTTATTTAGTTAGCAAAAGATAGTGACAGTAGATTTAACTTGGTTCATCATTCACTACTGTTGTGGTGGTAATGTAATCAATATTGTCACAGTTTCATTTCTAAAGCAATAAAGAAGACGATATTCTTCGCATGTTCAAGGGAAAACTATATGAAGGAAATCTGAATCGGTCGAAAAAGCTGTCCGCTGTTATTTCATCCGAAACTATTTCCAATGTTACCAGAATCCTATCTCCAATTCAGATTACCGATACTCATAATGAGGATTATCATACAAATTCAACATGCTTACAATATCTTGGTGACTATACCGTATAAAGGAATTCTTATAAAATAAAGTTTGATGAGCAGTGTGTGTCACTTAACGTTACTTAACTATGAATTGCCACTCATCAAAAATAATCTCATATTTCTAACCGGGGCACGGTTCAAGATATAAAATATATCATTGTACGGGCATTGACAAAGTTAATGATGAAATTGAAAAAATTGTCTACACACAAAATATTATAATAATTACAGGTAGTCAAGAAGCCATTGAGGCTCTGAGCTCTTGTGTAATCAGTTCCAAAATGGTGTGGGATTGCTTAGACAAACTCAATGAACTAGGAGATAACAATATGGTTACCTTACTATGGATTCCAGGACACACTGGAATAGAAGGAAATGAAATAGCAGATGAACTAGCAGAGGGACTAAAATACCTTTCTGGGGGTCAAAACTCTTTTGCGGAATCAGTTCCAATGTTATATTGGAAGAAATAAGTGAAGCAGAAAGAAAGAGAAGATCCAACTATTGAAAATATCTAGAAGGGGTTGGACAATCAAAGAATCTTCTGGGTGACTACAACCTGTTAAGATCAAATGGATGCATAAGTCAAAGTAAAACTGCGCTGAGAATTTTAACAGGGATGCTGACGGGACATTGTCGCCTGAATGGGCACCTGAAAAAACTCAAAATAGTGGAGGAGGAAGAATGCAGATATTGTGGCATGGAAGGAGAAACCTTCATCCACATACTTTCCAACTGCATAGCACTCCAGAATCCTAGAGCACAGTACCTGGGAGATTACTGGATAGAAGAGGAACATTAACCTAAGTTGAAGCCTGCAGATATCCTGAAATTCCTCCGAGAAATAGGACTGAAAAATCTACTAGTTTCAGAGACTCTGCTCAGAAACTGAGTAGTTGTAATGGGGCACAATGGATCTTTTAGGTCTCAGTGAATGTTGCCCTGAAAATTCACACATACATATGGCTAACAACAAAATGCGTGGAAATATATCTTACTATGGGTAACGTCACATATGAGAGTACCAGGGAATGAAGAGGTTGACCGCCTAGCTTGTCAATATCCGATTATTAATGCATCTGTGCTAGGAAAATATCCACATTTAGCTAAAAAACGCACAATCAAAACGTTGAAAGGTCAACAATGGCAGTTTAACTGGCATAATACAGATAAAAAATGGAAGCAAATGAAACCACAAGTTACAACAGTCCTCCCTACCTCCTATAAAAGAAGAGACCAAGTTATATCGAATAGACTGCGTATCGGACAAACACTTAAAACAACAGCACCTTATGAAAAACAAACCCGCACCCATTTGTCTTTTAGGTCTAAGTGAATGTTACCCCAGATACATACCACATCATTTCAAATGCAGCATACAATTATGGGAAATATGCTTCGCAGTGACGGAATTTATTTTTTGATTGCTATGGGTTATGAAATTGCATTGATGACAAGAAAAATATTTTGAGAAATCGACTCAAAACCTGTTATTCGAGATAATGACAGAATATTATAATGTGCAAACTGAGAAAAGTGAAAGACAAAAACTGGGGAGTTCATTCAGCATATAAGAGTGGGTTTAATCTGTAAGTTTGTAAGTAGCTTGGAAGAAAACAAGTTTTTTATATATTTTTACCCTTTGTATACCATTATTATTCTCCGTTTTTTGTGTTCATGCGAATCACTCGATCAAAAAAACTTCAGACATCAATGAAATGTATGATAAATATTATTCCACAACACAATTTTTTTACTACATAAATGGTATAGTTTTTGTTTTTATCAAGAAAATCGGAATTAGAACTCCTTATCAATAAAAACCTCTTCTATGGATTCTTGAAAATAGAATTTCCCTCGAAAACTAGTGAAATTTGGACATATGAAAACATCTGGCTACTCTTTCTTTGAAAAAGCTACAATTGTATTTAACAACCTCATGATCAGTTCCTGGAGTTCCATGATGAAGAACGGAAAAATCAGTCTTAAGCTATGTGTAAAACTGAAATTCACGAAACTGATCGACTTTTCATTTTAACATCAAAATTTTTTGCCATAAAATAGTATCAACATATTACAGATGTAGATGTAGAAATTAATTCCCTTTCTAAACATATACCATACACCAACACAATAAAAAACAGCATACGTTCAAAATAAGTGTAAATAGTCGTTACCTGGATAAAAAACAATCTCCTTTCGAGTTGAGTAGTTCGCTTGGGGTATGAGAAGCGTACAGGAAAATACTTCTGGAACATCTAGGGCGGGCAATGTTACTGTTGCAGAAACTTCGAACAATTGATCTTTCTTCTTGGATATGATGTCAGTCTCTGTGATATTCCTGTAATCAAAATAAATCGATTCAATTTCTTGGTACATTATTTACTTGTCCAGGATAATTCATATACTATATTTGATAGTAGTGAAACAAAAAAGACCTTTGACTAAATGAAAGAAAAGACCAATCATATTCACTTTGGAGCCTGCTTCACGACTTGAGCAGCGTCAGATATTAATGCGGTAGCAAACTTTTGACAAAAACCATTCGGTTACTGTGAGCTCACTCAAAATTTGTGATTATAAAACGTTTTTTAATTGTTGCTATCATTTGCTCAACTAAACAAATAAGTAACAGATCTGCTGTGGCTATCATTTTATTTCATAAGACTAGGAAAGGAAGTAAATATGTTTTTCTGCCGCGTGAAACATATAATTTTTCCTAGGATAATTTGTACAGTCTGTTCAGGAAAATGAAAACTTCACAACGAATATGATAAAGTTATAATTGAATCGTTTTCTTGGTTTTTATTGTTTTTTCACTCACGTTTCACTAAATTTATAACTTTATTTTCACCGTGTATTGGTTGTTTGTAAATAATTTTCTCTGTATCGCTCGATTTTCGGGTTAGATTCAGGAGAACAATTATTCACGTCTTACCCAAGAACCCGTCCTAACCAAGAAAACACGGATAAAAACAACATTATAAAAATTAAAAGTAAGTGATAAACTGATAATATTGATAAGAGACGAATTAGTAAATTCCTGGACGATTATAAAGCACTGTTGCCATACTTGGAAAAAAGTAAAGTTACAAAGAAATTAACAAACAAAAATAATAAGTAGAAGGATAGATAAGAGCGAAGATCTTCCGAGCCGTTGAGGCGAGACAGCTCTTTACGCCATCCCAAAAAAAATGGACAGCGACGATTATACTACAGACGAGGGAAGAAGAAAAAGAAGCAGGGAGGAAGAAAAAATATATACTAGCAGTGGAAAAAGATCACCACAAAAGACATACAAAAAGGCTGACGAAAAACTGGATTTATTAATAGAAATGATCAAAGACATGAAATCAGAACAGCAGAAAAGTAATCAGGAACAAACTGAAATCAAAGAGGAAATAAAAAAAATAAGGGAAGAGAATAAAAAATTAAACCAGGAGAACGCGAAACTAGTAAAAGAGAATAGAGAAATAAAAGAAAAAGTTAAAACAGTGGAAAAGAAGATAGAATGGCTAGAGAAAGAAAAAAAAAGGAATAATATAATAGTTACAGGATTAAAAATAGAAACCAATGATTCAGAAGAAATCAAGGAAAAAATAGGAAGCATGCTGGGCAATGAAATTGGTGTTCAAACGCGAATAAAGAGAACACAAAAACTAGGAGAAAAAACTTTTTTAGCTGAATTTGAGAATTATGCAGATAAAGAAAATGTTATGAAAAACAAGCATAAATTGAAAAACAAAACAGGCAGAATATACATCAACGAAGATAAGACAGTGAAGGAAATGGAAAAGGAAAGATTAATCAGAAAAAGAGGAAAGGAAGAAAGAGAGAAAGGAAATTCAGTTAAAATAGGATACAATAAAATTATTATCAATAATCAAGAGTGGAAGTGGAATTATAATAATGAAAGGCTAGAATTAACTCATTCAAAAAACTAAAAAAGGAAACCCAAACGATAACGACAAGCGCGATGGAAAAGGACAAGAAAGTGGTAAAAATGAACAAAGAAACTAATAAAACGGAAATATTAACAAATGTTGATAAGGCAACAGTATCATGGAAAATAGGAACGTGGAATGTTAGAAGTTTATCAGGAAAAGAAAAAGAGCTGGAAGAAGAATTTGAAAAGACAGGGCTTGAAATATTGGCCGTAACGGAAACAAAAAAGAAAGGACAAGGGATGGTACTAACAGAAAATGGACATGTTCTATTACACAGTGGAGTCTCAGAGAAGCAGAGAGCCACAAAGGGAGTAGCTTGTTTAATACATAAAAGAACCTCAAAACAAATTACTCAATGGAGAGGATGGACGGAACGAATAATGACAGTGGAGCTCAAAGATCAAAATAAAAACATAAAAACAGTAATTGTGGTATATGGACCAAATGAGGATGAAGCAGCGGAAATTAAAAATAAATTTTGGGAGGAACTGACAGAAATAACAGAAGAAGCAAAAGGAAAGATATTTGTATTAGGGGACTTTAACAGTAGAGTGGGAAAACAGGATTTAATATATAATAGTATACTAGGTACACATGGAGAGGAGATCAGAAATAATAATGGAGAAAGAATGCTAGATTACTGTACAATGAACAATCTAATGATAACAAATACGTTCTTTGAACATAAGGAGATTCACAAATTCACGCGGGAATGCAAAAGCAGAAATGAAAAATCAGTAATCGATTACATTCTGGTAGAAAAATGTAATAGACAGGAAATAATAGACACGAAGGTAAGGAGGGGGCCAGAAATTGGTAGTGACCACTACTTACTAGTAACGAAAATAAAAGAACAAATAAATAAACTGGAGGAATCTAAACTAAACACAAGAGTTGAATGGGAATCAATAAAAACCTATAAACTATCAAACAAGTTAACAGCAAAAAAATTCACTGAATCACTTACACTGAAGTTTGAATTGCTATCAAAAACCCAACAAAATCATAATCTGCAGACAAGGTGGAATTACTTCAAAAATACAATATTAGAAACGGCTCAAGAAATATGTGGAACTAGTAAAAAGAACAATTATAAGAAACAGACCGCCTGGTGGACAGAAGAAATAAAAAACCAAATAAAACTTAAAAAGAAGTTGTGGAGAAAGTACTTGAGTAAAAGATGTACAAAAAATTATGAATTATACAAGAGGGAAAGAAAAATAGTAAAGGAACTAGTATTGCAGGCTAAGAAGGAGACATGGATAGAATTTGGAGAAAAAATGGAAAGTGACAGCAAAACTAATCAAAAATTATTTTACAAAACAATGAAAACCTTGCGAAAAGAAAAAAAACCAGACACGACAAGTATTAAAGATAAAAATGGAGAATTGCTAACGGAAGGAACGGAAATAATGAACAGATGGAGAGAATACTTTCAAGAACTACTAGATGGACAACAAGAAAAGGAAAAAGAGGAAATAACTATAGAACGCTTGATAAATAAAGAAAAAGGTGAAGGTACAAACATGGAAGATTTAACAGAAATTATACGAACACTCAAAAACGGTAAAGCTCCAGGATATGACAAACTTACAACAGAGATGTTTAAAAATCTGGGTCAAAAAGGAATGAATTATTTACTCGAAATAATCAATACAGCATGGGATGAAGAACATATACCTGAGGATTGGAATATAGCAATGATTGTGCCAATTTATAAAACGGGGGACAAACACAATTGCAACAATTACAGAGGAATAACTCTACTTAGCACGGCTATGAAGATATATGAGAAAGTAATAGACAAGAAACTGAGACAACATGTAGAAAAAACACTAGAAGAATCACAAAGTGGTTTTAGAAAAGGAAGAAGCATACAAGATCACATTTTCACAGTTAAATTGTTAGCAGAAAAATTACTACTGCAAGATAAAGAAGCTTATGTTGGTTTCATTGATTTGGAGAAGGCTTTTGACAAAGTAACACGGGAAGCGCTATGGAAAATTCTAAAAAATAGAGGAGTTGACCAGAAGACAATAAGAATAATAGAAAATATATATAAAAGCAACTTATGCTGTATAATTCGTGAAAATGGAATTTCAGAATATTTTAAAACACAAAAAGGACTCCGACAGGGAGCCCACTATTATTTATTGTCTTTATGGATGAAATTATAAAACAATGTTCACCAAAGACGAAAAAACTACATATAGGTTACAGAAATTTACAGAGAGTAAACATCGCGGAAGGAGCCTTTGCAGACGATTTGATTATTATGACGGGGTCAGAAAAGGATTTACAACACAACTTCGACATATGGAATAAAACTCTAAAAGAAAATGGAATGAACATAAATAAAACCAAAACAAAAGTGATGCAGATAAGTAACAACAGTACAGAAATAAATATTGCAATAGATGGAACAAATATCGAACAGGTGAAAAGTTTCAAATACTTAGGAGTGGAAATTCAAGAGAACGGAAAACAAGATATTGAAATCAATAATAGAATACAAAACACTTTGAAATCATACTACGCAATGAACAGATCATTTATAAATAAAAAAGAAATATCAAAGAAAACGAAGATGAATGTTTATAAAACCATATTCAGACCAATCCTTACATTTGGATGCGAATCATGGGTACTCACACAGCGACAAAAAAGTCAAATACAGGCCGTAGAGATGAAGTATCTCAGAAGAGTTAGGGGTGTCACAAAAAGAGACAAAATGAGAAATGTAAAAATAAGAGAAGACCTGGGAATAGAACCACTGCTGGATTTCATTGAAAAAAGACAACTTAGATGGTGGGGGCATCTCCAAAGAATGAATAAGGAGAGGCCTGTCAGGCAAGTGTGGGAATCTAGGATAAAAAGAGCTAGGAAAAGAGGAAGACCGAAACAAACATGGGATGGAGTAATTGTAGAAATAATGAAGAAAAGAGGGACAACATGGTTAGCGGCCAAGGCACTAGCAAATAACAAAAAAGAATGGGCAAAATTTGTGTACAGACACTGAAAAATATCGTTGACAATATAGACAATAAAATATACCCTACACCATTAAATGGTAACAGGGATTTTGATTATACAGTGGACGGCTAATTTATGGAATATTATCATTATTTCGAGAACCGTCGAGTTTTGAGGGTAATCCCGAAACAGGTCGATTTTTGTTATAAAATACCCATCTTATAACGTACATGGAGTAAGGATGACGTCACCGGTGTGGGTGTAGTGACGTAATCGTTAATTTTTTTAAATAGAAATCGGTATAATGCGACACCTCATTTGAAGGAGAATTTAATTCTCTATTTAACGACATTACATTTGTAACTAAAATATTTTTTTAAGGGTACAAAAACATTTCTTTTTTATTTAAATTCAACCAAATTACAACTAATGATTTAATTGATAACGTACCTTAAAGTAACCAAATTATGCATAATAATTATTTTAAATTAAATGTTCCAAATGCCATCCATCGGTTCTTGCCATGACTTTCTGAAATAAATACTTAAAAAAGCAAAAATAAGTAAAAATAATAATGGACACAAAAAGTTATCTCATAAACACTGAAACTTTTTGTCAAATGTTAAATCAAGCAAGTGATATTGGCATAGTTACTGTAATATTTATTGTCGTAAATATTTTTTGATTTTGTGAATTGTCATCAGTTGTCAATTGTAATTTTTACTTTTGATTACTAAATTATGGCTCACCTAAATGAAACACAACGCATAGAAATATTAATTCTTAGCGGATGTGGAGATACAAAAAGAACACAGAACGAGGTATGCAATTTATTCAACGCAAAATATCCAGACAGACCCATCAGCCAATCAACAGTAAGTAAAATAGTCCGAAAATTTGGAGAAACTGGACACGTTAAACATATTCCAAACGCTGGGCGTCCTAAAATTGCAGACAATGTGAAACTTGATGTTTTATTAAATGTCCATGACAATCCTCACAGTAGTTCAACACAAATGGGTGAATATGCTGGAGTTTCCCAACGATCGGTATTACGTATTTTAAAAAAAGAAAAATACCATCCCTACAAAATTCAACTACACCAGGAATTAAACGACGACGATCCCGATCGCCAGCTTCAATTTTCTGAAATTATGCAGGATTTATGTATCGGCAATCCACGTTTCATCAATCAAATCCTCTTTCCCGATGAAGCCACATTTTTTTTACATGGTACCGTGAATCGTCAAAATTGCAGGTATTGGAGTCAAGAAAACCCACATTGGATGACTGAGGCACACACGCAATATCCTCAGAAAGTGAATGTATGGGCAGGGATCATCGATGACAGAATCATTGGCCCTTTTTTCTTTGAAGAAAATCTAACAGGAGAACGTTATTTAACTTTTTTGAGAAATCAACTTATACCTGTCCTTGCTAACATGTATCCAAATGCCAATAATGCAAATTTACCTAGTGACAATATCTGGTTTCAACAAGATGGAGCCCCTCCGCATTACGCACGTGAAGTACGTCAATTTTTAAATAATTGCTTCCCCAGGAGATGGATCGGAAGACGAGGTTTTATAGAGTGGCCAGCAAGGTCGCCAGATCTAACACCTCTAGACTCTTTCCTGTGGGGTTACATAAAATCAAAAGTTTATGTCAATAGACCCCAAAATTTACAGAACTTAAAAGATAGAATTAGGCATGAAATGAGTCCCATTACTCCAGAAGTCATCCGCAAGGTACTTGATGAATGTGTCCGTAGATTCGCATATTGTCAAGAAACCGATGGAGGGCATTTCGAACATTTAATTTAAAATAATTATTATGCATAATTTGGTTACTTTAAGGTACGTTATCAATTAAATCATTAGTTGTAATTTGGTTGAATTTAAATAAAAAAGAAATGTTTTTGTACCCTTAAAAAAATATTTTAGTTACAAATGTAATGTCGTTAAATAGAGAATTAAATTCTCCTTCAAATGAGGTGTCGCATTATACCGATTTCTATTTAAAAAAATTAACGATTACGTCACTACACCCACACCGGTGACGTCATCCTTACTCCATGTACGTTATAAGATGGGTATTTTATAACAAAAATCGACCTGTTTCGGGATTACCCTCAAAACTCGACGGTTCTCGAAATAATGATAATATTCCATAAATTAGCCGTCCACTATATATATATATATATACAGTATGATGCAAAAGTATGGAATAAATTCATTATTTCAGAAACAGACGACTTTTAAAAAAAATGTTAAAACACGTCAATTTTAATTTTTGAATGGCCATCAACTGCTATAGATGTGTTGGACATTACGTCATTAGTGATGGCGTAATGACGTCATCGACGATTTTTTTAAATACAAACCGAGGTCACGTGACAGCTCATTTGAAAGGTCTCCTTATCGCCTTTGCAACAATGTAATCATTTAAATATTTATTTCTACAGGGTTAACCAAAACTGTTGGTTTATTAATACAATTAACTTGGAATAAATGTTTACTTACATACAATTAAATTACAACAAATGTTCAAATTGCCGACCTTCAGCAATGATACAATGAGAAAGGCGAGCAGTAAATTCTTTCGTAACGTTTTCGAGGACTTCAGGTGTTATTTGTGCAATTTCCGTTCGGATTCGCTCCCTCAACTCTTCTAAATTATTCGGTCGACTTTGATATACTCTGCTCTTTAAATATCCCCACAAAAAAAAGTCTAACGGAGTCAAATCTGGAGACCTTGGTGGCCATTCGATAGGCCCCCTTCTTCCTATCCACCTTCCTGGGAAAACGTTATTAAGGTAATTTCGTACCTCAACGCCATAGTGTGGGGGAGCCCCATCCTGTTGGTACCATAAATCATTTCTATTTGGAAATAGCTGATTCAGCTGTGGCAACAGATAATTTTGAAAAAATTCCAGATAACTAGCAGCAGTTAGGTTTTCCTCAAAAAAATATGGCCCTACAATTTGATTGTTTATAATGCCGGCCCAAACATTCAGCTTCTCGGGATATTGTGTCCTATACTCTTCCATCCAATGTGGATTTTCACTTGCCCAATATCGACATGTCTGGCGATTTACGTGACCGTTCAGCATAAAAGACGCTTCATCTGAAAAAAGTACCTTTTGTATGAAACCCGGATCTCTGTTACATTGTTCCATAACGATTTCGCAGAATTCGATTCTTCTATCAAAGTCATCTTCTAATAGCTCCTGGACCAGATGTACTTTGTATGGATGCCACTTCTCCTTTTTTAGCACTCTTACAACAGTTGATTGGTGGACATTCATATCTAGTGCGACCTGCCTAGAACTTGTATGAGGATTTTCTTGAAACGCCAGTACAACGTCCAGTTTTTTGGCTTCGGATATTGAAGTTCTACCGCTTCTGGGAAGATCTTTAACATGGCCCGTTTCTCTAAATTTTTTTTCAATTTTACTTACTGCTGATTGAGTAATTGGATCGCGATTGGGGTATTTAGCATTAAATAAATTACGAACTTCTGCTTGAGTCCTCACTCTATCTCCATAACCAATCATGGTTAAAATCTCGATTCGTTCTGTTTCTGTTAGTTTCATTTTTGTAAATGCTGTTATTAATGTCGCAAAAAATTCGAAGAGTAAAAATTTGACGTCTATTATTTGACAGATTCACAGATCATTGACGAATAAAGACGAGTCAATGACAATATTGATTTAAATATTTTTGTAAAAATAATTCCGAGCACTTACTATAATAATTAATTTCAAATTATAATGTAACATTGTTTTTATCAATGTATTTTTTTTCGGAACCAACAATAAACACTATTTTGTTTTATTCCCAGTGGCGGTCCTTAGTGTATTATAGTTCAGTGAATGAATATTTATTGTAATTCCATGTTACTTAACAAAGTTCATAATTTTGGTTAACACTGTAGAAATAAATATTTAAATGATTACATTGTTGCAAAGGCGATAAGAAGACCTTTCAAATGAGCTGTCACGTGACCTCGGTTTGTATTTAAAAAAATCGTCGATGACGTCATTACGCCATCACTAATGACGTAATGTCCAACACATCTATAGCAGTTGATGGCCATTCAAAAATTAAAATTGACGTGTTTTAAGATTTTTTTTAAAAGTCGTCTGTTTCTGAAATAATGAATTTATTCCATACTTTTGCATCATACTGTATATAATTGAATCGTATTTTTATATTATTATTCTCGATTATACCTTAGATTAGATTTGATGAGGCGGCTACTCGGCCTATTCCACTGCGACCTTTTCAGATCTATTGTGTTCCTCTGAATCTAGATTACATTTTTCAATCCGACTTCATTTAAGTAGCCAAGCAGTCTCGAGTCTAATTATTATTCTTCGCTGGTGGCTTTTCATCGCCTAGTACAAGTAACCAAACGTTTACGAGGCAATAGCACTGACATAGGATGTGCTCAGGAGTTTCCTTTTCTAGGTTACTGAATCTTCACGTGACCACGTCTTTTGAATCCATTAGCTTCACCCATAGATAAAAAACTACTTATAGATGGGAAACTGACCCGTGGCGCCCTCTATTCATACGGGTGGCGCTACCTTGAGAGTCCCGTCAGTACCTCTGGCACAAATCAGGTTGTGAACTTCGCTAACAGCCGAAAAAGAAGATTCCTGTAATTTTACAGTTTTTTGCGGTATATTCAAAATTACTGTAATTTTACTTTTATTGCAAAATAACATTCACGATCCATTTTTTGATATTTCATTTAAAATTACTCAACATTAGATTGATATTACAATAATAACAATGGAAAGTCAAGTAAAATTAAATGAAATGTCAAAAAATGGATCATATAATGCCTGAATTGCGAAAAATAAAGCAATAATCAACAAGTTTACATATTTTATTGAATAAAAAAAGTATACAATAAATGGAACATATCTCAATAACAAACAGGAAAAAAATAAATGCTAGGAATTCAACAATAATGCTGGGAAGTTCAAAGTTGTGTGGAAGAATAGCTGCTACTTCTGTTACTTTCTATTTGATGGAACATGTTTTGAAATGAAGATAAAGCTTACCGTATGCACCTCACATTACAGTCTTTCACAAAACATATTCTTGAAATTGTCTCTTAAAGTAAAAGTCCCACTATGAACAATAAAATCTAAATACGAATACTCAACACACACACATATAAGCAGTTGTTAGTGGTTGTCAGGTTAGGATGTCAGCGCTAATATGTATGTGGAAGAATCTGCAACTACCACTAATGGCGTTACAGTTTTCATCAAATTACAAATTTTAGTACTCACGGGACTTTTTATGTGGCAGCAACCATGCGCCTTCAGAGATCCCCTACGCTTCACCTACCTACTACCCACTACGTCTTTGACAGTTTTTCTCTCTTTTCCTCATCAGGTCTACCGTAAAAGTTGGCAAAAGTCCTCTCAAGAGCTGAGACCAGATTTCTGTGCTGCCCACTTTTTTCTGGTCATATTTATTGTCGAATTTACGACGCTGCAGAAGGGTTCCGGTCTAATAAATTGCAATTTATTGATCTTATGTCCTTGCGCTCTGGTCCCCAGCTACCTTGCGATGGTCTCTCTCAGTGAAGACGGCAACTGAACAGAATGTCCTTTCCTGCACTGCCCCCTCTTGTGCCATAAATATGGTTGAAAACTGATTACACTCATTATATCCTGGAAATTATCAGTAGGCTTCCCAGAGCAAGTCAACTTGAATAAATCAAAAAGGTACCTATATGATTTTAGTTTCTATTTTTGTTATTGAAGTTCAATGATACAGCCCTGTTTTTTTTTTAACCTTTCAAAGTAAACGCCTCGACGGGACAAAAATACTTGATGACCTCATCGAGAAAAAAAATTGAGAATAAGCGGAGTGGTAAGCAATAAACCAAATAGGCAGTTTTTATTTCCATCCTATTGTTGCGATCCTCGTCAGGATGTGAAGAAAAAGTAATAAAACTAAATTCCGGAAGTACACAATAGTGACACACATGATATAGAAATTTGAGTTTGTGGTGCATTATTTCGAGAAGGTTTATTTTTATGTCTTACATTGATATAAAGCACAAATTGAATTTAAGGCAACAAAAAAGAAACTCTTGGAATGAATAATGCTGTGAATGATACGACTTCTCAAAAAACTACTAGAAATTGGTCAATAGACCTTCAATACTTTTTGTGTCGCCTGAAAAATGGGACCCTTTCGGTATAATTCAATCATGAGAACAAATTTGAATACAATTTTTGAACCAATTTTTAGAGGTCATTGTGATTTTTCTCATGCTCACTAAAGACACAAATTAGTGGCTTGGAAATGGCCATTTGATTTCAGTACAGAAAAAAAAGTTGGCAGCAGCCAGTTCAGTGATAATGGTTGATAGTGAGGTGAATATACCTACCAATAAAACATCAAAATAATGAGTTTTGACAAACATTCTGATAGAAAACGTACTGTGCCATCTGGTAAGACACACCATAGTATGAATCTGATATATTTTCAACTCAAAAATGTTATTAACGTGAATTTTTTGAACGGTTTTTGTTAATAACTCGAATGCTTATTAAGTAATCGTTATCGTGTCAAACGACAAGGCATTCTTAAAGTTATAGCGTTGAAACTTAGAGAAAAAAAAGGCAATTGCTGCAAATAAAAAATGGTATGATTATCCACTTGAGTATAAAATCTGCACAAATAAGATCTCTTCGATTTGTTTTTTTAGCCTCTCTTCACACCAAATTTGTAACTTATCGTCAGTAGGATCTTCATTTATCCCTTTTGATTTAGTATCTACTTTTTGCGTTGAATGGTTTTCGATCCTGGTACCTGTGATAATACATTCTTCGTCAGACAAACCAGCGGGGACTGATGGCTCCGCATAAATATCGTCGATCACATTGTCATCAGCATGCCAAAACAGCGTCTACTTCTGCCACAATTACTTCTCATATCCAAATTTGCAAGGATGTTGAGGCAGAAGCAAAAAGAATCGTTAGATATATGTGGCAAACTCACTGGAGCTCCACCAAGACTTTCCTAGTATCTATTCAGCATTTTATCAACACACCTCTGTATTCTGACCAAACTGGATTCTCTAGACAAGAAGTATCAATACTACGGAGATTTCGAATAGGCCACACCAAACTCACACATAGCTACTAAATGACCTCAAGCAACAGACCTTTCTGTCAAAGCTGCCAGTTTCCACTAACTGTTGAACACATCCTGGCTGATTGTCGCCAATTTAGCACAAGAAGACGACAACATAATCTGCAAGACATCCTAGGGAACTTAAGCCAATTCGAGACACTAAAATTCTCAAAAGATATTCCTATATCACTCTTTTATAAACTTTAAATTTTGTTTGGTAACTACTGTTTTCTGTAATCTGTAATCGCCCTGTGCAAGTGGTCATAGTTGCTGAGCACGTGAATTGAATAAAAAATAATAATAATTTTGTTGAATTTAGAAGCATGGAATGAAAAAAGCAGGCCTGACTACTCAATTCAATTTTTGGGTGTAACTTCACTATTAAGGATATGTTCAGCGAAAGAATCCACGACTATAATAATAAATATCAGGAAACAAGTACAGAGTTTCACAAATCTTAATAGTTAGGTACTAAAAAAACTAGGAAAAATGCTTGAAAAGCTGTAAGTACTAATTTTGCTTATTAATAAAAAATGTAAAGTTTAAACAACCAGTGAACTGAATATTTGAGATTGAACTATGCAAGTTTCTTGTTCCTTTTTGTGTTCTGGTGTATATAGAAATATAAAATGAAAATATAGTCTACAAATTATGAAATCTAACAATTTCAATTTGTTAAATCTACATTATATCTAAACTTAAAGTGACGCATTTCTCTAACACAGTTGCTTCAAGTTTAAATATAATGTAGATTTAACAAATTAAAATTGTTTGATTCCATACTTTACTATGGATCTACATCAAGTAAAAGCCTCATCTATTCAATATAGTCTGCACCATACCAATGATACAAAACAATATAATATTCAAATTTATAAAGTATTAATTAGCAAGCGGTAACTTGATAAATTACAGCACTCGCCTGCAAACTTCATCTGCGTGAATTATGACATTAGCGGAAGTTGAATACTATGTATATTTTATCTACGACTATAATAATAAATACATATACAAGTACAAAAAAACTCATCAATTACTTATTCTGTTCATAAATTGAATCAACTGTGAAACTTAAACAACCACAAAACTGAATAAGTGATATTGAATTATGAAATCTTGTTTCTTTTTGTGCTTGTTGCATATATATTGTTGATTTAACTGGTTGAGGTGTTATACAACGATATATTTAATTTGCATCATCTGCCTTATTATTTTCGGAATCATCAAACTATCCCTCTGCTAACTACTATTGTGTTTCAGTGTCATTATGTGCCCTATAGCATCTACTAAAAAAGTTACCGAGGAGTGGCGAAAACAATGCCTTGTATATAAATTACACATCAAGAATTAGGAAAATGTAGCAGTCCCCAGTGATCCAAATTTATTCGAGGTATAATATCGATGGCGAAGTAATGGAAAGACAAAGATTCAAATATTTCCCAGCTTCATGAAAACAATGGATTTTATAGCTTTTTTTTATTTTTTGTATTTGACCATGGAAATAAATACATGATCTTCTTAATCTGTAATGTTCATAGAGTGGAATTCTGCAGCACGACTGGCACTCATAATGCTCATTATTGAAGCAGCCAGAAAGAGATTATGCAATCATAATATTCGAAGAACAATGCTGATCAAACACAAATATCACCACTCGATGCATTCGAAATCATCAGTTATTAGGACCACACTACAAAGAGTAGCGAAAGGGAGAGCTCTAGCCTATTTAGTCAATTTACATCACAAACAAGTATATGAACTCCAAGAACTTATCAAACATCTGAATTGCATAAGCTAATACAAATAGAAACTATTCCCATTTAGATCTAATGCGCCCTAATGAAAAACATGGAATCTTCACAAACTGACAAACAGGGAAAGCGCGCCCAAAAAGCGCTTCATGATCGATATGATCGCTACCCCAATAAACTCTATATCGACAAGGAAGCTCTCTGCTGAAACATCATCTTCAGATGATGGCAATTCAAGACCAAGTAATTATTCCCTATGATTACAAGGAATTTGACACGAGGGATCCAGACATTTTGTCGGCCAAGGGCAGAAAGTGTCAACAAACAACAATACAACACATTACGTCAGAATTTTCAGCCTAAGCTAACATTGGTCACCTACGCCGGCAACTTTACAATATATGGATTAGTTAACACCTACACCCCACATAACAAGTACCATTCCCATCCAGTTCTGGATAATGCTAATCTTGGACTATAATATTAAATAGACGGGTCACGAATAATCGGTCTAATATTTCAGTTGTGAGTGAAAAAGCTAAGGTACTAGGTTCTCCTGATGGATGTTGCTGTACCCAAAAACAACAATATTTAAGACAAATACAACGAGATAATTGCAAAATACACTGATCCTGCGATTGAGGTGGGAGGAATGTGGCATGCGGAGAAGATAGAATATTTTCCAATTTCCTATAAATAGAGAATTATATTAAGGGTTTATTATAACTCACGCTGTTTGCTTACAGAAACTATCATTTTATTAGACGCAGTTAAATACTTGATGAATAACTTAATGGGAGTAGATGGAAGAAGTTACTGTACTCTCAATTCGTTCTCAATTAATATGGAAGCGCGCAAATTCAAGATGCGCATTATGATGTCTTGCAGCTGGAGGGTCTTGTGGCAGGCCATTTTCGTCATATTGTGCTTCCACTGAACAATTCGCATTAGCTGTTTTAAGTTCTAGGATTCATTGAAGTATTCAGCACGTGAACTCTGTAACAGAATAGAAAGGAAATTTCTTTCTATGTTAGGAACACAGAGCAGTCTAACACACAAAACAGTCTAAAGGCTGGACTGTTTTGTGTGTTAGACTGCTCTGTGCTCCTAGCATAGAAAGAAATTTCCTTTCTATTCTGTTACGGAGTTCACGTGCAGGTGAATGTAGTGCGTTTTTTACCTGGACTTGATACCAATAACTAGGGACGCGACTGCGCAACGCGGTTCCGTACCGTGATTCGTACGATCACAAGAATGTGGTTGGTGTTCGGCGGATGCAGCAACGACTACCCGGCGGAGATCGACTGCAAGTAGACTGCAGATGCCTGTTTTGACTGTCATGGGCGCCCGTGTACGTATGATACAGTATTTCCTATGAGTAACTTGAATTAGGCGATACGCGACGGCAATTATGTGGTCGGGCCGACCGAATTATGTTGTTCATGTACGGCCGCCCTTACCTCACCTGGACTGTTATCAGAGGTATAACAACGCAACAATTGGAGGATATTTTCCCAAACTTGATTGTTAAAGACAATAACGTGAGTAGAAAACCAAAATGTTTAATAAACTTGAAGCTTAATAGAGCTACTCTCAAGTGAGCTTTGGGGCTTTTTTAAAATTTTGAATGGCCAATATTTTTAATTCAATTTGACTTTGAAAAAAAGCGGACTGGAAAAACAAAAAGATTTTTTAAAGAAAGAACGTGGTAGTATGCTATACCCTTGTATATATCTACATATACAAACCCTGGAAAAGTCCGGTTCACCCTGTATTGCATTCTTCATCTATATCCCAATTCCTTCTCCTATTATGAATTTTATTTCATATAACGTAGTAAATGACAATCCTTTTATGAGCTTTGCACTGTATATAATACCAAAATGTATCCTCCACCAAATTGTTTTTCATTTTGATGGATTCCAGTAAATCTTCGTTTGAACACACCGAGCAAAACTTCCATAAATGAAATAGGATCTGAAAATTTTTCCACCAGCATTTCAGCTTAAAAAAAAGTCATAAAAAACAGACCCAAACAATGCTCTGCCGAGTTTGAAACCACCGAAAGTTATTTAATTTTTTCCATTCTATAAAGTCAGTAAATTGTGAAATTCTTCCTTCGTCAGTGGTGATATTTTTCTTGAGTGAGATTCTCTTCCGCTTTATGAAAGTTTGAATCGGTGGTGTGTGAAAAGATAAGGGTTTCTGTTGGTCATCGAAAGTGCTCTTGCTTGCGTCAAGTAATTTGCTATGGGTACAGGAATTGTGAAAACACCCTTGGGCTCCCCAAATGTGTTTCCTTGGATAAAGGGCGATGCTCAAGATAGTCGAGTATCTTGAATAATAGACCATTTTCATATTTGCTTATTATACTTCACATTTGTTATCCCTGAAGAACATATTTTCTCATGCTACACTTATTTTTGCCAAATTTTTTCATAAAAACATTGTGTTGGAATTAGGAAATAAAATGCAGTTTTTTCCAAGGTTGTCGAATATGTTTAAAAATACAGAATGGAGGCATGGAAAAACATGTAACACTTTTTCTGCAAAATAGCCACAAAGCATACGTAAAACGTAAAATTCTCTTCAAATTTGATAACAAATTATCAGCAGCCTTTCTGAAGCTGCTCATACGACAGCTGTCATGAAAGAAAATGGACAAAGCAGGCTGCAGATGAATAGGCTGTATGCTGAAAAAGCGAATGGAGGATGTCCTCTGTTCCAATATGTAATGTCTACCACTTTGTATCATAGTAAGCGGAGAGAGGCGTATCATAATAGAGTAACTCTTGAGTGGGTTCAGGCGCAAAACGGTATTGTGGGCAATGAAAAGATGGACATCCTAGGAAATCTTATGTCCTTGCGCTCTGGTCCCCAGCTACCTTGCGATGGTCTCTCTCAGTGAAGACGGCAACTGAACAGAATGTCCTTTCCTGCACTGCCCCCTCTTGTGCCATAAATATGGTTGAAAACTGATTACACTCATTATATCCTGGAAATTATCAGTAGGCTTCCCAGAGCAAGTCAACTTGAATAAATCAAAAAGGTACCTATATGATTTTAGTTTCTATTTTTGTTATTGAAGTTCAATGATACAGCCCTGTTTTTTTTTTAACCTTTCAAAGTAAACGCCTCGACGGGACAAAAATACTTGATGACCTCATCGAGAAAAAAAATTGAGAATAAGCGGAGTGGTAAGCAATAAACCAAATAGGCAGTTTTTATTTCCATCCTATTGTTGCGATCCTCGTCAGGATGTGAAGAAAAAGTAATAAAACTAAATTCCGGAAGTACACAATAGTGACACACATGATATAGAAATTTGAGTTTGTGGTGCATTATTTCGAGAAGGTTTATTTTTATGTCTTACATTGATATAAAGCACAAATTGAATTTAAGGCAACAAAAAAGAAACTCTTGGAATGAATAATGCTGTGAATGATACGACTTCTCAAAAAACTACTAGAAATTGGTCAATAGACCTTCAATACTTTTTGTGTCGCCTGAAAAATGGGACCCTTTCGGTATAATTCAATCATGAGAACAAATTTGAATACAATTTTTGAACCAATTTTTAGAGGTCATTGTGATTTTTCTCATGCTCACTAAAGACACAAATTAGTGGCTTGGAAATGGCCATTTGATTTCAGTACAGAAAAAAAAGTTGGCAGCAGCCAGTTCAGTGATAATGGTTGATAGTGAGGTGAATATACCTACCAATAAAACATCAAAATAATGAGTTTTGACAAACATTCTGATAGAAAACGTACTGTGCCATCTGGTAAGACACACCATAGTATGAATCTGATATATTTTCAACTCAAAAATGTTATTAACGTGAATTTTTTGAACGGTTTTTGTTAATAACTCGAATGCTTATTAAGTAATCGTTATCGTGTCAAACGACAAGGCATTCTTAAAGTTATAGCGTTGAAACTTAGAGAAAAAAAAGGCAATTGCTGCAAATAAAAAATGGTATGATTATCCACTTGAGTATAAAATCTGCACAAATAAGATCTCTTCGATTTGTTTTTTTAGCCTCTCTTCACACCAAATTTGTAACTTATCGTCAGTAGGATCTTCATTTATCCCTTTTGATTTAGTATCTACTTTTTGCGTTGAATGGTTTTCGATCCTGGTACCTGTGATAATACATTCTTCGTCAGACAAACCAGCGGGGACTGATGGCTCCGCATAAATATCGTCGATCACATTGTCATCAGCATGCCAAAACAGCGTCTACTTCTGCCACAATTACTTCTCATATCCAAATTTGCAAGGATGTTGAGGCAGAAGCAAAAAGAATCGTTAGATATATGTGGCAAACTCACTGGAGCTCCACCAAGACTTTCCTAGTATCTATTCAGCATTTTATCAACACACCTCTGTATTCTGACCAAACTGGATTCTCTAGACAAGAAGTATCAATACTACGGAGATTTCGAATAGGCCACACCAAACTCACACATAGCTACTAAATGACCTCAAGCAACAGACCTTTCTGTCAAAGCTGCCAGTTTCCACTAACTGTTGAACACATCCTGGCTGATTGTCGCCAATTTAGCACAACAAGACGACAACATAATCTGCAAGACATCCTAGGGAACTTAAGCCAATTCGAGACACTAAAATTCTCAAAAGATATTCCTATATCACTCTTTTATAAACTTTAAATTTTGTTTGGTAACTACTGTTTTCTGTAATCTGTAATCGCCCTGTGCAAGTGGTCATAGTTGCTGAGCACGTGAATTGAATAAAAAATAATAATAATTTTGTTGAATTTAGAAGCATGGAATGAAAAAAGCAGGCCTGACTACTCAATTCAATTTTTGGGTGTAACTTCACTATTAAGGATATGTTCAGCGAAAGAATCCACGACTATAATAATAAATATCAGGAAACAAGTACAGAGTTTCACAAATCTTAATAGTTAGGTACTAAAAAAACTAGGAAAAATGCTTGAAAAGCTGTAAGTACTAATTTTGCTTATTAATAAAAAATGTAAAGTTTAAACAACCAGTGAACTGAATATTTGAGATTGAACTATGCAAGTTTCTTGTTCCTTTTTGTGTTCTGGTGTATATAGAAATATAAAATGAAAATATAGTCTACAAATTATGAAATCTAACAATTTCAATTTGTTAAATCTACATTATATCTAAACTTAAAGTGACGCATTTCTCTAACACAGTTGCTTCAAGTTTAAATATAATGTAGATTTAACAAATTAAAATTGTTTGATTCCATACTTTACTATGGATCTACATCAAGTAAAAGCCTCATCTATTCAATATAGTCTGCACCATACCAATGATACAAAACAATATAATATTCAAATTTATAAAGTATTAATTAGCAAGCGGTAACTTGATAAATTACAGCACTCGCCTGCAAACTTCATCTGCGTGAATTATGACATTAGCGGAAGTTGAATACTATGTATATTTTATCTACGACTATAATAATAAATACATATACAAGTACAAAAAAACTCATCAATTACTTATTCTGTTCATAAATTGAATCAACTGTGAAACTTAAACAACCACAAAACTGAATAAGTGATATTGAATTATGAAATCTTGTTTCTTTTTGTGCTTGTTGCATATATATTGTTGATTTAACTGGTTGAGGTGTTATACAACGATATATTTAATTTGCATCATCTGCCTTATTATTTTCGGAATCATCAAACTATCCCTCTGCTAACTACTATTGTGTTTCAGTGTCATTATGTGCCCTATAGCATCTACTAAAAAAGTTACCGAGGAGTGGCGAAAACAATGCCTTGTATATAAATTACACATCAAGAATTAGGAAAATGTAGCAGTCCCCAGTGATCCAAATTTATTCGAGGTATAATATCGATGGCGAAGTAATGGAAAGACAAAGATTCAAATATTTCCCAGCTTCATGAAAACAATGGATTTTATAGCTTTTTTTTATTTTTTGTATTTGACCATGGAAATAAATACATGATCTTCTTAATCTGTAATGTTCATAGAGTGGAATTCTGCAGCACGACTGGCACTCATAATGCTCATTATTGAAGCAGCCAGAAAGAGATTATGCAATCATAATATTCGAAGAACAATGCTGATCAAACACAAATATCACCACTCGATGCATTCGAAATCATCAGTTATTAGGACCACACTACAAAGAGTAGCGAAAGGGAGAGCTCTAGCCTATTTAGTCAATTTACATCACAAACAAGTATATGAACTCCAAGAACTTATCAAACATCTGAATTGCATAAGCTAATACAAATAGAAACTATTCCCATTTAGATCTAATGCGCCCTAATGAAAAACATGGAATCTTCACAAACTGACAAACAGGGAAAGCGCGCCCAAAAAGCGCTTCATGATCGATATGATCGCTACCCCAATAAACTCTATATCGACAAGGAAGCTCTCTGCTGAAACATCATCTTCAGATGATGGCAATTCAAGACCAAGTAATTATTCCCTATGATTACAAGGAATTTGACACGAGGGATCCAGACATTTTGTCGGCCAAGGGCAGAAAGTGTCAACAAACAACAATACAACACATTACGTCAGAATTTTCAGCCTAAGCTAACATTGGTCACCTACGCCGGCAACTTTACAATATATGGATTAGTTAACACCTACACCCCACATAACAAGTACCATTCCCATCCAGTTCTGGATAATGCTAATCTTGGACTATAATATTAAATAGACGGGTCACGAATAATCGGTCTAATATTTCAGTTGTGAGTGAAAAAGCTAAGGTACTAGGTTCTCCTGATGGATGTTGCTGTACCCAAAAACAACAATATTTAAGACAAATACAACGAGATAATTGCAAAATACACTGATCCTGCGATTGAGGTGGGAGGAATGTGGCATGCGGAGAAGATAGAATATTTTCCAATTTCCTATAAATAGAGAATTATATTAAGGGTTTATTATAACTCACGCTGTTTGCTTACAGAAACTATCATTTTATTAGACGCAGTTAAATACTTGATGAATAACTTAATGGGAGTAGATGGAAGAAGTTACTGTACTCTCAATTCGTTCTCAATTAATATGGAAGCGCGCAAATTCAAGATGCGCATTATGATGTCTTGCAGCTGGAGGGTCTTGTGGCAGGCCATTTTCGTCATATTGTGCTTCCACTGAACAATTCGCATTAGCTGTTTTAAGTTCTAGGATTCATTGAAGTATTCAGCACGTGAACTCTGTAACAGAATAGAAAGGAAATTTCTTTCTATGTTAGGAACACAGAGCAGTCTAACACACAAAACAGTCTAAAGGCTGGACTGTTTTGTGTGTTAGACTGCTCTGTGCTCCTAGCATAGAAAGAAATTTCCTTTCTATTCTGTTACGGAGTTCACGTGCAGGTGAATGTAGTGCGTTTTTTACCTGGACTTGATACCAATAACTAGGGACGCGACTGCGCAACGCGGTTCCGTACCGTGATTCGTACGATCACAAGAATGTGGTTGGTGTTCGGCGGATGCAGCAACGACTACCCGGCGGAGATCGACTGCAAGTAGACTGCAGATGCCTGTTTTGACTGTCATGGGCGCCCGTGTACGTATGATACAGTATTTCCTATGAGTAACTTGAATTAGGCGATACGCGACGGCAATTATGTGGTCGGGCCGACCGAATTATGTTGTTCATGTACGGCCGCCCTTACCTCACCTGGACTGTTATCAGAGGTATAACAACGCAACAATTGGAGGATATTTTCCCAAACTTGATTGTTAAAGACAATAACGTGAGTAGAAAACCAAAATGTTTAATAAACTTGAAGCTTAATAGAGCTACTCTCAAGTGAGCTTTGGGGCTTTTTTAAAATTTTGAATGGCCAATATTTTTAATTCAATTTGACTTTGAAAAAAAGCGGACTGGAAAAACAAAAAGATTTTTTAAAGAAAGAACGTGGTAGTATGCTATACCCTTGTATATATCTACATATACAAACCCTGGAAAAGTCCGGTTCACCCTGTATTGCATTCTTCATCTATATCCCAATTCCTTCTCCTATTATGAATTTTATTTCATATAACGTAGTAAATGACAATCCTTTTATGAGCTTTGCACTGTATATAATACCAAAATGTATCCTCCACCAAATTGTTTTTCATTTTGATGGATTCCAGTAAATCTTCGTTTGAACACACCGAGCAAAACTTCCATAAATGAAATAGGATCTGAAAATTTTTCCACCAGCATTTCAGCTTAAAAAAAAGTCATAAAAAACAGACCCAAACAATGCTCTGCCGAGTTTGAAACCACCGAAAGTTATTTAATTTTTTCCATTCTATAAAGTCAGTAAATTGTGAAATTCTTCCTTCGTCAGTGGTGATATTTTTCTTGAGTGAGATTCTCTTCCGCTTTATGAAAGTTTGAATCGGTGGTGTGTGAAAAGATAAGGGTTTCTGTTGGTCATCGAAAGTGCTCTTGCTTGCGTCAAGTAATTTGCTATGGGTACAGGAATTGTGAAAACACCCTTGGGCTCCCCAAATGTGTTTCCTTGGATAAAGGGCGATGCTCAAGATAGTCGAGTATCTTGAATAATAGACCATTTTCATATTTGCTTATTATACTTCACATTTGTTATCCCTGAAGAACATATTTTCTCATGCTACACTTATTTTTGCCAAATTTTTTCATAAAAACATTGTGTTGGAATTAGGAAATAAAATGCAGTTTTTTCCAAGGTTGTCGAATATGTTTAAAAATACAGAATGGAGGCATGGAAAAACATGTAACACTTTTTCTGCAAAATAGCCACAAAGCATACGTAAAACGTAAAATTCTCTTCAAATTTGATAACAAATTATCAGCAGCCTTTCTGAAGCTGCTCATACGACAGCTGTCATGAAAGAAAATGGACAAAGCAGGCTGCAGATGAATAGGCTGTATGCTGAAAAAGCGAATGGAGGATGTCCTCTGTTCCAATATGTAATGTCTACCACTTTGTATCATAGTAAGCGGAGAGAGGCGTATCATAATAGAGTAACTCTTGAGTGGGTTCAGGCGCAAAACGGTATTGTGGGCAATGAAAAGATGGACATCCTAGGAAATCTAGGGTCTAAAACTACATTAACTGGTCCTGAACCTGCTGCACGTGGTTGTACATTTCGGTGAATTCAATTTAAATATGAGGCGTACTGTAGACACGTGCTTTGATGGAAACACAGAAAACTGATTACTCACTGAAAACTGTACTCATGTAAACAAATCGATATAAGGATTGATTGAGTATGGAAGAGGAGGAAACAGTCCCTCACATTATCTTCTAATGTAAAGCATTGTGTTATTGGAGATCTAAGGACTAGATCATTCAAGGAAGGATTCCTTCAAGAAAAGCCTAGTTAAGAAGATGTCGAGCCTGATGAAGGCTACAGGTCTCTTCACGACACAACCAGGAGCACGAAAAACCTAGAGACAAAGGAGCCAAGGACTCTAAGCGTCTCACTGTTGGTGCCAAGCTAATCAATCAATTGACTAAACATGGCCTGGAGACTCCCTTGTCTCAGTACTTCAAGGTGCATACGATCCAGTTGTCTGACTATGGGTATAAGTATAACGACTTTTGCCTGAAATACGCATGCAACTTCCTGAAACGATGCTTGGACACTTCACCTGGGTATAGGACTGTAATCTTAGTTTCTAAGGTTGTCGTTGATTGTGAAATTATGGTCAACATTTTCAATTTCAAGAAGCTGTATATAGTTATTTCCACATTCGCTCTAAAATGTGAAGCAAGAGGCGGAAGATTGTGGCTAAGTTCAGTCAGTCGATACAAAATTGATAAAAAAGACTCTCAAGTTCTCTACAAATTGTAAAGTATGACTTGACCCGTCACTTCACCATTCCACACACCATTCTGTTAAATGGTTGAACAGTTTCAAAATGACTTTTCCCATGAATGCATGTATGTATGTTTTTTTGGGGTAACATTCGCTGACACCTGGAAGATTGTGCCACCTCACTTTCACTTAGTTTTTGAGGAGAGTCTCTGAAAGTAGCTCCTTCAGTCCTTTCTCCCGGAGGAATTCCAGAATATCTGCAGGCTTCAACTTATGTAATGCCTGATTGCACCAGTTCAGCTTAAATGTAATGCTTAACAAAGTGCAGCTTAATAATAATTCCAATCTCTCATTGCACCATGTAACGCTTAGTAAAGCCACGCTTACGTACAATATGTATGTCTTTACTTGTATGGCATAGGGATGTTCAATTTTTTTACTAGATTGTCATAATTTTGGTTGGCAATACCAGTATTTTATTTGACAACTTCTTAATTTTGTTAAAATTTGATTAATCTTTGTAATTTCTGCCATGGAAGGTGAAAAGAGAATTCTTTCGGCAAATTTCACTTCAGAAAAGAAAATGCTTTGCCTACACTTAGTTAAAAAATATAAAGGAAATTATAGAATGCAAAAAGACAGACGAGGTAACATGAAGGGAAGAGAAAGAAGCATGAAAAAAAATTGAAAAGGAATTCAAGTAATTAAAGTTGAAACGGGTCATTTCGAACATAAATGTTCCTTGAAATACCATTTTCAAGTAAATCTAAAATTTCTAGTTCTTCATCAAGATTTTCTTCTAAATTCATTGTTGTTTGTAAACACCAAACCAACTCAAAAATTAGGTTATACTATTGGAAACGTCACAAAACGTCAGAATACAATGAACGCGCAATCGCATATCTACTGCTTAAAAATAAGCTATGGACAAAGCTGTGCTTTAGATTTCGTGCATATAAGCTTCGCTTTGATGACGGTGCAACAAGCTTAATTTTTTAAGCCTGGCTTACTTGTTAAGCCAAGGTGGTGCAATAGGACATAAATGTTCCTTTTCTATCCAGTTACCAACCAGATACTGTGCTCTAGGATTCTGAAGTGCTGTGAAATTGGAAAGTATGTGTATAGAGGTTTCTTTTTCCATGCCACAAATCTACATTCTTCTTCCTCCACTATTTTATGCTTTTTCAGGTGCCCATTCAGGCGACAATGTCCCGTTAGGATCCCTGTTAAAACTCTAAGCGCAGTTCTTCTGCTATTTTATTTCCTTCCATTCCAGTGTGTCCTGGAATCCATAGTAAGATTTTCATAAAACTTTGCTGGTGCATGGGAGCAATTTGATAATAAAATGAACACACCACAAGTGAATTATATATGAGTGGTGTCCAATATCTGTGCTCTTCCCACCACACCTCCTAATATTGGGAGGAGCAAGGTTAGAATTATTTAGGCTGCAGAACCTGAAGAATTGAAGAGTTGAATCAGGACTAATATCTATCAAGGACATAGTAAGTGGAGCAATTCTAGATATAAAAACAGGCTATATACCTACTGAACTTCTTTGGCTTTAGATATGGAGGTAGAGATACTTTAGAGAAGAGACTGGCAAGTCTCAAGCGGTCTGGCGTTTTCCCCTTGAAGAGACCTAGTACACAGGCGAGTCGAAGACTAGGAAAGCAGAAGTATACCTTTAGTGAAATGAGGATAACTTTGATATCCTTGATAGTCAATATGAAGAATACATAACTCATACTCATAGGATAAAGATGTTGATTGAAAGCTAGACAAGCTTGAAATAGTCAAGAGGAAACATAAGTTTCAGTGGAGGATGTCCAAGGAAAACTAGCAGAACTGGTAACACTCAAGTGATATTATTATGTCAATTGCTTGGATATAACGATACATCTGAGAGCTAGTGAGGCTCAGTAATAATTCATGCTATACAAAAATCAGTCTTTGGGACATACAGAAAGTGGTTTGAGAGCAAAAAATGTTGAAATTGCGCTCACAGTACGTTATATTTTTCACGCAAATGAATATTGAATATACCACTAGAGATAGAAACATATTATTCTTTTAAAATTACCATTATTGTGGTAAATACATATTATTTTTGAGCTGTTCATTCGACAAATGTGGAGGAGACCCATTTTAAATTTTATGTGGTGTCACATAACCATTTAATTAGCGGACTTACAAGGCGATCCCAAATATACCTCACTTGATAAACTTTGATAAATAATTTAAAAGTTGGTTAAGTGTTCCATCTTTTTCCTTCACCGTAGCCGAGTAAAAACAACTCTCACTTGTGAATTAGGTACTTAGGACAAAAACACCAAATGATTTATTCTGAAAGGTATAATGTGACAGAATATAAAATCCAGATCGGTTGAGTAGAGACGCTTTTACAGACGTTAATGAAATTTTGGTGTAAAAGCGGTTCTGTGAATTTTATGCTGTTGATGTTTATACAAATGACAAGAAACGGAAGTCCAATTTGAATATATCAATTTTCATTTCCTTGAGTGCTGCACTCCATCTAAACTTTTGCGTGTAGAAATAAGCAATAACTTTTGTATCATCACTTTTGCTGTCCTCCCTCCAAAGCCGTCTTAAAAATTTTCTGTAGAACAAACTATTTGTTATTGGGTGGCCTTTCCAAGTGGATATATTTCCTATTGAGAAAAAATGTTTGTGTAAATATATAGAATTTCCAAAGAATGGGGTTTCACCCTAACAGAAATTTATTTCCATGAAATATTGACCACATGCGGATAATGTTTCCTGTTTCCTCCAATGCTTCAACTAAGCCAAACCCATTATTATTTTGCGAAAGTAGAAAAATAATACGTTACTACAAGGGTGAATTGAAAAGTAAGTGACTTAGAATAATGACAGTCACTGAGAAGAACTTAAATATTGGTCTGACATAATATAAATAACTGAGATCCTGAGTGAATTACCGATTTCTATATTTCTATGGAAACTTGACTGAAATTTCAATTAATTAAGATGAGCTAGAATAGTTAGTTATGCAATAAGTGCAAAAAGTGAGTGTTTTTCGCACGCGACGTGCAAAAAACCCGTTTTGCAAGAGTTGAAATATAAGAATATTGGCATGTTTAGGATAATTTCAATAAGATTAAAATGATGAAGAGTTACAGAGGGACGTTGAAAAATCAGTTATGAATTGAAGAAGAGTTCTTATACAGTGAGCTATTTTATTCTTTTTCCTTTCAAGATGTTTAATTATCTTTTATCTGCTTATTGAGGGCCGTGAAGTTTAGCTACTTCTACATCTGGCATTTTATCAGAAGTTTAACTTGACTGCTCAGCTCGATCAAAACAAGCGAAACTGGGATTTATTTCGAAGCATCGACAACGTGAGATCCGACTACCTGCCCACCGAGATTACTTGTGAAATTAATTTATTATCTATTTCTGTTTGCTACCAACCTTTGCTACTACTTCTTTATCCTGGGTGTTACTTTTTGTTTTTTTGCTGCAACTATTATAGTGAGTACCTAAATATTTCATAGATCATACATATTTAACCAAATTGTTTCTCCTTTCTCTCTCTTATGCTTGAAGTATTTTTTTAATTGAAACTCAAGATGCAATCGACAGAAGCAAACATGAGCCCCGGAAAATAAGCGAACAATAAGAATTTTGATACCATAAATGTCAACTGTAGTATATAAACAAAGTCAAACTTGCTAAGAATTGAACTCTCAATATCAATGAATAAATTTATATTGGACTCGAAATGAACAACGATTTGCCTTAAATGTCTATATTTCCAATTACATGACTCGTGTAGTAATATCATGGAAAAGAAGGGTCAAGTTTCTATGGAAAGCAACAAAATATGAACTGGTTATGTAGCCTATTTCTACATCTATCTGCTTACACATCATGATCTTTCGGAATAGAGCCGTCGAATGCAGTTTGTTACCTTATCGTTTAATTCAAATCAATAGTGTGACCAATTTGGTATATTTGGAAATGTAATTTTTTCCAATGTTTATTTTTCTTATCAGCCAAAAGTTGAAGTGCATGAGAGTGTTATATTGGAATATTCAGCTCTCATTAAATGGAAAATATCAGAATTTGTCAAAATAAACGAAAGGGCACATTGGTTATCTTAATAAAGTTTTCGACCTCAGTCAGTATGGAAAATCTCCAGAAACAATAGCCATTTTATATGTCTTTTTCGCAAAATATTCGAAAGACTATTGAATCCAAATTAGTGAAATTGTCTAAAAATCGGATAATCATCCTCACATTGACAACACTAATACAGAATGAATAAAATCATTCATGCTGATTGAATCACTCGGTCATATTATTTCGATTATTTTAACAAATTACTAATGTTAGCTCGTTAACATTAGCTCCTTATTGGCTCGTTGCGATGAAATTCTTCTAGCTCGCATATTTTCCGGGGCTCATGTTTACTTCTGTCGACTGTAGTTTACTAACAGACGAAATTGTAATATTAAACAAAGAAATTTGAACACTTTCTATACACACCCTGTATAAAATGAAAAATTTTTCAACAAAGATTCGAATACGTTTGATCTTGCTTAAGGCAACCGAAGAGAAACCATTTTCATATCTTCAAGGGTCCCCTCGTAAAAAAATAATTTATAAGGGTCTTCAACGGTCAAATTTTCTACAAAAAAATCAATAACTCAAAAAGTGTATTCTAAAATATTACGTAGATTTCAAAAATGTATTAATATACAGGGTGTTCCATTCAAAATAACAAAGTTACAGTCGACTTCCGGTAGAACCGGAAGTCGGCCATCTTTGAAAATATTTTAGTTGAAAAGATCGTATTCGAAAACCCAAACGTAAAAATTTTCATGATTTTACTATAAGTATTTTGCCATATACAGATAGTTTTCACTCGTCGTGGGACACCCTGTATTTGTCAGGACTGAAAAAAAGATTCGTTAACCTTATCGGAGCTTCAGCATGCTTTTTTTTATGAACAGCAAAATAAGGAATAAAAAGTAAAGCAGCTTTTAAGCTCGTGATGATATACAAACTTATATATCTACGTATAAAAAGGAATATAATCATTATAGTACATGCAGTGAATAATAATAATAATAATAATAATGATGATAATAATAATAATAATAATAATAATAACCCGTGGGGGTACTGGTCCCCTATCGGGCGCTTCCCCAGGTGGTGGATAGGGGAAGGCCTTTTAGATATAAAAGGTATCGGGGAAATTAAATACCTCGGAGCGAACCAAAACCAGTAAGTTTCAGGACACGACGGACTCCATGTAAGGAGCGGTACTCCGACAGCGTCTGTTCTCCATGGAAGGAGCGGCTCAATCATCACCTGGCAGTAGGTCTAAAATGCAACAATCACGATGTCGAATTGTAAAACTAGATTACCCCAGGTGGGTAGAGCGAAATGCTCAGAATCCCACACTGCTAGTGTACCTAGTACATCGGCTGTCTGCTCCACGGATTCTGGGGGGAGCAATAATTCGATTGTAAATTCCGGGACTTTAAATCTCAGGAATCGTCAGGTGAATCGACATTGCAACACCTTAAACTCTTGTCGCGTTCAAGCTGGTGCTAGAAGGGCTTCTTCGAAAAATGATGAATCAACTTCTTCCTCGGTTAGCGGTAGGCGCAGCGTGACACCGAGTAAGGCTACTGTGACCCACACTCATGAGGAAAACAACATCAATCCTCATCCACCGGCTTCTGCTGTTTCTGGAGTGACGCAAGTCGGCACATCCACGACCACAAAAGCCGGAAAGCCCAGGAAGCGCATGAAGTGGACTATTGAGCTGAACTCTTTTATTATGCGCTCCTATTTCAAAATCACCAAGATGGAAACTGATATGACAACGTACAGATACGCCCTCCACCGTGCATTCATTGAACATTTCCCAGAATTCCAGCATCTCACGGAACAACGTATTGCTGACCAGCGTCGAAGTATTGTGAAAAACAATCTACTACCCGATCCGACGTTGCAACAAATTCGAGGAGAAGTCCTTCTTGACCTACAAAATGAGGAGAATGACATAATTACCGATCATGATACACATGAACCGGAGAATGCACAAGAAGACAACAATGGCGTTGAGAAAACAAACATTGATTGCGACAAAACACCTGATAATGACTATAATACAGAGCTTTGTAAAGCACTAGCGGAATTTAATGGCACCAACCCAATACACCAGCCCAAACTACCCAAGCTGCGAACCAATAAGAGTACCAACAGCATAATAGCAGCAGTGAACTTACTATTGCAGAACCATGCCAAAGACTGCAAAGCACTGGAACAACTTCACACTCTCATCTATTGTGGAGCGGTGGCAGTGCTTCGAATTCATAATCAACGAATCCAATTCCCTGGAAACAATTAGAGTAAGGACTACAAACAGCTCAAGCCCTGGTGGCAACGCAGGCTCGAAAGTTCCATTGATGACATCAGGAGGGAATTGGGGCAGTTGACAGAGTTTAAGAACAGCTTGAAACCGTCGAGGCGATTAACAAACAGAGTGAGAAAGATCTATCGAAAAATCAAAACTTATACAGGTCACCCACAACATGAACAACAAGTATTTGAATATATGGATTCACTCAGACAAAAGTTGAAGGCAAAATCCAAACGTTTATCTCGATATGTCAAGTGCACGAAAAGGAA
The DNA here is from genome assembly GCA_963978555.1 of Galerucella nymphaeae. Lineage (NCBI taxonomy): Eukaryota > Metazoa > Arthropoda > Insecta > Coleoptera > Chrysomelidae > Galerucella > Galerucella nymphaeae. Next base: position 2,714,915 of record OZ021716.1, on the reverse strand, counting down.
ACAACAAAATTACTTATTCAATAACAATCAGAAGTTATTTTACAGGCAACTGAGCGGTACAGAGAACAATCAGAACCAAGGTCCTCCAAATAAAGATGAGCTGACGGAATACTGGTCTTCATTATGGTCGAAGCCTGTCGAACATAAATCCAACGCTCACTGGATAAGAACTGAGGAGGAAAAAATCAATATTGAACCGATGTCTTTCGTTGACTTGACAACAAGCGAGGTTACTGAAGCTATAAAGAGTACCAGTAATTGGAAGACACCAGGAGTTGACCACGTCCAAAACTTTTGGTATAAGAAGTTTAACAGTCTACATAAAGCAATGGCAACATCATTCTCACATATTTTGCAACATCCAGAAAATACACCACCATTTCTGACACTGGGCTCGACCCACTTGCTTCCCAAAACACATCAAACTCACGATCCTTCGCAGTATAGGCCCATAACCTGCCTACCAACTATATATAAAATATTAACGGCTTGCATCACTAACCGTATTTACAGACATGTGGACCAAAACAACATCCTGTCAGAAGAACAGAAAGGTTGCAGACGAGATCACCAAGGCTGCAAAGAACAACTTATCATTGATTCAGTTATACTGAAACAGGCGCAAAAGGAAAAGCGCAACATCCACACGGCTTTCGTAGATTACAGGAAAGCATTTGATAGCGTTCCACATTCCTGGCTTGTGAAAGTTCTGCAAATTTACAAAGTACATCCCACTGTTGTTACTTTTCTTGAATCAGCGATGAAGCACTGGCGAACGAACCTTCATTTACAAATAAATGGCCAATACCTCCAAACTGATGAAATTTCCATTCGTAGGGGGATCTTCCAGGGTGACTCCCTTAGTCCACTTTGGTTCTGTTTGGCAATGAACCCACTCTCCAATCTACTCAACGATACGGATTACGGCTATAAACTTAAAGCCAACAGGAACACTAGCTGCACTGTTTCCCACCTTCTATATATGGATGATATCAAAATATACGCATCCAACCAGCGTCAAATTCAACATTTACTCAATATCACTGAAAAATTCTCCAGTGATATACAAATGGGATTTGGATTAGACAAGTGCAAAACCTTAAATATCGAGAAGGGTAAAATCGTTAACGGAGATGTGTTACTACCCAATGGGAATATTATAACTGCCATGCAAAATGGCGAGACCTACAAATATCTAGGATTTCAGCAAGCTAAGCTATTAGACCAAAAGCAAGCAAAAATCAAAATTAGGAGCCAGTTCACTCAAAGGGTAACTACTTTATTGAAATCCCAGTTGAACGCAGGAAATCTAGCAAAAGCAATTAACACCTACGCCATACCGATCCTGACATACTCATTTGGAATTCTGAAGTGGACAAAGACAGAGCTGGAGGATATTCAAAGAACAACCCGTACCATGATGACCAAACACAAATGTCACCATCCGACATCATCAGTTATCAGGACAACACTACCAAGAAGAGAGGGAGGGAGAGGTCTAGTGGACATAGTTAATTTACATAACAAACAAATATCTAGACTCCAAGAATTCTTCATTGTCAAGGCTGAAACATCTGAATTGCATGAGATGGTCGCAAAAGCAGATAAAAACTATTCCCCCTTAAATCTTGTAAGCCCTGATATGAGACTTGAAATCGTTACCGATTCTGACAAACAGGTGGAGTGGGCTCAGAAAGCGCTTCATGGTCGACATCATCACGACCTCAATCAACCTCATATCGACAAGGAAGCATCAAATAAGTGGCTATCTGATGGAACATTATTTCCAGAAACAGAAGGATTTATGACGGCAATTCAAGACCAAGTAATTAATACCAACAATTACAAGAAATTTGTCATGAAAGATCCAAACATCGCTACGGACAAGTGCAGAAGGTGCCAACAAACAACAGAGACGATACAACACATCACGTCGGGATGTTCAGCCTTAGCTAACATTGATTACCTACGCAGGCACAATCAACTTTGCAACATCATCCATCAGAAGTTGGCCAACAAATTTGGATTAGTGAATACCTACACCCCATATTACAAGTACCATCCGAATTCGGTGCTAGAGAATGCTGATTTTAGACTATACTACGATAGGTCAATTATCACCGATAGACGGGTGACGAATAACCGGCCTGATATTGTGGTTGTGGATAAAAAAGCTAACTCGGTTTATCTGGTGGATGTTGCAGTACCCAATAATAACAATATTCTGGACAAATACAACGAGAAAATTGCAAAATACACCGATCTTGCAATTGAGGTAAGACAGATGTGGCATGCAGAGAAAATAGAGGTGGTACCGATCATCGTTTCATCTACGGGACTAATTCCCAAAACTCTACAAGATAGCCTTACCAAACTGGGTCTTCACAAAAATACTTACATCGATCTGCAGAAGGCTGCCATCCTAAATACCTGTCACACTGTCCGTAAATTTCTAAATATGTGACTTCCGAGCCTAATCCCATTTGCGTTTACACACGCTCGGGATAGGTGAACATTACCAGCAAGTGCTGAGCAAGTGCATACTTGGAATGATGATAATAATAATAATAATAATAATAATAATAATAATAATAATAATAATAATAATAATAATAATAATAATAATAATAATAATAACCCGTGGGGGTGCTGGTCCCCTATCGGGCGCTTCCCCAGGTGGTGGATAGGGGAAGGCCTTTTAGATATAAAAGGTATCGGGGAAATTAAATACCTCGGAGCGAACCAAAACCAGTAAGTTTCAGGACACGACGGACTCCATGTAAGGAGCGGTACTCCGACAGCGTCTGTTCTCCATGGAAGGAGCGGCTGAATCATCACCTGGCAGTAGGTCTAAAATGCAACAATCACGATGTCGAATTGTAAAACTAGATTACCCCAGGTGGGTAGAGCGAAATGCTCAGAATCCCACACTGCTAGTGTACCTAGTACATCGGCTGTCTGCTCCACGGATTCTGGGGGGAGCAATAATTCGATTGTAAATTCCGGGACTTTAAATCTCAGGAATCGGCAGGTGAATCGACATTGCAACACCTTAAACTCTTGTCGCGTTCAAGCTGGTGCTAGAAGGGCTTCTTCGAAAAATGATGAATCAACTTCTTCCTCGGTTAGCGGTAGGCGCAGCGTGACACCGAGTAGGGCTACTGTGACCCACACTCATGAGGAAAACAACATCAATCCTCATCCACCGGCTTCTGCTGTTTCTGGAGTGACGCAAGTCGGCACATCCACGACCACAAAAGCCGGAAAGCCCAGGAAGCGCATGAAGTGGACTACTGAGCTAAACTCTTTTATTATGCGCTCCTATTTCAAAATCACCAAGATGGAAACTGATATGACAACGTACAGATACGCCCTCCACCGTGCATTCATTGAACATTTCCCAGAATTCCAGCATCTCACGGAACAACGTATTGCTGACCAGCGTCGAAGTATTGTGAAAAACAATCTACTACCCGATCCGACGTTGCAACAAATTCGAGGAGAAGTCCTTCTTGACCTACAAAATGAGGAGAATGACATAATTACCGATCATGATACACATGAACCGGAGAATGCACAAGAAGACAACAATGGCGTTGAGAAAACAAACATTGATTGCGACAAAACACCTGATAATGACTATAATACAGAGCTTTGTAAAGCACTAGCGGAATTTAATGGCACCAACCCAATACACCGGCCCAAACTACCCAAGCTGCGAACCAATAAGAGTACCAACAGCATAATAGCAGCAGTGAACTTACTATTGCAGAACTATGCCAAAGACTGCAAAGCACTGGAACAACTTCACACTCTCATCTATTGTGGAGCGGTGGCAGTGCTTCGAATTCATAATCAACAAATCCAATTCCCTGGAAACAATCAGAGTAAGGACTACAAACAGCTCAAGCCCTGGTGGCAACGCAGGCTCGAAAGTTCCATTGATGACATCAGGAGGGAATTGGGGCAGTTGACAGAGTTTAAGAACAGCTTGAAACCGTCGAGGCGATTAACAAACAGAGTGAGAAAGATCTATCGAAAAATCAAAACTTATACAGGTCACCCACAACATGAACAACATGTATTTGAATATATGGATTCACTCAGACAAAAGTTGAAGGCAAAATCCAAACGTTTATCTCGATATGTCAAGTGCACGAAAAGGAAACAACAAAATTACTTATTCAATAACAATCAGAAGTTATTTTACAGGCAACTGAGCGGTACAGAAAACAATCAGAACCAAGGTCCTCCAAATAAAGATGAGCTGACGGAATACTGGTCTTCATTATGGTCGAAGCCTGTCGAACATAAATCCAACGCTCACTGGATAAGAACTGAGGAGAAAAAAATCAATATTGAACCGATGTCTTTCGTTGACTTGACAACAAGCGAGGTAACCGAAGCTATAAAGAGTACCAGTAATTGGAAGACACCAGGAGTTGACCACGTCCAAAACTTTTGGTATAAGAAGTTTGACAGTCTACATAAAGCAATGGCAACATCATTCTCACATATTTTGCAACATCCAGAAGATACCCCACCATTTCTGACACTGGGCTCGACCCACTTGCTTCCCAAAACACATCAAACTCACGATCCTTCGCAGTATAGGCCCATAACCTGCCTACCAACTATATATAAAATATTAACGGCTTGCATCACTAACCGTATTTCCAGACATGTGGACCAAAACAACATCCTGTCAGAAGAACAGAAAGGTTGCAGACGAGATCACCAAGGCTGCAAAGAACAACTTATCATTGATTCAGTTATACTGAAACAGGCGCAAAAGGAAAAGCGCAACATCCACACGGCTTTCGTAGATTACAGGAAAGCATTTGATAGCGTTCCACATTCCTGGCTTGTGAAAGTTCTGCAAATTTACAAAGTACATCCCACTGTTGTTACTTTTCTTGAATCAGCGATGAAGCACTGGCGAACGAACCTTCATTTACAAATAAATGGCCAATACCTCCAAACTGATGAAATTTCCATCCGTAGGGGGATCTTCCAGGGTGACTCCCTTAGTCCACTTTGGTTCTGTTTGGCAATGAACCCACTCTCCAATCTACTCAACGATACGGATTACGGCTATAAACTTAAAGCCAACAGGAACACTAGCTGCACTGTTTCCCACCTTCTATATATGGATGATATCAAAATATACGCATCCAACCAGCGTCAAATTCAACACTTACTCAATATCACTGAAAAATTCTCCAGTGATATACAAATGGGATTTGGATTAGACAAGTGCAAAACCTTAAATATCGAGAAGGGTAAAATCGTTAACGGAGATGTGTTACTACCCAATGGGAATATTATAACTGCCATGCAAAATGGCGAGACCTACAAATATCTAGGATTTCAGCAAGCTAAGCTATTAGACCAAAAGCAAGCAAAAATCAAAATTAGGAGCCAGTTCACTCAAAGGGTAACTACTTTATTGAAATCCCAGTTGAACGCAGGAAACCTAGCTAAAGCAATTAACACCTACGCCATACCGATCCTGACATACTCATTTGGAATTCTGAAGTGGACAAAGACAGAGCTGGAGGATATTCAAAGAACAACCCGTACCATGATGACCAAACACAAATGTCACCATCCGACATCATCAGTTATCAGGACAACACTACCAAGAAGAGAGGGAGGGAGAGGTCTAGTGGACATAGTTAATTTACATAACAAACAAATATCTAGACTCCAAGAATTCTTCATTCTCAAGGCTGAAACATCTGAATTGCATGAGATGGTCGCAAAAGCAGATAAAAACTATTCCCCCTTAAATCTTGTAAGCCCTGATATGAGACTTGATATCGTTACCGATTCTGACAAACAGGTGGAGTGGGCTCAGAAAGCGCTTCATGGTCGACATCATCACGACCTCAATCAACCTCATATCGACAAGGAAGCATCAAATAAGTGGCTATCTGATGGAACATTATTTCCAGAAACAGAAGGATTTATGACGGCAATTCAAGACCAAGTAATTAATACCAACAATTACAAGAAATTTGTCATGAAAGATCCAAACATCGCTACGGACAAGTGCAGAAGGTGCCAACAAACAACAGAGACGATACAACACATCACGTCGGGATGTTCAGCCTTAGCTAACATTGATTACCTACGCAGGCACAATCAACTTTGCAACATCATCCATCAGAAGTTGGCCAACAAATTTGGATTAGTGAACACCTACACCCCATATTACAAGTACCATCCGAATTCGGTGCTAGAGAATGCTGATTTTAGACTATACTACGATAGGTCAATTATCACCGATAGACGGGTGACGAATAACCGGCCTGATATTGTAGTTGTGGATAAAAAAGCTAACTCGGTTTATCTGGTGGATGTTGCAGTACCCAATAATAACAATATTCTGGACAAATACAACGAGAAAATTGCAAAATACACCGATCTTGCAATTGAGGTAAGACAGATGTGGCATGCAGAGAAAATAGAGGTGGTACCGATCATCGTTTCATCTACGGGACTAATTCCCAAAACTCTACAAGATAGCCTTACCAAACTGGGTCTTCACAAAAATACTTACATCGATCTGCAGAAGGCTGCCATCCTAAATACCTGTCACACTGTCCGTAAATTTCTAAATATGTGACTTCCGAGCCTAATCCCATTTGCGTTTACACACGCTCGGGATAGGTGAACATTACCAGCAAGTGCTGAGCAAGTGCATACTTGAAATGATAATAATAATAATAATAATAATAATAATCGTCAGGTGAATCGACATTGCAACACCTTAAACTCTTGTCGCGTTCAAGCTGGTGCTAGAAGGGCTTCTTCGAAAAATGATGAATCAACTTCTTCCTCGGTTAGCGGTAGGCGCAGCGTGACACCGAGTAGGGCTACTGTGACCCACACTCATGAGGAAAACAACATCAATCCTCATCCACCGGCTTCTGCTGTTTCTGGAGTGACGCAAGTCGGCACATCCACGACCACAAAAGCCGGAAAGCCCAGGAAGCGCATGAAGTGGACTATTGAGCTGAACTCTTTTATTATGCGCTCCTATTTCAAAATCACCAAGATGGAAACTGATATGACAACGTACAGATACGCCCTCCACCGTGCATTCATAGAACATTTCCCAGAATTCCAGCATCTCACGGAACAACGTATTGCTGACCAGCGTCGAAGTATTGTGAAAAACAATCTACTACCCGATCCGACGTTGCAACAAATTCGAGGAGAAGTCCTTCTTGACCTACAAAATGAGGAGAATGACATAATTACCGATCATGATACACATGAACCGGAGAATGCACAAGAAGACAACAATGGCGTTGAGAAAACAAACATTGATTGCGACAAAACACCTGATAATGACTATATTACAGAGCTTTGTAAAGCACTAGCGGAATTTAATGGCACCAACCCAATACACCGGCCCAAACTACCCAAGCTGCGAACCAATAAGAGTACCAACAGCATAATAGCAGCAGTGAACTTACTATTGCAGAACCATGCCAAAGACTGCAAAGCACTGGAACAACTTCAGACTCTCATCTATTGTGGAGCGGTGGCAGTGCTTCGAATTCATAATCAACGAATCCAGTTCCCTGGAAACAATCAGAGTAAGGACTACAAACAGCTCACGCCCTGGTGGCAACGCAGGCTCGAAAGTTCCATTGATGACATCAGGAGGGAATTGGGGCAGTTGACAGAGTTTAAGAACAGCTTGAAACCGTCGAGGCGATTAACAAACAGAGTGAGAAAGATCTATCGAAAAATCAAAACTTATACAGGTCACCCACAACATGAACAACATGTATTTGAATATATGGATTCACTCAGACAAAAGTTGAAGGCAAAATCCAAACGTTTATCTCGATATGTCAAGTGCACGAAAAGGAAACAACAAAATTACTTATTCAATAACAATCAGAAGTTATTTTACAGGCAACTGAGCGGTACAGAAAACAATCAGAACCAAGGTCCTCCAAATAAAGATGAGCTGACGGAATACTGGTCTTCATTATGGTCGAAGCCTGTCGAACATAAATCCAACGCTCACTGGATAAGAACTGAGGAGGAAAAAATCAATATTGAACCGATGTCTTTCGTTGACTTGACAACAAGCGAGGTAACCGAAGCTATAAAGAGTACCAGTAATTGGAAGACACCAGGAGTTGACCACGTCCAAAACTTTTGGTATAAGAAGTTTGACAGTCTACATAAAGCAATGGCAGCATCATTCTCACATATTTTGCAACATCCAGAAGATACACCACCATTTCTGACACTGGGCTCGACCCACTTGCTTCCCAAAACACATCAAACTCACGATCCTTCGCAGTATAGGCCCATAACCTGCCTACCAGCTATATATAAAATATTAACGGCTTGCATCACTAACCGTATTTACAGACATGTGGACCAAAACAACATCCTGTCAGAAGAACAGAAAGGCTGCAGACGAGATCACCAAGGCTGCAAAGAACAACTTATCATTGATTCAGTTATACTGAAACAGGCGCAAAAGGAAAAGCGCAACATCCACACGGCTTTCGTAGATTACAGGAAAGCATTTGATAGCGTTCCACATTCCTGGCTTGTGAAAGTTCTGCAAATTTACAAAGTACATCCCACTGTTGTTACTTTCCTTGAATCAGCGATGAAGCACTGGCGAACGAACCTTCATTTACAAATAAATGGCCAATACCTCCAAACTGATGAAATTTCCATCCGTAGGGGGATCTTCCAGGGTGACTCCCTTAGTCCACTTTGGTTCTGTTTGGCAATGAACCCACTCTCCAATCTACTCAACGATACGGATTACGGCTATAAACTTAAAGCCAACAGGAACACTAGCTGCACTGTTTCCCACCTTCTATATATGGATGATATCAAAATATACGCATCCAACCAGCGTCAAATTCAACATTTACTCAATATCACTGAAAAATTCTCCAGTGATATACAAATGGGATTTGGATTAGACAAGTGCAAAACCTTAAATATCGAGAAGGGTAAAATCGTTAACGGAGATGTGTTACTACCCAATGGGAATATTATAACTGCCATGCAAAATGGCGAGACCTACAAATATCTAGGATTTCAGCAAGCTAAGCTATTAGACCAAAAGCAAGCAAAAATCAAAATTAGGAGCCAGTTCACTCAAAGGGTAACTACTTTATTGAAATCCCAGTTGAACGCAGGAAATCTAGCAAAAGCAATTAACACCTACGCCATACCGATCCTGACATACTCATTTGGAATTCTGAAGTGGACAAAGACAGAGCTGGAGGATATTCAAAGAACAACCCGTACCATGATGACCAAACACAAATGTCACCATCCGACATCATCAGTTATCAGGACAACACTACCAAGAAGAGAGGGAGGGAGAGGTCTAGTGGACATAGTTAATTTACATAACAAACAAATATCTAGACTCCAAGAATTCTTCATTGTCAAGGCTGAAACATCTGAATTGCATGAGATGGTCGCAAAAGCAGATAAAAACTATTCCCCCTTAAATCTTGTAAGCCCTGATATGAGACTTGAAATCGTTACCGATTCGCACAAACAGGTGGAGTGGGCTCAGAAAGCGCTTCATGGTCGACATCATCACGACCTCAATCAACCTCATATCGACAAGGAAGCATCAAATAAGTGGCTATCTGATGGAACATTATTTCCAGAAACAGAAGGATTTATGACGGCAATTCAAGACCAAGTAATTAATACCAACAATTACAAGAAATTTGTCATGAAAGATCCAAACATCGCTACGGACAAGTGCAGAAGATGCCAACAAACAACAGAGACGATACAACACATCACGTCGGGTTGTTCAGCCTTAGCTAACATTGATTACCTACGCAGGCACAATCAACTTTGCAACATCATCCATCAGAAGTTGGCCAACAAATTTGGATTAGTGAACACCTACACCCCATATTACAAGTACCATCCGAATTCGGTGCTAGAGAATGCTGATTTTAGACTATACTACGATAGGTCAATTATCACCGATAGACGGGTGACGAATAACCGGCCTGATATTGTAGTTGTGGATAAAAAAGCTAACTCGGTTTATCTGGTGGATGTTGCAGTACCCAATAATAACAATATTCTGGACAAATACAACGAGAAAATTGCAAAATACACCGATCTTGCAATTGAGGTAAGACAGATGTGGCATGCAGAGAAAATAGAGATGGTACCGATCATCGTTTCATCTACGGGACTAATTCCCAAAACTCTACAAGATAGCCTTACCAAACTGGGTCTTCACAAAAATACTTACATCGATCTGCAGAAGGCTGCCATCCTAAATACCTGTCACACTGTCCGTAAATTTTTAAATATGTGACTTCCGAGCCTAATCCCATTTGCGTTTACACACGCTCGGGATAGGTGAACATTACCAGCAAGTGCTGAGCAAGTGCATACTTGGAATGATAATAATAATAATAATAATAATAACCCGTGGGGGTGCTGGTCCCCTATCGGGCGCTTCCCCAGGTGGTGGATAGGGGAAGGCCTTTTAGATATAAAAGGTATCGGGGAAATTGAATACCTCGGAGCGAACCAAAACCAGTAAGTTTCAGGACACGACGGACTCCATGTAAGGAGCGGTACTCCGACAGCGTCTGTTCTCCATGGAAGGAGCGGCTGAATCATCACCTGGCAGTAGGTCTAAAATGCAACAATCACGATGTCGAATTGTAAAACTAGATTACCCCAGGTGGGTAGAGCGAAATGCTCAGAATCCCACACTGCTAGTGTACCTAGTACATCGGCTGTCTGCTCCACGGATTCTGGGGGGAGCAATAATTCGATTGTAAATTCCGGGACTTTAAATCTCAGGAATCGTCAGGTGAATCGACATTGCAACACCTTAAACTCTTGTCGCGTTCAAGCTGGTGCTAGAAGGGCTTCTTCGAAAAATGATGAAACAACTTCTTCCTCGGTTAGCGGTAGGCGCAGCGTGACACCGAGTAGGGCTACTGTGACCCAAACTCATGAGGAAAACAACATCAATCCTCATCCACCGGCTTCTGCTGTTTCTGGAGTGACGCAAGTCGGCACATCCACGACCACAAAAGCCGGAAAGCCCAGGAAGCGCATGAAGTGGACTATTGAGCTGAACTCTTTTATTATGCGCTCCTATTTCAAAATCACCAAGATGGAAACTGATATGACAACGTACAGATACGCCCTCCACCGTGCATTCATTGAACATTTCCCAGAATTCCAGCATCTCACGGAACAACGTATTGCTGACCAGCGTCGAAGTATTGTGAAAAACAATCTACTACCCGATCCGACGTTGCAACAAATTCGAGGAGAAGTCCTTCTTGACCTACAAAATGAGGAGAATGACATAATTACCGATCATGATACACATGAACCGGAGAATGCACAAGAAGACAACAATGGCGTTGAGAAAACAAACATTGATTGCGACAAAACACCTGATAATGACTATAATACAGAGCTTTGTAAAGCACTAGCGGAATTTAATGGCACCAACCCAATACACCAGCCCAAACTACCCAAGCTGCGAACCAATAAGAGTACCAACAGCATAATAGCAGCAGTGAACTTACTATTGCAGAACCATGCCAAAGACTGCAAAGCACTGGAACAACTTCACACTCTCATCTATTGTGGAGCGGTGGCAGTGCTTCGAATTCATAATCAACGAATCCAATTCCCTGGAAACAATCAGAGTAAGGACTACAAACAGCTCAAGCCCTGGTGGCAACGCAGGCTCGAAAGTTCCATTGATGACATCAGGAGGGAATTGGGGCAGTTGACAGAGTTTAAGAACAGCTTGAAACCGTCGAGGCGATTAACAAACAGAGTGAGAAAGATCTATCGAAAAATCAAAACTTATACAGGTCACCCACAACATGAACAACAAGTATTTGAATATATGGATTCACTCAGACAAAAGTTGAAGGCAAAATCCAAACGTTTATCTCGATATGTCAAGTGCACGAGGAGGAAACAACAAAATTACTTATTCAATAACAATCAGAAGTTATTTTACAGGCAACTGAGCGGTACAGAAAACAATCAGAACCAAGGTCCTCCAAATAAAGATGAGCTGACGGAATACTGGTCTTCATTATGGTCGAAGCCTGTCGAACATAAATCCAACGCTCACTGGATAAGAACTGAGGAGGAAAAAATCAATATTGAACCGATGTCTTTCGTTGACTTGACAACAAGCGAGGTAACCGAAGCTATAAAGAGTACCAGTAATTGGAAGACACCAGGAGTTGACCACGTCCAAAACTTTTGGTATAAGAAGTTTGACAGTCTACATAAAGCAATGGCAACATCATTCTCACATATTTTGCAACATCCAGAAAATACACCACCATTTCTGACACTGGGCTCGACCCACTTGCTTCCCAAAACACATCAAACTCACGATCCTTCGCAGTATAGGCCCATAACCTGCCTACCAACTATATATAAAATATTAACGGCTTGCATCACTAACCGTATTTACAGACATGTGGACCAAAACAACATCCTGCCAGAAGAACAGAAAGGTTGCAGACGAGATCACCAAGGCTGCAAAGAACAACTTATCATTGATTCAGTTATACTGAAACAGGCGCAAAAGGAAAAGCGCAACATCCACACGGCATTCGTAGATTACAGGAAAGCATTTGATAGCGTTCCACATTCCTGGCTTGTGAAAGTTCTGCAAATTTACAAAGTACATCCCACTGTTGTTACTTTTCTTGAATCAGCGATGAAGCACTGGCGAACGAACCTTCATTTACAAATAAATGGCCAATACCTCCAAACTGATGAAATTTCCATTCGTAGGGGGATCTTCCAGGGTGACTCCCTTAGTCCACTTTGGTTCTGTTTGGCAATGAACCCACTCTCCAATCTACTCAACGATACGGATTACGGCTATAAACTTAAAGCCAACAGGAACACTAGCTGCACTGTTTCCCACCTTCTATATATGGATGATATCAAAATATACGCATCCAACCAGCGTCAAATTCAACATTTACTCAATATCACTGAAAAATTCTCCAGTGATATACAAATGGGATTTGGATTAGACAAGTGCAAAACCTTAAATATCGAGAAGGGTAAAATCGTTAACGGAGATGTGTTACTACCCAATGGGAATATTATAACTGCCATGCAAAATGGCGAGACCTACAAATATCTAGGATTTCAGCAAGCTAAGCTATTAGACCAAAAGCAAGCAAAAATCAAAATTAGGAGCCAGTTCACTCAAAGGGTAACTACTTTATTGAAATCCCAGTTGAACGCAGGAAATCTAGCAAAAGCAATTAACACCTACGCCATACCGATCCTGACATACTCATTTGGAATTCTGAAGTGGACAAAGACAGAGCTGGAGGATATTCAAAGAACAACCCGTACCATGATGACCAAACACAAATGTCACCATCCGACATCATCAGTTATCAGGACAACACTACCAAGAAGAGAGGGAGGGAGAGGTCTAGTGGACATAGTTAATTTACATAACAAACAAATATCTAGACTCCAAGAATTCTTCATTGTCAAGGCTGAAACATCTGAATTGCATGAGATGGTCGCAAAAGCAGATAAAAACTATTCCCCCTTAAATCTTGTAAGCCCTGATATGAGACTTGAAATCGTTACCGATTCTGACAAACAGGTGGAGTGGGCTCAGAAAGCGCTTCATGGTCGACATCATCACGACCTCAATCAACCTCATATCGACAAGGAAGCATCAAATAAGTGGCTATCTGATGGAACATTATTTCCAGAAACAGAAGGATTTATGACGGCAATTCAAGACCAAGTAATTAATACCAACAATTACAAGAAATTTGTCATGAAAGATCCAAACATCGCTACGGACAAGTGCAGAAGGTGCCAACAAACAACAGAGACGATACAACACATCACGTCGGGATGTTCAGCCTTAGCTAACATTGATTACCTACGCAGGCACAATCAACTTTGCAACATCATCCATCAGAAGTTGGCCAACAAATTTGGATTAGTGAACACCTACACCCCATATTACAAGTACCATCCGAATTCGGTGCTAGAGAATGCTGATTTTAGACTATACTACGATAGGTCAATTATCACCGATAGACGGGTGACGAATAACCGGCCTGATATTGTAGTTGTGGATAAAAAAGCTAACTCGGTTCATCTGGTGGATGTTGCAGTACCCAATAATAACAATATTCTGGACAAATACAACGAGAAAATTGCAAAATACACCGATCTTGCAATTGAGGTAAGACAGATGTGGCATGCAGAGAAAATAGAGGTGGTACCGATCATCGTTTCATCTACGGGACTAATTCCCAAAACTCTACAAGATAGCCTTACCAAACTGGGTCTTCACAAAAATACTTACATCGATCTGCAGAAGGCTGCCATCCTAAATACCTGTCACACTGTCCGTAAATTTCTAAATATGTGACTCCCGAGCCTAATCCCATTTGCGTTTACACACGCTCGGGATAGGTGAACATTACCAGCAAGTGCTGAGCAAGTGCATACTTGGAATGATAATAATAATAATAATAATAATAATAAAACAGGCGCAAAAGGAAAAGCGCAACATCCACACGGCTTTCGTAGATTACAGGAAAGCATTTGATAGCGTTCCACATTCCTGGCTTGTGAAAGTTCTGCAAATTTACAAAGTACATCCCACTGTTGTTACTTTTCTTGAATCAGCGATGAAGCACTGGCGAACGAACCTTCATTTACAAATAAATGGCCAATACCTCCAAACTGATGAAATTTCCATCCGTAGGGGGATCTTCCAGGGTGACTCCCTTAGTCCACTTTGGTTCTGTTTGGCAATGAACCCACTCTCCAATATACTCAACGATACGGATTACGGCTATAAACTTAAAGCCAACAGGAACACTAGCTGCACTGTTTCCCACCTTCTATATATGGATGATATCAAAATATACGCATCCAACCAGCGTCAAATTCAACACTTACTCAATATCACTGAAAAATTCTCCAGTGATATACAAATGGGATTTGGATTAGACAAGTGCAAAACCTTAAATATCGAGAAGGGTAAAATCGTTAACGGAGATGTGTTACTACCCAATGGGAATATTATAACTGCCATGCAAAATGGCGAGACCTACAAATATCTAGGATTTCAGCAAGCTAAGCTATTAGACCAAAAGCAAGCAAAAATCAAAATTAGGAGCCAGTTCACTCAAAGGGTAACTACTTTATTGAAATCCCAGTTGAACGCAGGAAACCTAGCGAAAGCAATTAACACCTACGCCATACCGATCCTGACATACTCATTTGGAATTCTGAAGTGGACAAAGACAGAGCTGGAGGATATTCAAAGAACAACCCGTACCATGATGACCAAACACAAATGTCACCATCCGACATCATCAGTTATCAGGACAACACTACCAAGAAGAGAGGGAGGGAGAGGTCTAGTGGACATAGTTAATTTACATAACAAACAAATATCTAGACTCCAAGAATTCTTCATTCTCAAGGCTGAAACATCTGAATTGCATGAGATGGTCGCAAAAGCAGATAAAAACTATTCCCCCTTAAATCTTGTAAGCCCTGATATGAGACTTGATATCGTTACCGATTCTGACAAACAGGTGGAGTGGGCTCAGAAAGCGCTTCATGGTCGACATCATCACGACCTCAATCAACCTCATATCGACAAGGAAGCATCAAATAAGTGGCTATCTGATGGAACATTATTTCCAGAAACAGAAGGATTTATGACGGCAATTCAAGACCAAGTAATTAATACCAACAATTACAAGAAATTTGTCATGAAAGATCCAAACATCGCTACGGACAAGTGCAGAAGGTGCCAACAAACAACAGAGACGATACAACACATCACGTCGGGATGTTCAGCCTTAGCTAACATTGATTACCTACGCAGGCACAATCAACTTTGCAACATCATCCATCAGAAGTTGGCCAACAAATTTGGATTAGTGAACACCTACACCCCATATTACAAGTACCATCCGAATTCGGTGCTAGAGAATGCTGATTTTAGACTATACTACGATAGGTCAATTATCACCGATAGACGGGTGACGAATAACCGGCCTGATATTGTAGTTGTGGATAAAAAAGCTAACTCGGTTTATCTGGTGGATGTTGCAGTACCCAATAATAACAATATTCTGGACAAATACAACGAGAAAATTGCAAAATACACCGATCTTGCAATTGAGGTAAGACATATGTGGCATGCAGAGAAAATAGAGGTGGTACCGATCATCGTTTCATCTACGGGACTAATTCCCAAAACTCTACAAGATAGCCTTACCAAACTGGGTCTTCACAAAAATACTTACATCGATCTGCAGAAGGCTGCCATCCTAAATACCTGTCACACTGTCCGTAAATTTCTAAATATGTGACTTCCGAGCCTAATCCCATTTGCGTTTACACACGCTCGGGATAGGTGAACATTACCAGCAAGTGCTGAGCAAGTGCATACTTGGAATGATAATAATAATAATAATAATAATAATTAGGAGCCAGTTCACTCAAAGGGTAACTACTTTATTGAAATCCCAGTTGAACGCGGGAAATCTAGCAAAAGCAATTAACACCTACGCCATACCGATCCTGACATACTCATTTGGAATTCTGAAGTGGACAAAGACAGAGCTGGAGGATATTCAAAGAACAACCCGTACCATGATGACCAAACACAAATGTCACCATCCGACATCATCAGTTATCAGGACAACACTACCAAGAAGAGAGGGAGGGAGAGGTCTAGTGGACATAGTTAATCTACATAACAAACAAATATCTAGACTCCAAGAATTCTTCATTGTCAAGGCTGAAACATCTGAATTGCATGAGATGGTCGCAAAATCAGATAAAAACTATTCCCCCTTAAATCTTGTAAGCCCTGATATGAGACTTGAAATCGTTACCGATTCTGACAAACAGGTGGAGTGGGCTCAGAAAGCGCTTCATGGTCGACATCATCACGACCTCAATCAACCTCATATCGACAAGGAAGCATCAAATAAGTGGCTATCTGATGGAACATTATTTCCAGAAACAGAAGGATTTATGACGGCAATTCAAGACCAAGTAATTAATACCAACAATTACAAGAAATTTGTCATGAAAGATCCAAACATCGCTACGGACAAGTGCAGAAGGTGCCAACAAACAACAGAGACGATACAACACATCACATCGGGATGTTCAGCCTTAGCTAACATTGATTACCTACGCAGGCACAATCAACTTTGCAACATCATCCATCAGAAGTTGGCCAACAAATTTGGATTAGTGAACACCTACACCCCATATTACAAGTACCATCCGAATTCGGTGCTAGAGAATGCTGATTTTAGACTATACTACAATAGGTCAATTATCACCGATAGACGGGTGACGAATAACCGGCCTGATATTGTAGTTGTGGATAAAAAAGCTAACTCGGTTTATCTGGTGGATGTTGCAGTACCCAATAATAACAATATTCTGGACAAATACAACGAGAAAATTGCAAAATACACCGATCTTGCAACTGAGGTAAGACATATGTGGCATGCAGAGAAAATAGAGGTGGTACCGATCATCGTTTCATCTACGGGACTAATTCCCAAAACTCTACAAGATAGCCTTACCAAACTGGGTCTTCACAAAAATACTTACATCGATCTGCAGAAGGCTGCCATCCTAAATACCTGTCACACTGTACGTAAATTTCTAAATATGTGACTTCCGAGCCTAATCCCATTTGCGTTTACACACGCTCGGGATAGGTGAACATTACCAGCAAGTGCTGAGCAAGTGCATACTTGGAATGATAATAATAATATGTTTCATTGGAGCACCGAGACGTGACAAGTTTTTTCAAAATTTAATTTGTTTTGAAGTTCCAATGGACAATCCGGTCGGCACGTGATATTGTACTTTTCTGTCTGGCTATAGAGAAATGGAATCGAAGCTTAGTCTCAAAAGCCTTTTCTTTATGTATTATTTGTTGTTCGATGTTGAAGGTATTTCCAAGATCTAATCAAGGGATTAACTTTTGTTTTGTTTTAAAAACAAGGGATTTTTCCAGAAATTAAAATAAATGATTTTATTATGCGACGACGAAAAACATAAGTAGACCGTAAGGTGTTGATTGTATCGTGAGATAAACCAACCGCTTCCATTTTTTGTCCCTGGAATGCTATTGATTGGAGAAAAAAGCTGATTATTACCAACAAAACGTACAATCCTTTCAAAATACTTCCTATATTTTACAGAATTTAAGATCAAATTAGATTAACAATACGCATAATTTTCACGTCTTTCAGTATTTAACCTGCAGATCTTGTAGTGAATAGACAAAAATATATTTCGTAAAATATATTGTTTTAATTGATAATTGGTCAATACTTAGAAATGCGCGAATTATGTAGTTGAATGAACTACAGGAATTTAGTACACGTCCCTACTGTTGCCAGGTGTTTATTTATTTATTGTAGTGTAAGCATTTTTGGTTAGGTTATAGATTTGTAGACATCAATTTTAATGATTATTAAATAAAGTTATGCTGAACGAATAAGTTGCTTTATTCATTGGAAGTATGTAATTAGAATTAACAGAACCTGAAGATATACTTTAAACATTTTTAAACAAAGTATATCACATGGCGATCCTGCCAGTTCTACAAATTGTATAATAGTTTGTAGTTATGTGTAAGTGAAAGTTTGGATTGTGAAATATTATCAATAATATGGGACAAGAGCATTCTAAGGAAGAAATTATCATAGCCCAGGCTGGTAATAGTGGTGGTCTTACGAATACTCCCAAATTAAACGGAGGGAACTCTTTTTCGACAGCGGAGATTCTGGGAATGATTGCATTTACTGGGTCGTTGGTGACAGTGATCTACTTCGTGATGAAGACATCCAAAAGGCATTTGGAAAATAAGATAAGAAGAGAAATAAGGATGAGTCAAGAGCTAGTATAGTAAAACAGTGCTAGTGAGTGAAACATTATTGGAAGAAGGTATTTTTAACTCTAATTTTTAATTATATTGTATTCTTTTATTTGTACAAATGAGTAGTATAGACTTATTTAATGATTTAAATGAAAGTATTAAGGGATTTAAACGGAATTTAGGTAAAGATAATCAAAAAAGGCGTTTTAATTTAGAAGTTAATAAGCAGCAAAGTAGTGAATTAAGTCAGTTTCAAAGAGAATTTGTAGCTTTAAAAAGGGCATTTAATTTAAAATCTCATAGTACAGAAACTATTGATACTGTTAAATCAATTGTGGAGTCAATTGAGAAAACAATTGACGAAGTAAGTAAAAGTTTAGAGGAGAGATTAGCGATTATCATAAATTCAAAGGAGAACTTAATCAATATGGGAGAGAAATTTGATTTAAAAACAGCTTCTAGTTTAGTCCCTGTAATTGACGATACGGAGGAATCGGTGAAACAACTAATTGATGCCATAGAATTATACGATAGCATTTTAGATAATGATGGTAAAAAGTTTTTGATTAAATATGTGTTAAAAACTCATTGTGATATACTTTGTTTAAAAATGTTCAAAGTATATCTTCAGGTTCTGTTGATTCTAATTACATACTTCCAATGAATAAAGCAACTTATTCGTTCAGCATAACTTTATTTAATAATCATTAAAATTGATGTCTACAAATCTATAACCTAACCAAAAATGCTTACACTACAATAAATAAATAAACACCTGGCAACAGTAGGGACGTGTACTAAATTCCTGTAGTTCATTCAACTACATAATTCGCGCATTTCTAAGTATTGACCAATTATCAATTAAAACAATATATTTTACGAAATATATTTTTGTCTATTCACTACACCTCCCTCGCTGACCAAAAAAAAAATTTATAGTATATATATATATATATTTTTTTTTTTTTTTTTTATAATTACACAAAGACATATCAGGTTTTGTAAATTATCTAATTCATTTTCATATCCTATACATAGTACAACAAAATTATATTACATGATTTACTTAACATTAAAACAGAATTATGAATTATAAAGCTTAATATTGTTTTTATGAACTTCTACATCTTTATTTCCAATTTTCACAACTACGTTACTATTTTTATTTTCTATGACCTCATAAGGACCTTTGAACAGAGGATCATATTTTGTGGAACTACCCATGTTTTTAATTAGTACCTTATCTCCTACTTTAACATTAACAATATTTATTTTTGTATCGTATTTCGCTTTACGATGTATTTTTGATGCCAACAAATTATTTCTCGCGTCATTCCAAGCGACTTGCAATCGATATTTTAATTCTTTCGGATAATCATCGAAGTTATAGATCGGGTCTATATCATTTAACACGTTTGAAGGCAATCTACTAGCTTTTCCGAAAACTAACTCGTAAGGGGTATAACGCGTTTCTGTGTGAACCGTGTTATTATATGCAAAACACCAAAAAGAAACCCAAGAACTCCAATCACTAACATGATTTGACGCGTATATGCGTAAGTAGGCGCCGAGATTTTTATGTGAATTTTCCAAAGCTCCTACAGTTTCATGATGATAGGCTGTAGAGTTAAGTTTTTGAATTTTTAAGAATTTACAAGCTTCCTCGAGAGTGGAAGAAATAAATTCGGAACCCTTATCCGTCAAGATCTGTTCGGGTATGCCAAAACGAAGTATAAAATTTTCAACAAATGCTTTAGCAACTGTTACAGTTTCTTTATTCTGTATCGGATATGCCTCGACAAATTTAGTTAAATCACACTGTAACGTCAGGATGTATCGATTATTTTCTTTGTCTTGATCTAAGGGACCAACCAAGTCAAGGAAAACTTTCTGAAAAGCTGAGGTAGCAGTAGTTGTAATTTGTAATGGATGTTTTGTATTTTTAGAATACTTATGTCTTTGACAAGCATCGCAACGCTTAACAAAGTCTTCAATATCTTTTCGAAGTCCCGGCCAAAAATACAATTTCTTAATATTTTTGTACATCCGATTAACACCGGTATGACCTCCTGTTGGGAGCATGTGATAGTCGTTGATAATTAACTGTTGTGTTTCTTTATTATTAATATTTTGAGAACTATTAATTACAGTTATTTTTATACCTGCATTTCTTATATCATTGGGAACTTTTAAAAACTCATTTATTATTGATGCGCATCTTTTATTTTTTATTATAACTAATTCCGGAATTTTTTCAGTTTCGCAAATTTCTTTCAAGGCTCTCAAAGATGTGCCTAGGCTGTCCGTCTTTGATAGAGTTGCTTGATTTATATAAATAATATTTGCTTTTTTATCAAATAAGGTATTAACCTTTTTGCAATCATTATTTTTTCTTTTACATGTTCCCTTGATAAGTTTCTCATTAAAATCATTAGCACACACAAATCTTAATTCGACACATTCTATCGGTGATTTCAATAATTCTACAACTCCAGGGTGATCAAGCCTTTCATTTAAAGAATTGTTAAAATCAATCTCAGAATTATCGGTTTTTTCCATTTCCTTTTTTCGGGATCTTGTTATTACTTTCATATTTTCATCTTTGGCTGACAAAAGCGTTTTCAAATCATCCGAACTAATTGTTACCCGTGATAATGCGTCCGCTACGACGTTTTCGCGGCCTTTAACATATTCAATAACAAAATCGTACTCTTCTAAAGTTAATCTAAATTTTGTAAGTCTACTAGACGGGTTTACCATTCCAAAAAGATACACTAAAGGCCTGTGGTCTGTCTGAATCAAAAAGGTTCTAGAAAAAAGGTAAGGCCTGAATTTTTTCACTGCCCAACAGATGGCTAACAGCTCCTTTTCTATTGTACAGTAATTTATTTCGGCTTTATTCAATTTCCGACTCGCAAAAGCTATAGGTTTATCATCACCATTTGATAAAACGGCGCCTAGAGCCAAATTTGAAGCATCCGTTTTTAAAATAAATTGATTTCTTTCGGAAAAATCTGGGTAGGCTAAAACAGGGGGTTGGATTAATGCTTGTCTTAACGTTTGAAATGCTTTTTCGCATTCCGGAGTCCACTGAAAAACTACTCCTTTTTTACTTAAATGGTTTAAAGGTGCTGCAATTTCAGCAAACTGCTTAATAAATTTTCTATAGTAATTAGCGAATGCTACAAAACGTTTAGTTTCGCTTGAATCTTTTGGTGTTGGATATAATTGCATCGCACTAATCTTCTGTGGATCTGGTGAAATTCCCTCAGAAGATATTACATGTCCTAAATATAATATTTCCTTTTTTAGAAATTCACACTTCAGTGGATTTAATTTTAAGTTAACTTTTCGTAAGCGGTGCAACACTTTTATTAAATTTTGATTATGAATTGTTAAATTGTTTCCAAAAACTACAAGGTCATCTAAGTATACAAAACATCTTTCGTAATTCAAACCCGCCATTGCTATCGTCATAGCTCTCGAAAAAGCACTAGGACTAATTTTTAGACCCATAGGTAACCTAGTCATTTGAAATTGTCCTCTGTCTGTCGTAAAAGCTGTGCAAGGTCGCGAAGCTTGCTCCAACTCTACTTGATAGTAACCCTGAGACAAATCCAAGTGAGAAAAGTATACTGCTCCTGATAAAGAATCTAAAATTTCGTCTATACATGGTAAAGGAAATTTATCATCGGTAATTTGTCTATTTAGTTGTCTGTAATCGATAACTACTCTATAGCGTTTTTGACCATTTATAGCTCGCTTTTCCACTAGTAATAATGGACTAGAAAATGGTGACTTTGCCGGTTCAATTATACCATCATTTAATAATTTATCTACTTGCTTATGAATTTCCGACTTCATTGGAAGTATGTAATTAGAATTAACAGAACCTGAAGATATACTTTAAACATTTTTAAACAAAGTATATCACAATCTGTTGATAATAATCAACCTAT
Source organism: Galerucella nymphaeae (assembly GCA_963978555.1). NCBI lineage: Eukaryota > Metazoa > Arthropoda > Insecta > Coleoptera > Chrysomelidae > Galerucella > Galerucella nymphaeae. The sequence continues at coordinate 2,691,986 of OZ021716.1, read as the reverse complement.
AAATAATGAACACGATAACAGCATATTAATTAATGGTTACTGAAAGCGTACTTTAGCATGCTGAGTAAATCATATTAATAATTGGGTACATATAAACATGTAACAAACAATGTATTCATAAGATAAACATGACAACAATGTAAAATATGTTATCGGCTAAATTTACTCTCAATATCATTTGAGAAATTTCTCTGATATTCTGTCATGTTTTGTGATGAAATATTATACTTTTGTGCTCTGTAATGGTAATGGATGACTAATAAATACCATGTTTATCAACTAATAACAGTACTTCAGTATCAATGTACCTACAGTCTGTTCGCTGAATCTTTTCCCATGTATGAAATGATTCACATACTACTTTTTGTATTACGTCTCTTTCCTACTCACAGAATCTTAACCCCCGAAATGAAACCGTTTGTTCCATTACAGCGTAATATAACAAACAGAGATAGCCATATGATGAATGTCGGCGATAGGTTAAACGCGAATCTGTACGTTGACGTCGTTGACAAACCAAAGACTTTGTTTACAACTACGACCTACGTGTTATTTAATGTATTGATGTATTGCGTTTGTATATTAATGATGACGCATGGGAAAAGATCCAACGAACCAACTGTATGTATGTATTTTTGGGGTGATTCACTAAATATGTTGAATATGGTTTGGGACTGAAAATGCAAGCCTGACGAACAGCAGAAGTTAGCTTTCCATGATTAATGCTGGTGGATGTATATTTTTTTTGGGGTGACATTCACTGAGATGATCTAATGTGCCCCCTTACTTATACTCAGTTTCTGAGGAGAGTCTCAGAAACTAGTAGCCTCTCTAGACCTATTTCCCAGAGGAATTTTGGGATATTCTTAGGCTCCAACTTAGGTAAATGTTACTTTTTTTATCAGTAATCCTCCAGGTACTGTGCTCTGGAGTGCTGTGCAGTTCGAAAGTATGTGGATAGAGCCTTCTTTTTCTATGTCATAATATCTGCATTCTTCTTCCTCCACTATTTTGAGCTTTTTCAGATGCTCATTCAGGCGACAATGCCCCGTTAGGATCCCGGTTAATACTCCCCTTTTATCAAGCTGTTGCTGAGACCTGAGAGACGGACATTTTGTTGATAAACCATATTAATTATATTTTGAGGTGGAATTTTTGTTTATTCTTTAAATTCGTTCATATTTCGGATAATCATATTTCTGGGACGGATTCAATCTTCTTAAATATACCCTAGGTATTATTCCCGAAGAGGGTCTTTCAGCCTCGACTGTTCCATAATCAATATCATCTACATTATATTTATAATTATAGCCAAAATGGGCAATAAACTATTTATAACAATGAATGTGATGAGGTAAAACTCAAAATTCAAATTTTCTCATCATTATCACCACAAAGGGACAATTAATTGAACTAAAATTTGTTGGAATGATTTTGAATGTTTTTCTCACAATAATTCAGTTTTGAAGTAATGTTAGAATTATCTAAATTATATCAATATCCAATATGCCAGAGCTATTTCTATTGGAACAGCTGGCATATTTGACAGTTAATGAGAAACTTTTGCCCATAGCACAGATTATACAAGAGAACAGATGCGAAAGCTTAACAGAGAATAGTAAAAAAGAGAGAGATGGGTGGACATACCCATTTAAAGGTCCATCGTCATATGTCGATTCCGTTCGGGCCTCTTCGCGAAACTTTTCAACAGGGTTATCAATTTGCATAATGTTTTCCTTAATCCACGATCATAGGTCGAATATTTTATAAGCATTATTTTTAGTGTGATAGTTATACAGATACAAATATTCGACAATTACTTGTTTTAAATCAATTTCATTAACATTAAAAGAATTCTACAATTTGAAAGATTATAATGTATAAAAATCATACCATAAATATATACTTTTTTTCACAAACCATCTTTGGCAACCATGCACAATAACCGTGACGGTTTGGCCCAAAAATTAAAATACAAAACGTCAGTTTTGACACTTCAGTTTGAAGGTTGTCAATCCCAACGACCTATTATAAAATAGACCAGCTATCACACATTATTACCTATACATTGTTTTGGTCGCAACATAAATCAGGGCAAGTACAATGCACAGTAGCGTATCATGTCGAAAGGGTTCATTCAAACCATATTATGAAAATTGCTTTTATAGACTAAATGATGTAGATACCTTATTTAATTTTGGTTTGAATAAATGGAAATTATATCAAAAACAAGCAATTTATTTAAAGGATACCTATAGAGGACTTTTAACATAAATAAAGTTTTGTACTACAGATTATGAATATGTTAATATAATATGGATAGGTTTTTTATTTTTTCTTATATTGATTTTACAAAACTAAGGAATAAATAAATGTATTAAAATTAGATGGAATAATTATAACAATAATCATAATATTAATATTTATTGTTCTTAAGAATTATTCACAATCATATCACAAAATAAAATAACTAGAACACACAATTGTATGAAAATATTTAAATAAAATGAATCTTCATTATTCTTCAACAAACTGAAAAGATTCCAAATTGTTCATGAAATTGACCTTTCAATTACAATAGATAAGTTACCTTGTTGTTGATGGAGGGTTTTTTGCTCCAATAGTCCTGTTGTCTTGAGCCTCAAAAGCAACTTTAACTTTGAAAATGCCCTCTTCTACCAAAAATACATTCAGTAATCAAATTTCACTGCGAAATATTGAATCCCTTGTCTTATAACTTATACTACGCTTGTGCTAATATAACCTTACCTATGGAACGATCGTTCATCATTCTCATTCCATTTATTTTCACATACTACACATTTTTTCAACATCATAAATGTCTTAAAAGCACTTGAATATACAAATATCAATGATATATCTAATAAAAACACAATTATAGTTAAAATCTCATTGACAAATCTCACCAAAATGACAGAAGTAGTTCGAGGCTGCCAAACTAAAAATTTATAAACTATTCTACTTATGGCATTGATAGACCATGAAAAATCCTAACCGAAAAAACTAAGTTAGCTGGACCGTGGTTTGGTCATACCTATTTTAAATGCTTCCCACTTTTTTCTTACTTTTCAAACAGAAAATACTGCTCAAATCTTGAATGTATTCATCAATTACTATTTTTGTTAAAAGAAATTTGGCATCATGTAAGAAGAGTCTCGCCGTAAATATGTTGGGGACAACCAAAATGTGAACAAGGCTAGTCTATTTTATAATAGGTCGTTGGTCAATCCGCGATATTATTTGTCTTATTCGACTAATCGATTGTAAGTTGTGGTAATATTAACTGGAAATAGTGTACATTAGTATATTATTTTTATAAAATGAATAAACATCACGGGGGAGTGTATTGTTCATAAAGAGACTGTCCAAATAAATTTTATTCGGAAAGAAAAGTGAAGAACCGGCACTGGAAACTGTTATTGTTCCCAAGTCAACATTGCAATTTGGTTAGAAATTCTAAAAAAATTTTAAACTGGCGACATCGCGGCCATACCGAGTTGAAGGTCCAAGGTCATTGAAATCGGATTTGGAAATCCTTTGAAGTTTTGCCGGGATTCGTATCTGTTCTCTTCTATAATCTGTGCCCATAGTATACACGAGGGTTGTCTTGGGAATGTTGCATACAGCATACTTGGGTCCAGCTTGAATCAACAAATGTCAAAATCAACTACCACGTTCAGTTAAGATAACGCCAAAGTAACAGATCACTTCGTTCAAAGCTGTAGCTGAGCAAAATTTTTGTGATTGAACTAGTCGGGGAAAGGAATGGAATTGAACCGTGGAAATTTTCACGCAATAGTTTTTTATAGACAGTTGTCTCAACAGGAATGCTTCGCTATGTCGGCAATGTAGCTCACCAGAATTTACTATTCAAATTATCAGAATTTGTCAAAATCACCGAATGGCAAATTGGTTATCTAATTAAAGTCTTTCACCCCAGTCGATATGGAAAATCCCCCAAAAGAATAGCCATTTTATATATCCTTTCTGCAAAATATTCAAAACACTATTGAATCCAAACTAATGAAATTGTTTAAAAATCGGATAATCATCCTCGCATTGACAACACTAATACAAAATGAATCATTTTTTATAGACAGTTGTCTTAATAGGAATGCTTCGCAGAGCTGTTTTGTCTTGTTGACAATGTAGCTTCACATTTCTCGATGGTATAAAGAATATCGCGGAATATTGAGGACGATCCAAAAACAGATCGGCATACACTCCTCCTAACGCATCTTCACTGGCAGTGTACCACATTTTTCATGTAGGTAATAATAAAAATTCTGCCAAAATTGGTTCCAAGCATACTAAAATGCATTCCTCTTTGTGGGAAATACTTCGACAGTAGTCCTCGGAATATATCCAGTGGTTTTTTCAGATCCATATGCAAAATATACACAGCAATGAATGACCAAAATAAACTTAAGGGCCAAATTAAATGTTATGAATTTGGTATGGAGAGAATAGCGGATATAAAACTAACTAAATTGAATACAGTATAGAGTTTGATAAAATGTGCAGTAGTAATACCTTTAGGGTCTTGTTAATACCGAGATAATTTTGTCTGCCTTGGATATTATCTTTGAGCAATCGAGGCCCGAGGAATATTCGATAAGATATCATCAAACGAGCGAGTAATGAGTGATAGCCACTACACGAAAGTAGAATACTATACTTTTTCTATGACTGAGTGTTCACCATTCAATTCAAACGAACGAGATAGTTAAAGAATATTATATTGAAGTAACGTGTGGAACAATTCCATTTTGAAAGCTATAATGGAATCTCATTTATTGCTTACCATATAATTGGTGAGATTGGCGCAATTGGGAATATTTATACAGGGAGTAGAGAAAGATTCCAGATTTAAGTTTTTATTATTTGAAGTAGTACAGGTATTATTTTCGATGTTTTTAGACCTCGGATTTGAAGATCAACATCCACAATTTTATGTGCCGTATCCATCTTGTTTTTTTAGGAAATCGTGGAGTGCAGTTGAATTCGTTTTCACTATCTGTATCCATTCTAACAAAATGTCAGCTCTAAATCACTTTCGGTAGGTAGGTATACTATCAAAGTCAAATTATGACATCTCATAGCGAGTCAGATTCAAACATTACACTAAACATAGTCGTGTGTAATGAATCATTACACACCAGGTGTGGCTTGTTTTGTGTAATGCATCCAGTCACTCAATGAAAATGCTGCATTAAAATGGTCCATTTTTCAACAGTGATGGGTAAACAAATATTATCCATTTTCAAATTATGAAACCAAACAATTTTAATTTCTTAAATGCTGAAGTTGACGAATTGTTGATTATATAATATCATTAACCGAATCGTCAGATGCAATACCAAATCTTTGCGACATTTGTAAACCAGTTATCATTTTAAGTTAATCTACTTCTATTGAAAAAAAAAACACTGAAAACTGAGAGCACCACATATTATCGCTTTAATACAGATGTGATTGGATGAAATTTGACACATGACTTAAAATTAAGTGATTCGATTGGCTACTAAATTTAGTGAAAAATTGATAACGGAACTCAATTTGAGACTCAATAACTTAAGTTGACCTGAATACTTCCATTTTGAATAAATAATGGAATATTTTTACACCGATAACACTGCTTTAAGATCAAAGGAAATTAAAAGAAAATAAATCACTTCTAAACGAAAACCGAAAGGTTTCCAGAATAGAGCTAAAAATAATTTCGATAAAGTTATCATTCGAATTTAATCAGTCTTCGTACCACGCCTACTTAACCTCACTTCTGACATAAAATACCTGACCGACTTCCTGACGCGAGTATTGTTTCGGAAGGAATTAAAACTTCCTCGGACGCGAGCCTTGTAGACGGTGGAAATGTTAGAGTCGTAAATTAGTCGTTCACGTGATTTTAGCCGTAGGTGGAGGACCATTGGAAGGTTTTTACCTCCCTTCACGCCTTCAATCTTCACCTCTGTTTTCCGCAATTAACTTCCGAGTATCATCAGGGACGGAGTGGCTTTTGTAATATGTGTCAACCAGAAGAACGGATTGATGAGAATCTAATAATCAGAGAACAGGGAACACATTCTTGTCTTGAATAGTTTGATATGGTTCATTAACGATAAAAAGATGATATAAACTTACGAATTGTGAATAAAATGTATACTAAATAAATGTGGCAATAAACACTCTAGAGCTATGGGCTGGTTATGCCCTCAGAAGTTGCTAGGTCGTTTATTGGAATTCCCCGGCTTAATTCGACTTTTTTTGACATTCGATTCGTCCTGGTATTTCATCAAGTTTTTATGTGGTTAACGATTAATTATTTCTCAAGGATTTGGAGGAAGAACCGAATTGTTCAGACAAATTTGCATCGTGTAGTGAAACGCATCAAAATTGAAATTTCCAAGCAATGTCAAGAGATGTTGAGTGATTTAGAACGAAAATGGTAGAAGACGTGAGTTATACTTTAATATACTTTTATTATTATTAACAATATTTTTGTATATTCAAGCTTAGATAACTAAGTTTTTGATGTTAGATTAGGTTGATAAAACTTGATACATTTTCATGCAAATGTGAACACCTATCATTCATGTAATACGAGGCACAGGCTCATAAGCAAGAAGAATTATCAGACCGACATTTCTAGTTTTCTTGGAGTAAAAAAAATAAGTACACTTTGGCATTGCCTTGAACTGTTGTTTAGCCTGTTGTTTTGCCTTTTTATCAAAAATAAACCATACAAAACGTTTCCATTTATCAAATCTGAAGAGTACTTTTTCATTTGAATATTCAAATATTAATTGGACTGATTTATAGGTAGGTAGGTATTGAATTGATTCATATTTATTCACAAAAATGTAGAGAGTAGCGGATTATGGAACTGATGAGACATTAGGTCGAACAAAATTTGCTTATATAAGTTAAAAAATAATCAATCTAAAGATTCATCCAGGTCTTCCATAATTAGAGCTATAAATATCATCAGTATTTAAGTTGGATAGAATTTTTAGCTTCTTACGCCGAAATAATGTGTAAATGCGAGCTTGTAATGTTAACAAACTGAAGTTGCGTATACAAGCAGATTTTCTAAACTTTTGCATACTCTGCCTTGGCCTCGCACTGCTCGGTCTAGGCATCGCTGAAGACCTGATACTGTTCAAAGAGATTTTAAAGCAGTAAAACCAATACCAGTTCAGCATTCTTTAATGGGATACAAAATTGAAAATCATAAGATATGTCATAATGAAGAATTTCCATTAAAAATAAAGTACTTAGGATGAACAAAAAGCTGCAGTCAGGATAGAGCGGTGGATTGGTACAGGACGGATATAAAACTGACAAAATAATTTGTGTTCCTAAAGCAAATTTACGCTTCCAGAAGTTTCTTTAAGAAGGATCTACTGAAAAAGCTATTGAGACTGGTAAGGAACCACACAAAGCATCAAAAGCCGAGAGTCTTGAGTGCCAAGGACTCGAAATCTCGACTGGATGTACTGTAATTATCAATCTATCAATGGAAAAACTATGAGGCTGAGTTAAACTATATTCAATTTTTGCAGCTCATTCCCATTCTGCCTAATGAACTAATATTTCAATTATTCCTCGGATGGAAATATTTCTGACTTATTTTTTCTTATTTCCATCACTGGGAAAACCAGTTTATCGTCACGAACCTTCTCTATAATAAATTATTAAAACACTTCATCAAATTTTTCCCTATCCGAATGCATATTTGAATATTTTTGCCACTTATTAAATTCCACACCACTGTAAGAACGTGTTCTGTTTACTGCAGTTGATGCATAAATCTGTCGTGGATATAGCGAACGCGGAATGTTCTCTCTATTTCGATTTAGAGCTCAGATTTTATCCGAGGAATGTGAAAGGCATAAAATTGTACGAAACATGACCCCCATTATCATTGTGAACGATTGTTTACTCGAAAATTTATTTTTACCTGATAGTCCAAAGAGGTGCTCACATATCATGGCCGGTTGTTTGCTGTTCCTTGTATAAACTAACTGTTGAAGTTACCGAGAAGTAACACGAAACGCTTTTAAGTATTGCTTAAAAAAATGTTTACATGATAATTGCTTTATAAAATAATAGCGTCTCCAATGATTAATATACTTGTTTTGTAGCATTTTGAATTAGTTGTGGAAAATAGATAATGTGGAAAAAACAACTCACCTTTTGCGTGATTCGATGATTATCAATGGCATGGGATAAACATCGTCCGCTAAACACTCAACTTTTATCATGCCATATTCAGCATCGACTTTTCTCAATATCAGTTCTTTGCCAGGCACTGAAATAAAATAAATAATTGTTAACAGAATCTAATTGAATCATTATAATAAAAATAGAAAGCTTATTTTTATAAGACTGAAGTCCAATTTCAGATTTTCATGTCACCTTTCCAAGATTGATTAGCTTTCACCAAAATAAAATTAGAATATTAAGACATTGTCGGCATAGCCATATACAGTGTGCTCATTATTAGCTAAATAAAAAATAATATAAGGAATTCCTAGCATAGGTTGATCACCATTTAGCTTAATAGAACTCAACCTTTTTTTTCCAATAACTGGATTTTCCCCGCTGAGGCGATTCCATGAATGTGTGATGCCTTTTGGTCAATATAATAATATTTAAATAACAGAATTAAATTCCCTTGAATTAATTTCATTAAATCATAAAACATTACATGAAGGAAGGTCTCACGTATATGATTCAAGTTCAAAGCGTGAAGTAAACATAAATAGTATTATTTATATTTACTTACGGTGAACCTGAATCGTAGATATAAAATATACAAACGAAAGTATTTTAACATCAGTTCATTATCAGTTCATTATCAGATCATTATCGGATCATTATTAGATTATTATTAGATTAACTGTTTTAGTAACATAATAAGTATTAGTATTAAATTATCAGTAATAAGTATAAGTATTAGGATAATGTTTCGTAGTGAGTTTAAGTAATAAATATCCCAGTCCTACAAGTAGTTGTTTATTACTCTAAGATGACCCTCCGAGTGACCAGAAACACCATCAGTTGAGAGGCAAATTACCACCACATTACCTGTGGCATATATTACAAATGTGTAACACGCTGCTTCAAATTGGTACAGGGTGGGCAAAGTATAAAAAAAAATTATGAAAACTGCTTATGGAAGGTATACTGAATATATTACACAAATTAAATGGGATTAAATAGTTATGCAATTACTGTGATACACTATCAAAAACAAGCAAACAATTATTTACAATAAATGTGCAAATTGTTCTTCATTGATCGTTAGATATACAGGGTGTCTCAAAATTGACGCCCGTCCTTTCAGAATATGAATCGGGGGCTAAAACTAATTTAAACGTAGGAATAAAAAAATTGCGTTATGTCCATGGTTACAAAGTTAATGACAAAAAACAAAGATCTAAGATTCAATGTTTAAACTTTATTAAAAACGAATATTTGTTACAAAACAAGAAATTAATTTATAAAAGGTGTTGAAACAAATCGCCTCCCACTTTAATGCAAATATTTGCACGATTTATCATTGAATCACAAACCCTCTGTAGCATGTTTTTGTCTAGAAATGTCACAGCAGCGTGAATACGAGCTGCTACATCTTCCGCACTCTCAACAGGTTCAAAGTAAATATTTTCTTTCAAGAATCCCCAGTAGAAGAAAAAATCTAATGGATTTAGATCTGAAGATCTAGGAGGCCATAGTACGGGTCCATCCAATCCAACAGTCGGGGAATGTTTGATTTAGTAATGTTCTCACTTGTCTACTCACTTGTTTTTAGCTGATTTCGTTTTCATTAAAGTGTGAACATTGAATGTTAGATCTTTGTTTTTTGTCAATAACTCTGTAACCATGGACATAACGCATTCTTTTTATTCTTACGTCTTAATTCGTTTTAGCCCCCCGATTCATATTCTGAAAGGACGGGCGTCAATTTTGAGACACCCTGTATAGTATAACGGGTGTTATGGTCTTCATTGTTCATTTAACTCGATAGTTGACAGATGTTTTCTAGGTTCGTTCGTAGTTTCGGATGAAAAATTAAATGGAAAATGAATGGGCTCAAATCGGGTAATCTAGATGGCCACTCCACTGATACACTGATATTGTAAGAAAACACCATTCAAACAATTTTCTCCAAAAAAAATTCCAATTGTATGATTTTATTTTATTTTGTAGGATTTTTTTTTGCAGTAACTGCGTGTGTCTCTCCTCAATTCAAGGTGGACTACGTTTAGACCAAATCCAGCAATTATGTCTGTTTACTTCTCTATTGATACTATAAACTATTAAATCTGTGTATTTTGTTCAGGAAATGTTTGTCTGAATTATATCGTATCTATAAAATATCGAAATTCTTAGTACTGATACTTTTCATAACGATATTTTTTTATATCAAGTATTTTGAAACAATATCTTCATAACGGTACGTTATTGTATTTATACTTTACACAGTATCGCCCATCTCTATATATGTCAAATTATTTTATGTAGCTACCATCTATGGCTACTACGACCTACTGCAAAAATTTATTGATTTTAAGGTTAGTTATACCAAATTGTGACGAACTTGCCGATAGTCTTCATATTATATTACTGCAATGATGAATTTATTGAATTCAGCAATGATGGTGTTCAATGAAAATTCTATCCAAGAAAATCTATATAAGTGAGTAATACCTAATGCTGTTCAATGAAAACTTTCCGAATATTTAGTTGACTGCAGTATTACACTTTTCAAGACCACCCTGTAAGTTCAGTTATAACCTGAAAATATGATCCTATAGCAATATTGCAACATATGATCACTTTTTCCATATTTTCCATACCTAAAACTGAACCTTTATTAACTCAAAGAGTAGAAAACATTTTATGATAATGATTTCATTTGGAGTTTAATTAATATTGATAACAATTTTTACGTTGAAATGAGGACAGCATAGTAATTAAAGCAGAATAAGGTCATTGCTAATGTTTTCCCCTAAGTATTAAATAATTAGTAGCCACCCCTATTCATATTTTGTGTAGGGACATTGATATGAGTACTTATTATATTATGATTTTCATCGCTCGTGAACAACTACTCCAAAAATTCGGTCAAGATAAACAACATTATGATGAATTAGTTTTTCCAGTATTATTGAAATATTTCACTATACAGTGCTTTCCAATGGAAACTATACAGCCAACATCAATCTGAATAATGTATAACTTTTATGGAAAAGGGGGGTCAATTTGCTTATATGTAGCTTGTTCAATTGAAACCCATCTTTGGTCCTGGAAAAATTTATTGACAAGTACAGTTACAAATAACTACCACTACAATTGAGGCACATATTCCACTGTTTCACCAACCGATGTAAACCCTGCTCATAGAATTCTTGTGACTGCTGCTGGAAGAATTCTTTCACAGCGTTTTGTACTTCTGCGTCCGACTGAAAACGGTTACCTTTTTACACCTTTTTCAGTGGCCCAAAGATGTGAAAATCGCAAGGCGATAAATCGGGACTATAGGTTGGATGCTCTAATATCCTCCATTTCTTTCGTTGCAGATTTTCTTTCACTACGTTGGCAACATGAGGCCGAGCATTATCGTGAAGCAGAATAACACCACGTGAAAACTTCCCTGGACGTTTTCTTCTTATTGCTTGATGGTGCTTGTTCAAAGTTTCATTATACAGGTTTGCGTTGATATGTACTCTAGGTTCTGTAAACTCTATCAGCAAGGGTTCATCATGGTCGAAAAAAAATGTCAACATCACCTTGCCTGCAAAAGGTTGAACTTTAAACTTCTTTGGTGGCGGAGAATTTGCGTGTTTCAATTGCATCGATGACAGCTTACTGGATGGTTCAAAATAATGACACCAAGATTCATCGCCAGCAACTATTGACGAGAGAAAGTCATTACCATTTTGACTGTATTCCGTGAGGTGTTGCAAAGACAAGCCCATTCGCAAGCTTTTTTGGTCCTCAGACAAAAGACGAGGACCCCATCGCGCACAAACTTTGCTGTAACCTAGTTTGTGTACGATACTATGGACAGATCCTATACCCACACCAAAATTTTCTGAAATTACTCTGATTGAAATTCGACGATTTTCTCTAATCAGGCCTTCCACCATCCATTCGTCCTCTCTTCTCCATTCTTAAATTTTCGACACCATTCCTTCACAGTTGGATATGCAAAACATGCGTTTCCATACACTGCTTGCATTCGCGTATAAATTTGCAGCGGTTGCACACCTTCAGCACACAAAAATTGAATGACCGCACGCTTATCACATTTGGACGGATTGACAATTAACGCCATTTCAAAGTCACAATACTTGAAATCGCTGTCAAATATAAACGAAATAAACAGATCAGTGTGACGTTTGCATACACTACTAATGTTGGAAAACTTCAGTTGAATGATTACAATTGTTTCCAAGTCTAACCTGACCAAAGATGGGTTTCAGTTGAACAAGCCTCGTATGTAGTCGTTATAACATCACCTCCTATGTTCACCTCTCCAAATTCTTTTCGCAAGAAAATCACAAAAATGTAAAAAGCTGGGAAGTCAATGATGGTGGGTGCTATCTGCAATAATTCAGAAGCTATCAATACAAAAATAATAATACTAGAAATTGATTAGGCCATTCCAGAAGCTTTGCTAGCGTTCCAATAAGATCCTCCACATTACGGTCTCGGTGTAAGACAGTTTTTGAACGAATCATTTCCTGCTCGGTGGATATAAGGTTTGGGACGACCACCACCTAGATCACCCGATCCAAACTCGTTATACTTTAATTAGGGGATGTATGAAAACCAATCTTATGTTAACTCAGCCAGCATTGAGATGCTCTGTATAGTGAAACATTAAAGTTTAAATTCAGCCAAAGCAGTATTTCCATAATACTGGAAAAACTAGTTCAACATAATATTGTTTATCTTGATTGAATTTTTGCCTGCAAAGCTAGCTTTATTGAGAAAATAAATTACAATACCAGCGAATGTAACGGAAAAATTGGGTACACATTATTCCTAAAAATCAAACTGTGGGTAAAATTGAGGAGAGTTCTGTTTCAAATAACTATGAGGAAACTTTTGATAAATTGATTGCTGCGAAGCTATAATTTACATTCGAACATGAGAATTCTGGAACTGCTGGCTGGTGTTCTTTGAATTGATGTCCGCTACACATACAGAGCATTCGTACATATATTTCGCTGTGATGGAGAAACACTAAAAATGCATTTATGGATAACTTCCATTCAAACTTGACGGATTGAGAAATTAGGTATATAAATTATAGCTATTTGTATTACTCACTGTAATTACAAACTGAAATGGGTGTGAAATGTGTGTGAAATAGATAAAGTCATAATTATTTATTATGTATAAACATTGGGAAGATAGTCAATGAGATCCAAGTGGTCTTGATTTATGCAGAAAGTCTCTGAGAGAGTCTCTATACCTTTTTCTCCCTCTATCATACCAAAGAAAATACATTATTTTTGAGATCCCTGTCTAAGACCTGCTAGATATTTTCAACGATCTGATCTCCTATTTTTTTGCGCTTCAGCAATTTTTTGCAATAAAACATTGAAGCTTATATCGGAAAAATTGTTTCGCAAGGGCGAAAAATAAACTTCAGTTGGGGGTTACTGAGGTGTTTGCCAGTCAGACATACAACTGTCTTCCGCTTACCAAATAAACTGCAAAATAAGAAGTGTGACTAGAAGCTCGAAAACTATCACATATTTTTTTATTATCCACACAAAATGTGGGATACACTTCGCTTCGCAAAGGATTTCATTCGCAAATATCGCTTTATAATTGTATCTTACGACAGAGTTGTCCACGTCGTCCTCATGAAATTCATCGTTTCCCACTACTTCAAAATTACTGAAGGTGGAATACTTTTCGTTGTCTGAAATAATGATTTTTCTCAATGACAAAGTGTACCCCCCTAAACTGACGACAGTTGGTTGTTATATAAAGGAATATTGAGTCTTCCGATGTTTAAGTCCATTCCTTCTCATATTTAAGATCATTCCTTCTCATTTCCAACAATAACGCACTCTTGAGAGATCTGTATTGACTTCTTGTTGACGTTCCAACCTGGTTTTTGCATCAATCTCTCTGACCTTTGTGCATTAAATGTACGTGACATCCCACTTTTGGGAGATTGAGAAATGCTATTCTCTGTTCGAACTGCGTTCTATAAATGGTTTTACGTGAGATGTCTTCATTCTGAAAGATTCTACATATTTGGATACTCACCCAACCAACTTGTAGATACTTAAAGTCTTATTAATTCTCACCTGACAATCAAATGAATAATGGAACGTGATGTCATTTTGTTTCTGTTTAAATTGAAGTCAATCAATTTATGTCAAAACTTTGTGTTTACATGTAACTCCTCGAAAAGTATTACTCTCAACTTGGATCGCGTCGATTATCGAATATCCGCCCAAAAAAACAATGCTGATTAATTTTTCCAAGCTGTCCTGATTGACGACTAGCCATCAACATTGTTTATTGTAGTTATTCATTTCAAAATGGGCTTTATCACATCGGAATCCTGGGAAACGAAGAAGCAGACCAGCAAGCAAAAGAGGCCATTGAAAGTGATAGTGCAAAAACAGTGCAAGAAGTGACGATAAATGACATAAAAATCCATGTGAAGGAAAAAGTGCTTAGTGCGTGGCAGAGTCAGTGGCGAGAATCTAAAGTGAAGTTGCGTGAAATTAAAACCGAAGTGAAACCGTGGAAAATGATACCTGCAAGACGCCCTCACCAAGTTTTACTAACAAGACTAAGAATAGGTCACACCAGATTAACCCATCAGTACCTGTTCGAGAAAACGGAACCACTCAAATGTGATCTGTGCAGATGTGAAATAACAGTAAAACATTTTCTAATTGACTGCCCTAAGTACAAACTGCAAAGACAAAATAATAATCTTCCTCAGAACCTTAAAATTTTATTAGGAAATGACTGTAGAGTAAACTCTCTAGTTAAGTACCTCACCGAAATACAACTAATCCACAAACTGTAAAATGTACCGAGTCGCTAATAACCCACATGGTTGATGCGACTAGCTTAAAAAAAAAAAAAAAAAAAAAAATGGGCTTTATATTTTTTAAAGGAAGTATCTAATTGAAGTTACGTGAAAACATCAGAATTTTATATTAAAATGTGAAAAAAAACAAAGAATGTTATTATTCAACAAAATGATATGTGGCGGAAAACATTTTTATTGGCCACGCAATGTCCGGATTTTCATGTGTCTCATTTCTCTGGAAATATAATATTGATACCATTATTTCCGTCTGCTTCCATTCGTTTTACCTAATGGGGGTACACGCACCGCTCACCTTCCCAAAAATATCGAAGCCAGCGTTTTCCCATCTGAACAAAATTTCCCCTTTGTTATTTAAAGCGAATAATAACAAAAATTTTATCTGCGAAATATGCAAACGGTAGACACTTAAATGCCACATGTGACATTGGAACATCGGAACTCCATTTTGTATAATCATGTAATAACATTCCGGGGAAACAGCTCACTCCATGGCATCGAATTTCAAAATCAATTACTCTGCTTGATTGAACCCAGCATGTTGAGGAACTCCATTTTACTTTCAAATACTTCAAATGACAGTTGCTTTATAACAAAGCAGCCCAGCTGTTGAATAAGCCGGTGAACTATTAATGTAAACAAGTAAAAGTTTCAGTTCAAGTGCTTGGGCTGTTGAGTCCAACCCAAACGAACGAGTGAATAAACGATTATCAAAAAGGCATTGAGATGAAAAGTGTGGATTTATTGCGTAACCTGCTGCACTTAGGTGTAATTCACTCACTATGGAGAGGAGGATTGGTGGTAGCTGCCCAAATGACGGCAAAAAAGACAAAGTTAGAGTCAGGGTGATAGAGAGAAAGCGGGAGTCAGAGATAGTGAGACAGATGCAATAGGATGGAGTATATGAGGAAGAAGTGTGTGAGTGAGTAAGATGTGAGTACATAACTAATGTTGATATTTATCTATGTCATCGGAATCCAATGAGTTTAATACTTCTGGGTAGATATTCTTGGAAGTCATACTATCATCAGGTGTTTCTCTTGTACGATGAGGTCTATTCCGTGCGATCTATCGAATCCCACGGTTGAAATCGACTAATTTTTGAACCTACATGTGAACGTTCAGGATTATTGCGCTGCTGCCAGCATTATTTGATACAAAAGATCTACTTTTTAGTTATTTTTGCCCTCTTTCCTCGAAAATTGTGATGTTACTATTCTTCAATCGAGTTCCTCTCTCACACAGCACGGTATCTATGACCTTTGTCATCTGTGTTTAGCTAACGTAAGTTTTTAATGAAAAAATCTATTCAAATGTTTTCCCTATTTTCTTACAAAAGCATAACTCAGTCGATGCCCTAGGCACAGGTGTCAGTTGACATCACATTTTCCTTTCAGGAGAACACAAAAAATTCTTAGTGGGTTCAATCTAGGCTTGTTGATAAATATGGAAATTTCTAAACAGTTCAATTCTGTAGGACTTTTCCACCGCTATGTTTTGACTTTCCTCTCCTTCCTTCCTCTCAGGTACTTCCTTAAAGCATTGGAACCAATCACATGAAACAGTTCAGAACTCGCCTTTCCAGCTCATCTGCTATTTTGTATCACCTGGAAAAGCTCAAAATAGTAGAGGAAGAAGAATGTCGATTTTTTGGTACGGAAAAAAAGATTTTCATCCACATACTTTCTAACAACACAGCACTTCAGAATCCTAGAACAAGTAGCTGGGAGATTTCTGGATAGAAGAGGAACATTAACCTTAGTTGAAGCCTGCAGATAATATCCTTCAATTCCTCCGGGAAATACGACTAGATGAACTACTAGTTTCTGAGACCCTCCTCAAAAACTGAGTAGAAGTAAGGGAGCACATTGGATCTTCTGGGTCTCAGTGAATGTCACCAAAAAAAAATACATACACACATACATCAACCATGGAAAGCTAACTTTTGTAGTTCGTGAAGCTTACAATGTCAGTTCCAAACCATATTCAAGCTGATACCTTCAAATATGTTAATATCAAAAGTTAATCACTATTAATGATATGGAAAATTTTCCAATCAGTATGAATTGACATCCAATTCGATATGATGTTTGGAGCATGAATAGTTTGGCATTGATGAGAACATCTCGAAATACGACATAGATGGTTGATAAAACTCCAATAGATTATTGTGTTGGGTCAAATGTAAATATTTTGCTCACTTTTTCTCTTTATGGAAAACATGTAAAAGTTAACATTTTTTTTCTACATTCATGCAAAAAACAACACTTTTGTGAACCACATTTAATGGAAAAAGTGGTACTTTATTGCACTAGTGCAATAATAGTATTTTATGCAACGAACATGTAATGATAGCCATTAAGACACGAGCATATTGTAGGATACGAAACGAGCCGCAGGCGAGTTTCGTATATAATATGCGAGTGTATTAATGGCCATTACATGAAAGTAGCATACAATATTTTTTCTACTCTGGTTAATAAAAATTATTTAATCAATAATAATTAGTTAAATCAATTTTAAATATAGTTATTTTGAGAATCAAAATTATTTGACAGCTATCAAATTAAGTGTCACTTAATATGTCTGTTCGCCTGCAATAAAAGTGTAGCAATGAGCTATATAATTTTGAAGAATTCAGGTCTATCTGTGAAAAAATACGTATAAAATTACTAAATTTGGGAATATCGATGTATATTGCATTTGTAAACTGCAAGAAGCATTAAAACATAATTAAAATAAATAAAATCGTATAGCTCAGTGCTACACTTTTATTGCAGGCCACAGACCTGATATAATTAATTTCAGAAATGTCAACCAGGTATCCATGGCTATATACTAAATATTGTGCGAATGTCGCATTCCTATTGGCTTAAAAATCTGTATCATAATGAAAATCTGTATCATAAACAAGATTTTAGTCTTTTAATAAGTATATTATAAAACAGGAGTAGAAAAAATATTTTATTGCACTCATCTGTCATTCTTGTGTCAGTTTTGTGATGATTAATGACAAACATAAACATTTATAGTATATTATTAAACGAGCAATTTATGATAGCCATAATTCACGAAGGGTGAGGTTTGCGTCACGAGCCGTAGGCGAGGGGCGCAAATCACCCAAGTGAATTATGGCCATAAATTGCGAGGAGAATACTATACTTTGTCCACGACCATTAATTTCTTTTATTAAATAAAAGATTGAAACGATTTGGTATTACTAACCTCAAAATGTTCTGACAGCTACATAAAAATATAATTTGAAATAATAGAGATGGGTGATACTGTGTAAAGTATCAACACAACGTACCGTTATAAATATATTGTTTTAAAATACTTTATATTAGAAAATATCGTTATGAAAAGTATCAATACTAAAAATTACAATATTTTATCGATACGATATATGTCAGAAACAAATTTCCTGAACAAAATACACAGATTTAATAGTTCATTTCATATTGTAGGTACCCCCATCTCTAGTCCATAATTCACTACAGGGTATTATGAACCATAATTCACGACAGTTGATATATGGGTACCATATACCTTTTGTTAGGAGGTAAAATATGGACTTATTATTAGGTGGTCGTGGACAAAATTAAATAAAAATCCATAGCAAGTATCTGATCCTGCTTTAATACAACAATAATATATGTATATCTTACTACTTAGTCTCAACGAGTTACAATTATTGCAAAAATCTTTAAATATTTAAAATTTAAATGGTCAGGGCGAAAACCAGCTATGATTGAGTACTGACAAGGTGGAGGCCATAAAGATACAAAAAAAGAAGAACTGGTCGAGTTTAATTAGGTTAGGTTAGGTTCTTAACATATTGATATTCTAATTTTCCAGTTTTTGCATGAATTTAGAAAAAATATTGTATGCAACTCTTGCAAAACGTCTTTTTTGCACTCGACGTGTTGTCCAGCTCGGCCTAAAGACCTCGTTGGACAATTTCACGTCGCGTGCAAAAAACACTCACTTTTTGCACTTGTTGCATAAATAACCATTATTATACTAGAGACTTCAAATTGAACCTTAACTGTGGTGATTTTATGACTGTTATCTCACGAATGTCAAGCAATTCAAAATTCCTTACACGATCAACATTACTGTCAATATCGAAAAATATTGTCAGTAATATTGATCGTGAATGGAGTGGAATGAACGAATGGAATGGAACGAAGTTAAGTACTGACGGTTATTCGAATATTTTAATATTTTGGTCATCAGTATTGACAATACTGTCAGTATTCCGTATTGACAGTAATACTGACCGTGTAAGGTCCGTTTTACACCTATTGAATTTCTACCTTAAAGTTTTTAGAGTGAAGCATTTACGACATAGACAGATAAGAAAACTGTCTTTATCTATTCCAACACCATTTTCAACACGTTGGTCCTACATTATCATCCTAACCCTTCACTATTTTGCTGGAGTTTTGAGAAAGACCTATTTTAAAATGATTCCTTATTTTCTGGCAAAATAGTTATTGTGTTGTTGAAAATGAGTTTGTACTTTGTTTGAACAGGGTTTGTGGTGAGGTATTTGTTAAACGGGAAAGAAAACTGAATCACAATATTACACTAGGTTCTTTTGAATTCTCTGTATAATAAGAACCTTCATTCTATTGTGCTCCAAGTATACGTATAATAGGGGGCATTTGAAGTATTATTTTTTAAATAGATACGTCAATTTTGTAATGTACCGCTGATATTTGAAATTAAACTGATATAATAGTGCACATAAGAAGTGAAAAGATTTTATTCAATTCAATTGAAAATCTGCCAAAAATGAAACGTATTCTCGGATTTCCATCATAAAGGTATATCTCAAGAATGGAAATTAAAGTAACGGTTATGAATGTATAAGACTTAATTTTCCCAAAATAAAGTAGTTCTGACTCGTCGTAATTGCCGTTATTAAAAACAGCCGCTTATTACTAATTCCTTAGGGTCCTATGTAGAGATAAAAAAGGTAAATTTCCATTGTGTACTGAAAGAAGATGAATTAACAGTAACCGCATGAGGGTAATACAAAAAGGTATTAAAAAGTAATACTGTGTAATATGTCAAGCGATACTTGAATTCAAATGAGAGAATATCCTGGGTAGATTCTATATTTCGGTGAAATAAAGGACAATATTTTTTTAACTTAAAAAAGGTACTTTTATGAGAATAAAGTTAAACATGGCATGAAATAGAGCTGTAAAAACATAATTTGGTGTGAAAATTAGGAGTATCAGTAACTGCCAGGAACAGTGAACATGCAAATGGAATATTCTACACATTTTACAGCGAGAAATAATCTACAAATTGATCGAAGCAAAATTATACTCATTTTTCGTATCACGTTTTCAATGCCTTGATAATATTTCACTCCTGTTCTCCTAATGCCCACGGGTTGTCTGTTGTCTATAATTTTCAGTAAAGTAACTGATGTAATTTGCCTGAATTCCCCATTCACTTTTCACTTATCCATTTCTCTTCACATATTTTCCCATCTCCGCTCTGCAACATTTTGTATTTTTTCAATTCAAATAGTAATTCGTCAGCTGCATTGGATTGAATTCCACAGTTTCATCTTTTATTTGAAAATTATCTCAATCAATAATTATCCGTTAATAAATTTTTATCCCAATCACAAATTTATGATGACCTGTTGTTGCGCTGAAGACTAAACAACCAGTGAAATTAATCCACCAGTTAAATTAGCTTAGAATTCTGGCTCTATGTCCTATTTCACTGCAACCTTTGCAGATCTTTTAAGGCCTTTTCTATATTAAGAGCTTGATATCCAGTTTTATTCTTTTTGATATACTCATGAGCATGGATACTTCCACCCTCTTGTATCTTTCTACCTTCGGTTTTTCATCTCCGAGTGTGTGAAACATTCCTAGGCCTTCACTCACACAATATGTGCTTCGCGGTTTTGTCTTCTTTCTGGCAGAGCCTACATCTGCTGGGCCAATAGTGTGCATATGTTTCCCCAGCTTTAAATGTCTGGTCAACATTCCTACCATCATCCTCGTCGTTTTTAGACTTTGACATAGTAGATCGTGTGACAGTTTGGCCGAAAAGCTATCAAAGAATAATTAAGCGTGCCTTTATCCAGGGGCTCCATACCACCAGCGCAACGCCTGGATGTTTATACATAGTTCACAAGTTACCTCCAGATTTGATTTTTGTGAGGGAGTAACAATTGCTGGTGTAATTTAAATTGGGTTCTCAATTATTTGGAAAGGAAAATAACAGCCAGCGAAGCCAGGGTGTGACGGAATAAAATATCTTCTACTGACAGATTTTAAAAATACAAATTTCCACAATTCAGAATCGCATGCACATCTTGTGTAGAGAGCTGTTCATTTTTAAATTATTTTTATTAGACTCTTAGTTTAGGAGTAACGGGAGTTATAAACATGCCAGAAGTAGGAAAAATAGAAAAAAATGTGTGGGGATATGAACAAGCAAATCTTTGGCAGGGCGAGTCGATAACTATAAAACGACTTTCTAAGCGAATTATTGCAATTAATGTTTGGTTAAACATTTTTCTTCCACTATTAGCTGTGAAGTTATTATTATTGCATATTTCAGCTAACTGAGAATTTTTTTATTAGTGGTTGATATTTTTTCCTATTATTGACCTAGGTCATTATTGATCTAATCTATATATTTTGTAAATCCAGAGATAGTAGCTCAACAAAAACTGGTGCAATATTATTTTGTACACCCAGAAGATTTTCTTCAACGTATTTTCTGCTTGAAATTAACTATCAAGATGAAATTATTTGGAGTTAAATGCCATCAGCTTAAAATTCGCGCTCAACCAAAAATTAATCTATGGAGCGAATACAGACAGTGTACTTGTCAGTGAGATGTCAAGGTAAACGCTCCTCGTGTCGCGTTTGTGATTGCTGTGGTGTATAACTGAAGCTTTAAGATCCAAGATGTGTACTGTAATATTTCAACATTAGAATAGTCTGAATTGTTGAATATTTCAAATTTTTGTCTCATTTTGGCTGGTAGTGGAAAAAAAATTTATATACACCACAGTGGTGAAGACATTTATAAGCCTCGCACCTCATCCTCATAATATTGGTGCTCGGTCAACAATAATAGTTTCCACCACCTCGGTGTTTAATTTACTATCATTGTTCTATCATGAATAGGATTTGGAGAATAATAGTATATTATTGAACGAGCAATTTATAATAGCCATAATTCACGATGGGTGAATTATGGCCATAAATTGCGAGTAGAATACTATACTTTGTCCACGACACTTAATTTCTTTATTAAATAAAAGTCAGTAACGATTTGATATTATACTAACCTCAAAATGTTCTGACAGCTACATAAAAATATAATTTGACATATATAGAGATGGGCGATACTGTAGAAAGTATCAATACAACGTACCGTTATGAATATATTGTTTTAAAATACTTAATATTAGAAAATATAGTTATGAAAATTATCAATACTAAAAATTATAATATTTTATCGATACGATATATGTCAGAAACAAATTTCCTGAACAAAATACACAGATTTAATAGTTTATTTCATATTTTAGGTACCCCCATCTCTGGTCCATAATACACTACAGTGTATTATGAACCATAATTCACGACAGTTGATATATGGGTACCATATACCTTTTGTTAGGATGTAAAATATTGACCTATTATTAGGTGGTCGTGGACAAAATTCTTTATACAGATTGCGAAAAAGCTTATCGAACCATGCAATTTACACAATTACGATAAGGAAAATATGAGGAAAACAGCTCAAAAAAGAGAGAAAGAATAATTGTGGATAGTCAGCGAGGGTGTACACTCATTTTCCGAGGCTGGCCAAATGTTCATTGCCCCTCTATTTTAACCGCTGTTACATGAAGCGCATATTAATTTGTACAAATGATATTTTTGTCTCGTTATCGTTGACTTTTTCACGAGCTTATGCACTATTAAGTAAAACTAAACACTTTCATCAAGCAACAGTTCCTTTACAATTCTTTGCATGGTCGGAACATACTGAATACCACCAAATAGTGAATTCTCTCTCGCCTTGATTCGCCTCATCTCGGGAAATAAGTATACACCCTCGCTGACCACCCACAATTATTTTATCTCTCCCTTTCAAGCTGTTTTTCTCATATTTTCCTTGTCGTACGTGTGTAAATTGCATGGTTCGATAAGCTTCTTCGCAATCTGTATGTTTCGTATATGTATTGACCTAGTATCACTTATTCTCCTTTACCACGACATACTATTACATTATTCCATCCACAAAATTCATAATAAAATTTTCATCTTTACTCTGAATATTGAAGGTCCATACAATTTTATTATAAGGCGACAAAAACCATTTAAACATTCTGTGAGTAGATTTTCCTAGTAGTAGTAGCCCCAATGAAGTTTTAAATTACATCAGAAGTCTCTACTAAAATATTTAATACGAAAACCCTAATAATTAATGTTCGGTGTTAAGAGTTTACTTTACACAATTAGTTAGGATGCGACTCGAGAAACTTCTGTCTCTAGTATCTGTCTTTGAGGAAATGAAATCACCCCAAAACTTTTAGAACGTATATACCAGTTTCTTCGTAATTGGCTACGAAGTATCTAGTGATGTCTGTAAAAACTTTATACTTACAATCCATTTGAATTGGATTGTTTGGAGATAATTTTATGCTTCGAGGAATTAAATACTGTAAAATTGATGCTTGTTTGTTTTCATACAGTTTATTTCCAACTTCACTGGAATTTGAATTGAAAGTATTACTTTGGAGAATTTGAGGATTGGAGAAGTTTTCAAAAAACCATATTATTGATCTGAATACTATCATACAAGGAGACCCATTATTCACAACACTCTCAAGCATAGTTCAAGAAATAATACCAAGAGAAGCTGGTATAAAAATTCGAAATTGGATTTATGACAATGAACATCAATGACTAGAGCATGTGCGGGTGACATAGTACTTACTCATCGCAAGATCCAGGAAATAATTTCCAAGCGTATTTGAACAACTGGAAGAGAAGGCAATAGTTATTTGGTTTAACTAGGCAGTCAATCTACTTTGCTGCCGAGTTGAACATATAATTTTTTCTCCGATTGTTCATAATGAGGATATTGTACTTGCAAATTATTACAATTCCCACAATCTCTTCATTTTGGTTGGTTGCTATGGAAATGTATAATCACAGGCAGCAAAGTAACCACTTTGCTGCTTAGGCAGGAAAAGTAATACTTTGTCGATTGATATCAGTCAGCAAAATTAATATTTGCTGCCAATCGGAGAAAAAATAATATGCTCTAGTGATGAACGAGGGAAAAAAATATATGGTTATGGAGGGCAATAAGGAATTGGATACTTTTATGGATTGGAATGGAAACAATAACTACAGAACAGAAAAAGTGAAGAAAATTGAATATTTGCAAGGTACTATCACAAATAGAGGATATGAAGAAAGGGGAATGAAAAAAAGGCAGTAAGGCAGCAGTAATGGCATCAAAAATGTTCAACCCACCAGACATATCACAGAAAGCTGAATTAGGAATGTACTGAATAATTATAAGACCGCCAGTGTGAGAATAAAGTATATGAAGTGTCAGAGTAAACTGTAGATGTGGAAACGTATGTGGCTCAGAAATATTTATGGTGAAGCTGGAGAGATGTACAGAAAAAAAACACAGTGAACTAACGGAATTTTATGAGTTCACAATTATAACCCATGTACTGGAATCATAGTAAGATATTCGTCCTCAATTTAAACCATTCATCTGTATCATCTTTATTTTACCTCAGTATTTGAATTTTATCAGGATATCAAACAACTAATAAAGTCAACGTTTGCGGATATGGGGTATATTAATTTGAAAACCATTGATCATTAAAAAGAACAGAATCGCCAACTGTTTCCATTAAAGATACTTAAGGATTGGATAAAATTGTTACTCATCATAATACTAGATGTAATTTGCTTCAAATAAAAACAAGAGGATAACAATAATGCATGCAAGTTCATAACTCTCAGTTATTTGTATTACCATGGAAATTGAACAAAAAAATACCATTCCATGAATATCATTTCTTAGCGAAGTATTGACTCAATTTATTCCAATCATAGATTACAATGTGGTATACGAAATTTTTTCCAGCAATTCAATTTTATCGGAGAAACTCGTATTGAAGGCGGATTGCCTCTTCCACCCTTACCACATAAAATATGTGTTTTTCGCTCAAGCTACGTTTTTTTTCGAAAAAACCGCATTTTTTGAATAATCCTATCACTGAACCTTTACCAGATAAAATTTTGGGTAAACTATAGATTGTTTATTTTTGAAATATTGGTGAATATTTGACATGGAAACGTATTATGAAAACGAGGGTGATTGATTATTGGAAATTGTTCTTAACATTCGTGACAAAATTTGACTACATTCTGTTAAAATGTAATTTCTATCTCTTTCTATTGGGCTTTCCAATATGCTTGCTGAGTTCTATTGAAGAACATATTATATATAATGCCCCTATTATCAAGCATGTTTGCAGCTATCTGGCTTATGTTCTGTTATGCTGATCAATATTCAATGGTTTAGATGTTTCACCTAAATAAGATTGTCGCGTTCACATAATGGGTATGCAGTTTTTATTGAGTTGGCGTTTTACTATCTGTAATCTGTAGTATATGGAAAATTCAAATATATGCAGGGTGTTCTGTTATAGAATTGTAAATTTATTAACGTGCCAGTTTTTTGGAGCACCTGGTAAATAAAATCATTTCATAAGAAGCATCTCTCAACCCTTAATAGTTTCATCAAAAGTTTTCCGCTATCTTTATTGGGACAGGAGATATTGATCTTTGTCTCACTAATGAACCACCCAGTAGTATATTCCAAGCAAAGCTTCAACGCATTTAGGTTGGGTTCTGTACTATTATACATATATTGAAGAAAATCTATGGTGAATATGATAGAATCCAGCCTGAGCGAGTTGAAATTTTGCTTGGATTTTACTATATCTGCTTCTAATCACAGGAGAATTGAAACGAGACAAGAGACGCTCGTCTTTCGTCTCGTCTTTCGCTCGTCGAGACTTTCTCGTTTCGTCTCGTTTCAATACCTGTATGATAATATTCCTCCCCTTCGTAATAAAACTCGTATGTATGAGAGCTTCTTTCTTCTAATTTTGGTTATCTGCAAATCCAAACTAACTGACTTAATTTATAAGTCCTGGCAGATTTTCAATCGGAGAGCCTTGATAATGATGAAGAACGTACTCATTAGTTGTTGATATATCGTCATACGAAAGTAGCTTTTTGTATTTATGTTCATATGAATTAAGAACATCAAGCTTTCCAGTAAATTAAACAATGGAACATTTTTTTCCAGCCTTATTGCTATCATTTCATCCTTCGTTTAACCCAGCTTAACATTTTCAGGTCACTTTGAACTAGAAAAGTCTAAATTACCACAACCGTCATTATACTGTCCTATATACATTCCTAGTAATCCTTGAAGCCCAAATTAACTAGAACGTTGACAACGCTGAATATCCTTCCTTTATGTGGTTATTAGGCGGATAAGCAGAACGATTACGTGTTTAATTGAAAGTAAGGACTAATGGGAAGAACTTATTTCATCAAGGTTATTGAATAAACAGTCTTAGGTTATTTTTCTGAGATTTATAATTTCAAATACACACTTCGCTAGCGTCGTTCGGCCATCTGCGATAGCGTGCGGAAAAGTATCACTTTCCGCACTAGTTAGGTGAATCACTATATTCTTCGACGAATAGACAAAATCCTCAAACTTCCTGCATAGTTACAAATAGTTACAGTTTACAGTTTTTGTCAAACTGACACTCTTTGTAACTATGCAACAAGTTATTGATGTATAACTTGATTATTTTGGAGAACTTATAGGCGAACGGTGCACCCCTAAAAAGATGCAAAAAAAAACGAGTTGACCGACCGCTACAAAACGCAAGAAAAAAATCAATTGGGATCGATTAATATTATATTATTAGGAACAAAAAATCTCAATGACACTTTTTTGTCCCGATGGTCAGTCATTTGTTATTAACCAAAAACCTGCAAAATTTTGCAAAATAAATGAAAGGATCACCATTGCTTCAAAACTATCAGTTCAAAAACTAAAATAACGGTATATAAAACAGTCTACCGGCCAATTCTTACTCATGGAAGTAAATGCTGGATACTGTCACAAAAGTCTAAAAGTCGAATCCACGCAATGGAAATGAAATATTTACGGAGAGTGAAGGGTATAACACGAAGAGATCGGATAAGAAACGGGGATGTGAGAAAGGAACCAATACTCGAATTATTGAATGAACAAAAGCTTAAGTGGTTCGGACACTGTACAAGAATGAGCAACAGACCAGTCAGGGATGTGTGGGAAGCCCGAGTAACTACAAAAAGGAAGACAGGAAGACCTAAGAAAACTTGGAACCAAGAAGTAGCAGAAATACTAGAAAGGAGAAATATAAAATGGGAAGCAAAAAAGATGGCGGAAAATAATAAGAAATGGACAAAATCCATCTACGAACAGAATACTTAGATACAGATACCTACCCTTACAACTTCGGGTATAAAAAGGGTTTTTGATTATATATATATAACTATAATTTTTATAACATATATTTTGTAGCAGAGATTAATAAAACTTTAACGATAGCAAAAAAAACGTATTATAATTCAATAACTTACATTATTAATCGAAAAATAGTTCCGCAAATTAGTACACGTTACGCACTCCGTCACGGCAAATTCGCCTTGGAATCCGTAAATTTCGCGAATTTGGTATAACGAATTCGACAAAGTAAATGAATGCAGCAGGAAAATAAAAACTACCATCTAATAGTATATGCTGTCACGAGTAATTTGCATTTTGAAAATTTGAAAAAAGCTGTGGTAGGTAGAAGCCGAGAAAAGTTTTTTCGAAAAATAAATTTTTCAGTCGATTTTTGATTTTGAATTGCCGATAACTTGAAAACAAAGCATTTTTTTAAAAATATCAGAGTCAAAAAGTGTTTATTTTCATCCATTTCACCTTGAAAATTAGCGTAACGATTTTTTCATTTTCCGTAATTTTGCAAGTTTTTGGTTAATAACAAATGACTGACCATCGGGACAAAAGTGTTATGAAGGTTTTTTGTTCCTAATAATATAATTAATCGATCCCAATTGGTTTTTTCCTTGCGTTTTGTAGTGGTCGGTAAACTCGTTTTTGTGTGCATCTTTTCAGGGGAGCACCGTTCGCCTATTATAGTATTACTACTGAAGCTTTCAATAATCGCCCTATATCTTCCATTTGAAGGGAGTAGGTACATCTTCGTACACCTATAAAATTATACGTTTTCAGCGAAATTCCCCTGATTGTTTGATGTATGAAAAAGGATATTCTGATAAACTGATCTGAAGTTTACGTTGTTTACCGTTAGTCTTGATGGTTCTCTATTTATATGGGTTAAACAGGCTGTTTACGTATTCGGAGTTTTCGAGCTCAGCAAACAAATTTTCTGCCATTCTGCTTATGAAAGCATTTTGACGAAAGAGAAAAACTCGTTCGGATCACTTAGTTTTGCTTGCGAAGGAAGTAATGGACGGTTCTGAGCACAGCCGATTAAAATGTTTAATCAATGGTTAATTTCAATGGAAATCATTCGAAGTGATAATTTAAATTAATTAGAATTATTGACCATTAATCAGTTAAAGGATAATTCTTTGTAGGTGGGCGAGTTTATTCATCTGGAGTTCTGCTCAATCCCTACTAAAAAGGGTCTAAAACAACTCAAAACTCATATTTTCGAGGTACATGACTATAAAATTTATTTTTCAGCTTCATTTCAACAGTTTGCTGCCCTTGAAACGGCTGTTTATAGTGAGAGGGAAAAAACTGTGAAAGCGTCAAAAGAAGTGCTATACCGTTAACTCAATTACATGGTTTTCATAAGCTAATACAATTGATTCGTTCATTTCGGTCTACATCTTCATACATGGAGACTAGCATTCACCAAAATAGATTCCTTCGACTTTGACAGCATTCTAACTGTAACTGATTTCACGTTAGTTCTTAACGATTATTCAATTTGTTGTACATAATTTACTGGCTGTTCCTATTAGGGCGGGTTGTATCGCAGTTGGTTACCATTTGATTAACGCTAACCACTGGTTACAACGTGGTAACTCGTTGTATCGCCCACTAACAAGTGGTTATACGTTGGTTAAGAATGGGTTTTCTAACCATTTGATATCTGATGGTTAACTTCATGTTTTGTCACAGAACGGTTATTTTATTAGCGTTTGTGTAGTTTGATGTATTGACATTTTTTTATAGACGGGATTTTTGTGGGGTTATGTTATGCAGTTACCGTCTCTAGAATTCTGTCTTGGATGAAATTTTTAAATAGATCTCAAAGTAAATAAATTGTTTAGACGTACGATGAATATTCAAAGAGACAATTTGAGAGGCTTGGAATTAACTGACGATGAAGACTTTGTGGAGCTAATTGAATTGGTACTATTTCCAAGGGCTCCAAGAAATTTTAGAATAAGAGAAAACCATTTTGTTAAATAGAACAATGGAGAGTTTGCTGCAAGATTTAGACTATCTAAAGAAACTGTCGTGATGAAAATATGCTAAATACTAATAATTAATAAATGAATCTAATGCAAGCTAACTTAATATTAATAATTATCAATAAAAACTACACAACTAAATTCATATTTGGATTGAATTTTAAAAAGTATCCTAATGTCACAATATATAACATCAATCACGATAGACAAACCATAGACAAACAACGTCAAAGCACAACATGAAGTTAGGTAACAGCTCTACCAACACCACAAAACTATCGGTTACGTGACCAGCAACTAACTATCGGCGCGGCAACTGAACAACTGGTTAAAAGTTAACCATTTGTTTCGTAACCAGTGAGTTAACCAATTGCGATACAACCCGCCCTTAGAGAGTTTTCAAAGGCGCTCAAAAACACTCCGATTATCGCTATTTGACAACTTTGACATACGGTATGTCACTTAGCATATAACGTTCCCGTACACCACCGGTATCTTACGGACTGCAGACATAGTGGTTGCATCAACGAAAAGGCCACGGAAAGACGAAAAATCTAACCTCAATCCAATGAGTGATGTCTGTATTCTGTTTGTTGTGTCTGGTATATGTTTCATTGCGAATTGCAATAGCACATATTATTAATAATTATCATGCTATCAATCATTAATAGTAGTGTCTTGAAAAATTTTAAAAAAAGTAGGATTCAGTTTTCTGGGGAAGACAATCGGATTTTGATAACTGATATTTTGGCAAAAAATCCTTATACAAAATGGATCATAATTCACCAAAATTTCTGCAAATTTAATCCTTTCACCAAATCAAATAAAAAAAAACAACTCAAACAAGAGTCCAAAACATTACCCCACACAAGCAAAGAAATTCCATAATTTCGTAAAATTTGGAAGAAATGTTACTTATTGAAGTTTACCAAACTAAAAAATATAGCACCAATCTGAAACGTTGAGGATCAATATGAGTATCATCATAGAGAGAACTTGTTTGGATGTAGTAATTTAATCTCTTAATCTTGATGAAATCAAAGTCATTTGTTGCCAGAGCTCAGAGGTCGTAAAAATTTCTTTAGAATCAATGAAGACAAAATTTCCCCAGTTAACTTGGAAACCCAAGGATATCGATGTAAAATTTATTGCCTCAAAGAGAATTATAGCGGCGAAGGAGGGTCAGACTGGAACTAAACGAATTCAAATCGCACTTTGGAAAACATTAACAGGGTTGAGGACGAACTTAGTATCATGAATTTTAAAAAAAACAAAATACTTTTTTCGCTTGCTATACATTTTGAATCGACCCCAATTGCTGATTGAAACGCTTATGCAACATTTTCATAAAATAAAACATCTCAAGAGATTTCGGGATTGATTTGGAAATGATTTGCATTTCCATGAATTATAAATATTGCAGTGAGTCAGTTTACAGAGTTATTTTTGCATGGAATATAACAGGTAGTGCCATTTCCAAATTATTGTTAGCTCGTAATGAATTTGAATCATCTAATATTCGTTGCAGCAATTGCAATATGCAATTGAAATTATTTTTTTATCACTATATATTACTTTTTTCTACATTCATGCAAAAATCAACACTTTTGTGAAACACATTGTGGTTCTTTTTTACACTAGTGCAACAGAATTTTTGTTGCACTCATCTGTCATTCTTGTGTCAGTTTTGTAATGATTTATGACAAAAATAAACATTTAAATTAAATAAAATCCAGAATAAGTGTCTGATCCTGCTCTAATACAACAATAATATATGTATATCTTACTACTTAGTCTCAACGAGTTACAATTATTGCAATAATCTTCAATTATCCAAAATTTAAATGGTCAAAGAGAAGACCAGCTATGATTGAGTACTGACTCGTTGGAAAATTTCACGTCGCGTGCAAAAAACACTCACTTTTTGCACTTGTTGCATAAATAACTATTTTGTTATTAAAATAGGAAGTAATTTCACTGAATAACTACTTCAAATGAGGGTTGTAGATGGAGAAGTATGGAATATTGAAACAGGATTTTGAAATAGGTATTTGAAAATTGTCTTGTAAGGAACCATAGTTGTGCCAGGGTACGGTAGTGACAGTTGTTATAACCTCGAAACTCTTGTACTGATGAGGTCTAAATATGAATATTAATGTTTTTCATCAATTATAAGAACAAATGTGATGTCAGATTTCAGTTCACTCTTTTTATGGATGTTAACTATGTTCAGAAATTCATGTTTCGTTATAGTACATATTTATAACAGTTGAAGTAACTATAATCTATTTTTTCTCTGATTGACAGCAAATATCAATTTTGCTGACACATATCAATCATCAGCAAAGTATTACTTTTCCTGCCTAGGCAGCAAAGTGATTATACTCAATTGGAATGAAACATATGACGTAATCATTCATCAGCAACTATTACATAAAACCTTCAAAAACATATGTTTAGTTGTTATTAACATTGATGGTTAAATTACTACACTGTCCATTATATAATAATTTAAATATACCGATATTTTTTCGCACAGCTGTCAGAAATTTCATGAATTGTCAAACTATAATTATCATGGACATTTCCATAGCAACCAACCATTCCAACAACTGCGATTTCTATAATTTTTTTTCATTGAACACTACAGAAACAATAAAGAGATTGTGGGAATTGTAATAATTTGCAAATACAATATCCTCCTATATCATTATGAACAATCGGAGAAAAAACTATATGTTCAACTCGGCAGCAAAGTATATTGATTGCCCTAGCTGAATTCCTAGCCTCGCTACGCTCGGCAGTTGATCTACTAATTATAACTATTGTTGTATGTTTATGCCTGTCACTACTGACACAACCACTGTCACAACCATTTTTGGGGTGCGGTCGATTGTGACAGCAACAGTTCCTCGTACCTTTTTTCTCCTAAGGAACTCGTATTTATTGAAAATATCCTCATCTCTTTCAGGACAAAAAAGGAACGAGCCGGTTCTTTGAAACAGTATATTTTTCAATCTAATTGATGTGATTTCTGACCCTCTTCGGAAGTTCCAATTAAAACATCACCCTTACCGAATTTCTAATTTATATTCCGCATAAGAAACTTCTTAATATTTTTTTACGTTCTGTAACATTTGATTTAAAAGTTTGATGCTATCAAATTTCGAAGGGAGTTTTGATCTAATATTTCATGTAATTT
Organism: Galerucella nymphaeae; assembly: GCA_963978555.1. Taxonomy (NCBI): domain Eukaryota; kingdom Metazoa; phylum Arthropoda; class Insecta; order Coleoptera; family Chrysomelidae; genus Galerucella; species Galerucella nymphaeae. The sequence continues at coordinate 2,659,042 of OZ021716.1, read as the reverse complement.
GAATAATTTAGTCAAGTTCGGAAGAACGGCGTAAACAAAGAAAATGAAGAGAATTATTAAGGGATCGAGAAAGTGATGTAGCTCCAAGATATTAGCGACTCAGTTTAATTATTATAATACACTCCTGGACAAAACGAACGAAACAGCATGTTTAATCAAAAAAATGGTATATTGAATTCAGTTTTTTGACGGTCAACATTTATTTCTTGATATAATTCCATGAACGCTCAAATGACTTCAACTCTGGATTTGTTGGTTATCACTGCATAACTGATACTGAGTGGATTGAGAAAATCGAGTAGCTCACAATCATCAACTTTCAACTTTGTTATGTTTCATTATTCAGTATTTCAAATATGATAGTTACTTCGTCCATCGTTAGTGAGCCCAATATATTTTATATCTTCGTCATTTTTTCAACTCTTTTTCCTTGCACGTTTTCTACAGTGAAAATTGTTCACACAGTGCAATGATCTTCATTTGGTACGGATGCTGAAGATTTTCTTCCAATATTCATGCGATACTATCCTTCACCTCAACCCTCTCACCCACTTTTGCTTTGCTTCAAAATTTAGAGTGTTTGGTGTCTCCATTGTACCACCGTTTTGTGAAATCACAAAGGATTGCAAAAGATGAGGTATCCGGAATTGGCTGGAAAAAGAACACCAATTCAAATGAAGGTTGACAGGTCACATACAAAGTGCTTACTGCACAAGGTAAGTATGGAACTGTCAACCAGAGTAATGAGACTTGCTTGGAGACACTATTGAATACACTTACCGACCTGATCACTGGACACTGGAATCTGACGAAATATCTACCTTAAATGGGAGAATTCATTGTCAAGCCTTGAAGAGGACTATCTCTCATATAACAGGGTGAAATCATTATGTTGCGTTGGCTTGCTCTTTACGTTAAAGGATAATTTAAATCTCGGAAAATTGTCGCCCTATATGTATTGAATAGAAGAGAACTTACCAAACACAAAGTGGAAATATCCACTGACAGCAAACAGTAAGGCTCAGCTCGCAGCTATTAGCAATCCAGCCATGAAGTACGGGTGGACTCGAGAAACTGTTTCTCATTATGGTAGCACTCCATCTATTGGGGTTTTTTAGATCTAAAAAAGACCTTCGATACTGTCGACCACTCCATACTTTTAGATACACTAGAAGATATGGGTGTAAGGGGTTTAGCTCATAATTTATTCAAAAGTTATTTAACAAGCAGAACACAAAAAACCAAATACAAAGAGATCAACATTAAATGTGGTGTACCTCAAGAAACAGTATTGGGGCCAGTGCTATTAGTAATTTACTTAAATACTCTATTTGAACAGGAAACAATCGGAAAAATAATCAGCTTTGCGGACGATACTGTGATTTATTACAAACATAGATGACTGGTATAATCTCAAAATAAATATTGAAAATGATCTTAGAAAGCTCAAAGACTGGTTCGACAGCAGATTACTCTCAATAAACTTTGACAAAACTGTATATTTACCCTTCAGTTGTCATGAAACGTCTCTGCCGAAGTACAATCTTAATATCAACAAGATTTTTCAATGAAACTTGCAAAAAGAATTAAATACTTGGGTATTTACATTGACAATCACTTACGATGGAACCATCATATGGAATATTTAAATAAAAAGCTTCGGAGTATCCTATTTCGATTTGAGCAAGTAAGTCAATTTTTGAACTTTAAATGTAAAAAAATACTGTACCACAGTTTGGTTGAATCATACCTCAATTATGGAATTATTGGCTGGGAGGAGTTTCAAGGAACTATCTAAATGCCCTCGAAGTGTCTCAAAGGCGATTCCTACGAATGAAAAAGTATTTATATTGTTTTTCAAATGCATTTTTTGTTTTTATAATTTTTTCAAAATTTTGACACACCAGCCTATATTCACCACATACAAGTATGCACAATACTTCTGTGGAAGTCTAGATGTTTATTCAATTTTATTTGTTTTTCATTACTGTATTTGTTAAATTGATGAATAAACGTTATTATTATTATATCGAAGTGATTGTGGTATGGTGATATGTTGATGAACCAGTTGGCTATAGAAGGCTTTTAAGGCAAACTTATTGGACAGGAACCGTTTTGGAAGTCGCAAAAGAGAGGATATCTGGAGATGGCTGGAAAAAGAACACTAATTCAAATGGGAGTTGTTAGGTCACCTCCATACAAAGTGTTTACTGAGCAAGATAAGCAGGGAACTGTCAACTAGAGTAATAAGACTAGCTTGTAGACACAATTCAAAACAGTTACTAACCAGATCACCGGATGATGAAATCTGAGGAAATAGTCGGTGAACCTATATGCAGGAATAACTGTAAAACAAGTAGGTACTCATCCACTCTGCTTTTTGGGAGCTTAGAAGGACGCAGTTCGAGGCACATTGGAGAATAAATAATACAACACTGCCAGAAAATATGGAGAATAGTACAAAAAGTTTTATGGAATATTGAAATAAGTGATTTGTGCAACAAAAGTCAGAAGGTTGTCACTTGTGAATGATTTGTTGTAATTTAATAAAGTTTAAAAATGCGAAATAGGTGAAAACTCATACTCAATAATCAAGAAAAACTTTGGCAAAAGGGGATAAGTATATACTTCCATTCCTATCTGCCGAATATTCACACAGAATTTCAAAATAAACCTACCATAAATGTCGTTCTGTTACAGAGTTTATACCCATTTTTTGTTAATTGTACAAGATTAATTTTATACCTACAGAAATGACACATTATCAATAATAATAACTCGTGTTATGAGATCTTTTCAGCCAAGCTCCATCTACAAGAAATGTTACTAGAGGAATGTCATTTCCAACATATACCAATATAGGTATTACTACGGTAGATTTTCGCTCAATTATTTGGAAAGTGCGCGACAATATTGTTAGTTTTACAAACTGGTTCTCCATTCACTGCAATTTAGTGATATATTGAGTTACTCCGTTCATAGATCATACATCAATGGAGCACATCTGTCCACATTATTTGAACATTCAATGTATGTCATTCGTACGATGTTTCCAGCTCAGCTCATACGATCAAATGAAATAAAACACTACAATAATCAATATCCACAATCTCCAGACCAAAAACTTATCCAAGTTATTTTATGTTTTTATTTCTCCACATATTTCACATACTACCCAAAATGTCAAACTGATCATTGATCTAAGTGGTTTACTTAGTGTGAATGGGATTGCTAAATGCCTAACCAAGCAGAGCATCCACAAATGGATGAACAACCAGGCGTTACACTGCTGGTATGAAACCCCAGGACAAAGGCACGCTAAACTATTTCTTAAAAGCTCTTCGGCCAAACACGACGCACTATGTCAAAATATGTCGAGAAACGTCGGGGATGATGGTGGGGATGCTGACCAATTCGCCTGGCAGATGACAGATTTTGTAGGTTTTATCAGGAAGAAGACGAAACCGCAGAGCACATACTCTGTGAGTGTCAGGGCCTAGCGAAGGTCGCGGTTTGACACACAAGAGAAACCGAGGGCAAAGAGCTTGCCAAGGGAGGCAGTATCCAGACTAATGAGTATGATAGGAACAAAAAAGCTAGATATCGAACTCTAAATATGGGGAGGACCACAATAGATCTACAAAGGTCACAATGGTATAGGACAATTCGAATCTAATTTTATTCAGTGTGGATGGAAAAAGCATATTGAAATGCATAATCAACAATCACAAAAAACAATGAAATTGAATGGTATGCTTTAGAAGAATTTGATAAATCCGGTACTGCGTTAGATTTCTTGAGTTCGCGAAGAAATAATTACTGAATAAAGTTTTAGAACATAAAACCTTCGATCAATTTTAGTAATACCTGAAATTATGTTTAATAAGATATTCCCCTGCACATGTAACATGATATGATCCGCCTCAAATTCTATTGAATTGAAAAGAATTATATAGTGAATACTAAACATGCTTCTATGTAAAAATTATAAACCATGGAAACGGAATATTCCATTATCGATACTGCTTTTATATGCATTAGAAAAACAAAGCAAAACTATATTTATTTTTAAATGGGTTCAGATTTGATTTCCAAATATTTCAAATATAGAAATATGGTACGTTGGCTACACTTGTAAATTAAATAAATTGAGAGTGAACTGTGCTTTAATTATAACTCTGTCTCTTTGAGTGATTTCATGTATATTTCTGAATTTAATTAATCCCTCCCCTTGATGAGCTTCACTAACGTTTAATTGCCTTTATGTCTGATATTTGAAAAAATCGAGGACCAAGCAACTTTCAAATTAAATTCCCATATAATGAGATCTTAAAATGGAGAAAATCCAATTAGAATCTTCCGATTTCACAGGAAAAATTTTAAAAAGGTGGGTCAAATTTTTTCTATTCAGTGTTCTCCCAATAGTATAAAATATAAAAAAGACTTGTTCGCCGGATTTAGAAATTTAAAATTAGTTTAATTTCTTTTTCAGACTTAAAACTTCAACTTAGTCACAAATTGAATTTGTTCTCTCAATGGCATTGATATCATCAATCACTCAGATAAAAATGGTCGAGTATAGGGATCTGTTAGCAAATGAAGTAGGTAGCAACAAAAAATCACTTTGTATTCATCTCAAGAGAAATGCCTCCATAAACGGACCAAATCTAATAACTACGTACACTGCTGAAAATTAAAGGAAAATTTTTGTCTCCTGAGCGAATTAAATGAGCTGGAACCCAATTTGACTTGAAATTTCCCTTTTCTACGTTAGGTATGGAGTATATTGTTTGGAGTATAGAGTATAAAATATAGAGTATAGAGTAAAGAGTATAGAATATAGAGTATAGACTATCGAGTATCAGGTATCGAGTATAGAGTACCTATAGAGAAAAGAGTACCTATATAGTATAGAGTATTGGGTATAGAGTATAGTTAGAGTATAAAGTATAGTGTACATATAGAGTATAGTGTATTTAGTATAGAGTATGAAGTACCTATTTGAGAGTTTCAAAGTATTATTATTATAGGGGTGAGAAGCTATTTTAAATATCGAAAATGTCGTGGACTCATGATCAAGTACTTCGACTTATTGAACTATATAAAGAAAGCCCTTGCCTTTACATAGTTAAGCACATGAGGACTTCTGCTTATGAAACTATTGCAACAGAGTTACAAAATATAAATTAAAAAATTCAAATTCTTTGCTAAAATCTGAAAAGTGACAGGCTATTAACAAAATCATACTGCTCAGCGCGCATAATCACAACCTAAATGAGTGATTAAAACATGGTGTGTTGCAAACACATATTTTTCTTGTCAATTTTTTAGTATCCTAAGTCCAGGAAGACTGAGATGGTCCTTTTTACCTGGAAAAGGAGTTTATCGGTTTTAAAATCCCCCGAAATCTTCAAAAGCAAACTAAACTTTTCGGGAGAGGTGAAATACCTTGGTATTACCCTCGACAGGAAACTAACATGGAACTCTCATCTACACAGCAGAGCAAAAAGAGCATATGTGGCTTATGAACAGTGTCGGAGAACAGTGGGACGCACATGGGGGCTGTCACCCCGAGTGGTCTCCTGGATCTACACTGCAATAATAAGACCTATGTTAACGTATGGAGCAATTGCATGGGGACCGAAGGTTCTACAAGCAACGGCCATTCAAAAACTATATCAAATACAGCGAATGGCCTGTTTGAACATCACAGGAGCCATGAGAACAACACCAACCGCAGCAATGGAGCTTATTACTGGTCTGACCCCTCTGGACCTGTATGTCAAGGAGGTTGCGTTGATGGCCATGGTACGATTGCGCACGGCTGGTGTAAACCCCGAAGTAGGAGTGGGCCAATTGCGGTTAAGCCTATGGCAGGAAGCGCTTACTGCGCTACCTCTGCTGCAGGCAGCCAATGATGCAATTAAACCCAGGTTTTTGTTTAATAAACCCTACAAAATACAAATAAAACACAACACAGAGCCAGATGCTGCAGATGCAATACGCATTTATACAGATGGTTCAAAAATGAATGAAGGCTCAGGATGTGGAGTTTACTCGAGAGCACTAAGCCTAAGGATCAAGTGGGGAATGGGAAACAATACCAGCGTAGTTCAAACAGAACTGGCTGGTATCTCAATTGCCACAAAAGAACTAATCAGAAAAGGAATTTCTGACAAAAACATAATAATCTGCACTGATAGTAGACAAGCCCTATTAGCCTTGAACAGACAACGTGTTATATCAAGACTAGTACTAGAGTGCCACCAAGATTTAGCTAACGCCTCGGCAGATAACAATATTATCCTGAGGTGGGTTAAAGGGCACGACAGGAGTAAAGGAAATCGCATTGCTGATTCTCTAGCCAGGGAAGCCGCTGGACTGAAAATTCTTGGACCCAGTGACACCTACGGCCTGACGACTTCGACAATTGCGGAACTAGCCAATCGTTACACCCATGCTCAATCCCTTGAGAGATGGGAGGCAATCAAAGGATGCAGTTTTGCCAGGATCACCCTGGGCGACCCTGGGAAGATGACGCCGAAAAAATACTTGGCGATGACCAGAAGAAACCTACGTATAACAGTGGGATTCCTGACTGGCCACTGTCAACTAAGGAAACACCTCCATACTATGGGGCTAGTGGACACACCTCTATGCAGGATGTGTGAACAGGAAGATGAGACTGTCAGGCATGTCCTATGCGAGTGTCCGGAGTTATCGTCGATAAGAGAGTGTGTGTTCGGTGAGTCTTGGCCTACACCTGCCGATATAAAGGAGATGTCTCCTGGTGACCTGTTCACCTTCCTGAGAAGGACAGGATGGACGATGACCTAGGAGGACAACTCCTCGGGAGGATGTACAATGGGTCATATGTGGCCTAAGTGCTGTGAGCCTACACTCACCCTCCCTACTCTACAGACAGACAGATAGTATCCTAAGTTCAGGATCCTAAAAAATTGACTAAAACTTGTACTAAATCATTGATAATTACAAACGGGTATAAGAGGTAGAGCAGAATGTCAACAAGGTGTAACCACTATATCAATATGTTGGTGAATGGTCATTTTTATGGTTTATGTTAGGAACTGTGCAGAATTTCTGATAGTTTGTTTTTGAAAATTGAGTTGCTGTGTTGTAACAAAATTTAACTTAGATTACTGGTAGGTTTGTTTCAATTCAGTAATTTTGCAGATAGAATATAATGAGCAAAATACCTACTAATTTGTGGTGTTATGAGCCTGAAGGTGAGAAGGAAAGACTCCAAGTATCTTTAAAGCGGAAATTAACGGCATAATGGGAATGTCTAGGAGAATTGAATGACCTAGGCGATAACAATATAGACACTTCAATGAGCATTCCAGGAAACCATGAAAAAAAAAAGAATGAAATAGCAGATGAACTTGCAAAAAGGGGAGCTCTTCTGGGTGAATACAACCTGTTGAGAGGATTGTAGATCTAAGGGCGTGCAAAAAGAAACTTCTCTCCACATTCTTGCGATTTGCACTGTGATAGGAATTTTTATCGATGAAAACATAAAAGATGAATTCAGGAGTCTTTCAACAAGACGGTGGCCCATGCCCATGCCCAGCGCAATAGAATATAAAATATATACGAGAAAATCCACTCGAATCTTTCAAGTAGACTCTGTGGCCGCCTAATCACTCCAAACTAAG